>OY748303.1:10231035-10735957 GCA_963556515.1 Nudaria mundana | reverse complement strand
GCCATCGCAGAGGACCCACATTCGGCGTTCGTTCAGAAAGCTGGCCATCCAGCTGCACAGTTGAGGAGGTAGACCATATGCCGGAAGCTTGGAAAGAAGCGAAGCATGCCAGACTCTATCGAAGGCTTTGGCGATGTCCAGGCTAATCGCCAAGGACTCGCCGTGCCTTTCCATAACCTCACCCCAGAGATGCGTTACGAATGCCAGAAGATCACCCGTTGATCGTTTTGGCCTGAAGCCGTATTGCCGATCATTTAGTAGCGAGTGATCTTCGAGATATCGCATGACCTGCTTGTTGATGAGGAGCTCAAACACCCTGTAGATGACTGAGGTGACAGCTATGGGTCGATAGTTGCCCGGATCAGACCGATCCCCATTTCTTGGGGATCGGTTGTACGTTCGCCTCTTTCCAGACCTCCGGCACGATTCCTGTGGAGTAAGACAGGCGGTACAGACGAGTTAGTACAGGAGACAACTCAGCTGCGCATTTCCGTAGTACCACCGCCGGAATGCCGTCAGGGCCACTGGCTTTCCGCGTGTCGAGTGATCGCAGCACTGCCCGTACATCGCATTGCCTGAGTACAATGTCAGGCATAGTGTAGCCACAGTTGGCGATGGCGGGGGGCTGCAGGCCACGGTCGTCGACCCGGGAATTAGCCGCAAAGAGGTCTGCGAGCATATCCGCTTTCTCTTGGGCTTTGTGAGCCAGTGTTCCACCTGGGTAACGCAGCGGTGGCAGCGAGGGCTGACAGAAGTTAGATTGCACGGCCTTGGCCAATTGCCAGATCCACGGCTGCTCGTGGGATGGGAAGTGAGCTCCTGACCAAGCCGCGCGATGCGCTGGGCATCCGCTCTCTTAAAGGCCCTCTTGCTGGATTTTGTGGCCCGGTTGTACGCTGCTTTGAGGTGGCCCACGTTTGGGTCGCGCACAGCCCGGGCCCTGATCCAGGCGCGATATGCCGACTGTTTTTGTCGAACAGCTTTGGCACCATCTCGCCCGAACCAGGGACGGGCTCTGCGGATACTGGTGACATCAGTGAAAGGGATGTAATATCCCATCCCTAAACTGATCTCGCCAGCAATCGCAGAAGCGCTATCCGAGGGAGCCTTTCCTACAAAGCAGCGCTGGCTCCAGGGGACGGACGCATAGTAATCGCGTAGACCGTCCCAATCCGCTGACGAGTAGTGCCATAGTCGTCGTGACATTTGTACAGCACGTGCAGGAGGTGATACCTTCATGCCAGCGTGAACAACACAGTGGTCGGAACTACCCAATGGGGCTCCTACCGAAACACTGTACTGGGCTGGGCGACTCGTCAGCAGTAAATCCAGCAGAGCGGGCGCGTGATCTGACCTGTCTGGTATCCGGGTGATCCCGCATACCATCTGGGTCAGACCGTGGGAGAGAGCGAACGCATGGGCGGCCCTACCCGCATGATCAGTCTTGAGGGACCCCAGCCATTCAATGTGATGGCCATTGAAGTCCCCCAGAAATACTAGGTCAGCGTTCGGGAACCGCACCTGCGCTTCATCAGCCGTCTCGCTGAGGTACTGGAAGAGCTTTGTTGTCTCAGAATCCCCTGTGTGGGAACGGTAGACGCACACATAGATCTGGCTCATAGAGCCATGGTCTACGTGCAGCCAAAGGACAGAATTGGAGGCGTTCTCTAGGCAGCGCAACCGGCGGCAGCAAACATCCGCCCTAACGAACACGCACACCCCGGCTTTGTCTCGAAATTGTTCCTCGATGACATAGCCGGGGTAACACAGGTAAGACGTGTCGTCAGGGCGGCGTATTTGTGTCTCCGTGAGGAACATCACAGCGGGCCGTGCCGTCTCAAGGTGATGGTGGACGGCATCGAGGTTCGCATGGAGTCCACTGACGTTAGTGAACTCCACCTCGAAAAGTGAAGTCGTGGGTTTTCCTAGGGCCGCTGTGTAACGTTTACTTTTTTTTGTTGCACTGCCATTGTAGATTTTGAAGACGAAGAAGCGTGAAGACAGGGCGACATCTGGTGCAGCAGTAAGTGACCAAGCGCAGGGGCTAACTTTGTCTAGAAACCGTGTGGTTAGGTCGGAGCCGACTCGCCGGACGGAAGGGCTCCCAAACCCCCCTGATGTAAGGCCGCCGCTACCCCACACCGGTTACCACCCGGAGCGGCGATCCCACATCAGGATTATGCGCAACATGTGGGGCAGCCTCCTGGGGTGGTTGGTCCCAGGCGGGCCCCATGACTGTGTTGCGGGCGGCCGCGGCAACGCCGTTGCTAAGGGTCTCCCTGGAAAATATAGGCCAAAACCTATGGCTTGGTGCGGCGCGAAGCACCGCGCAAGACACCGTACTAGTTGCTTAGAAATAAGTAGTTCCTTTGTACTATAAACTATATCCTACTGTTCTTATCTCGCTCTTCCTTCTCGTGTGTACATAAATAAAATAAATAAAAATTATCTATCAGGGTAAATAATTCCTGTAGTATTTTTGAATTGGTACAATTATACCTTAGGAGATGTAGATGAACTTACTAAAAGTCCTCTTAAGTGTAGGGGCTGTGCTAAAAAAGAAAGTCAAGGTTAAAGGTCCACGTTTTTGGTAAGACTGAGTTGTAACCTCTAAAATTATATACAATAATAACTCTAAGCTTTTTCCTAAGTATTACTACTTCTGAGATATTGCGGTTACAAAATTTCAAAAGAGTTACCTATATTTTACACACTATTCTGCCGCGCTCCTATTGGTTGCAGCGTGATGTTATATAGCCTATATTACTATCTAATATTGTAACTTTATAAAGATGAAGGAATTATACAAATTAGTGCAGCAGTTTCTGAGGAATCACGTGGTACCAAACACACTTCGCTATCCTAAAGGGATAAAAAGGTTTCATCCCTTTAGGTGTAGAATTTAGGAAAATCTTATTATATTTCTTAGCTGATGTCTACGTCATACACAAATCCCACGTCATACAAATTTCAGGTTCGACACTGTTTCTGTGTAGATAAAAAACCAAACTTCTTTCGGGATTCGCTTAATGACGTCACTGGTAGACTACATTTAATTTGCGTTGTATTCGGTCTGTTGCGTTAGCCATAATCTTAATAATATGAAATAAATGAAATGGGTAAATTTTGGCTCGTTGAAGATCTTTTTATTTTAATTTTATTTGGCAATTTTCTTTCGGAATACGCTGGAAAAGGTCCCTGGCAATCTAACTTTCGATTTGCGTGGTATTCGATTTGTTGCGCTATCTGCAATCTTGAATTTAATAGGTGAACAAAAATTACCTCCTAAATTCAAAATAGTTAATAGCGGTTAACCTTTTACCTAAATTTTCTCCAGCAAATTTCGAAGAAAATTGGTATCTACTGAAAATAAAAATAAACGAATTAATTTAATAAATAAATTCTCCCTTTTATTCTAAATAGTGGATAAGGCAACGACATTCTGACCAACTATCAGATTGCCTCAAGCACCTTCCTTAAAATGTCTGCCAGCTCTCGGTTTATACTCAGAATATTTTTGCCGAATCAAACACTCGTCGTCACGTCATGTAAGTTCTGCGTTCAACCGACGTCTCTGTGAAGTTCTTAACATTTTCCTAATGATGTCAATAAAGGACCAGACTTCATGGATTTGGCACATTTTCAAGGCACGCAATAGTCTGGTTGAATTACTAGGGGGGCCATTATGAACAAGTTAATTACTTACCCACTACTATCATGTAGATTTGTAGATCATAGCGTGTATATTGCTAACATCAGTAACTACCTATTGAACATTAAGGCTCCATCCAATTAGGTTCAAGATGGCAGCTCCCATATTGCTTCGAACCGGCCGGTTCCAAATGGTGTTGGTAATGTAACTCTCTGGAGAGATACGCGATAACGCGCTATTACTGAAATATTTAATCCGACCACAGTTTAACACCCTGTATACGTAGGTCACACTATAAGTTTTGCGTAACTTAAAAAAAAAACATGTTAAAACCAAAACGGTGGACGGAGTCGTTCAGAGGGAACCAAAATATTCTTTCGCGACCTTTTTCTAACAGCCTGGGTAAACAAATGGTAGAATACCACTCGGCATTCATGTGTCATGTCATGTGGAATTGTACAGATGGGACCCGTAGCTGAGAAAAAATCGCGATCATTTTTTTACCAACGTTTCTCGCCTGCCTCACTTTTGTTGGCTTGTTCTCATTTTCAAACACCCATTCACAAGATTGTTTGTGGTTTTTTTCGGGTTCAAAACAATAAATCCACGTTTCGTCTCCTGTGACAATGTCATAAACAGCATTAGAATGTCCGTGGTCGTACTTCAGTAACATCTGTGAGCACCATTCCACGCGAGCCCGCTTCTGCTCTGCTGTCAGTTCATGAGGGATCCAACGACAACAAAGTTTCCGAACTTTCAATTCTTCGTGTAAAATTTTCTGGATTTGACTCATACCAATCCCCAATAGTCCTCGAATTGTCTCATAGGTAATCCGCGGGTTTTCTTCAATTAACCGCTTAACAGTAGCCACATTATTTTCGTTGACGGCAGTTGAAGGCCGCCCTTCACGAAATTCGTCATGTAAAGAAACTAGACCTCTCTCAAATTCAGCAAACCATCGCCTCACGGTGCTTCTCTCCCAAAAGCATTTTGAAGACGAGCGGCACAGTCTTGCGGAGAGAGAGAAGTTGAAAATCATAAAACATCATTGGTCTAAAATATTTTCGACTTAATTCCATTTTCGTTGCATACGTAGAACTTTGATGTGTGATAAAAAACAATTGACAAATGATTTCCCGCCAATTGTTTTTTTATTACTAAGAAGGTTGCAACGTTTAAAAAATAATAACATTCGAAATTCAAATAGTTCCGATTAGCTAGAAGTGCAAAACTTTTAGTGTGCCCATGTATGTACATAATATATAAACTGTTCAATACTCAAGAGTTGGTTAATGCTCTCTATCTCTATATGAAATGATATTTCCGCGAGTCATTAATTGTATGTTGGTCCCACGTATTAATGGGCTCAATAAATTAAAACCACTCTGTAACACAAACCAAAATTCCCACAGCAGTCCGAGCTTGAAGTGTGTACACGTAAATTATTTATTTGCCTTGTAGGCAGGCATCTATTTATGTGATGGTAGGCGCTTACACAGCTTCATTATGTATATACCCCTGAGCCTTACCTAGCTGACCTTGGTTTGTTGTCGCATTGACACGACCCATTTTTGCACAAGACCTATATAGGGATATTTACATCATGAATAATGAGTTTTCAGCGACTTCTTTGTCTCTATTTGTTATTTTTTGCATATTAATTTTATTCAGTAGTTACTACTTCATAGTTATTAGAGTTTATAGTCCCTAGATACAGGCGATTGTGGAGATATAGGTAATAAGTATGGCTTCAGGGATAAATAAATAGGGTGTGGGTGATAACAGCGTTCTGTTATCACCCACACCCTATTACACCCTATTATACGCTCCGCGTCACGACTTTTTAGACAGGGTATACAGAAAAGAAAAACCGCTCTGGGTACCTACCCAAGAAAGGAGGTACCTACCTCCTTTCTTTTAACGTGGTCGGTGATGCATTTACGCATTTGCACTCGAATTTTTACTGATTGAAAACGGACCTTACTACCTACTAAAACCTTTCCACGGTGTCCGTGTAAGCGACAGAGCGGCTCGGCAAAGGGGAGCTCTTTCAGGCTCTTCAAGCGACTCGTTGATCGTAATCAGAGTTCAATTAGCGAATAATTATGCCTATGCTGGTAGTTTTAACAGGTTAAGGCCAAAAAGAAGCAGCTCCTTTATTCAACTTTTAATGGACGTAAAGCTGAGAAGTGGGGGTGCTAAGGGGATCTGCCTGCCAGACAGATGAGGTTCTGACCCTCGTCTGTCTCGTCTAATAACGCTCGCCCCCGTGGGACCAAGAAAAGACTGGCAAAATGTGAGTGTAATAAACTCCACTATTTGCCCCTTCGGGAATAAAGACATGGTTCTGTATGTGCGTGTGTGTTAAGCTACGAAAGAGACCTTAAACAATATGGTGCAACTGTGCTGACAAAGCTAAATTAACATTTCAGAGCCATAGAGGAAGCTATAGGTACTATGGACTCATCATTCACCGAGCCTTTTCCCAACTAAAGTTGGGGTCGGCTTTCCAGTCTAACTGCGATTCGGCTGAACATCGATATTTTCCGTGAAGCGACTGCCATCTGACCTCCACAACCCATGGGCGACATCGAAGTTCTGTAGTTAGACCGGTCGGATTTTTGATTTAGGGCTCCAACTACCCCTAACGTCTGCCATAGATGTTTGTATGACAACCGGGACCGACGGCTTAACGTGCTCTCCGAGGCACGGAGGGGTTGTCTTAAGAAATGGTCACCCATCCTCATCGCAGACTATATTTTGACAATCCATAATGCTCTAATGTTTCATTGTTTTTAATTATTAATTAAAAATAATTGCATAAGAATAGCAGTTTACAACGTAACATTTATACGCATGCTGGATACAAAAACAAAACTTCGTAATTTTTGCTAAAAATACAAATTTGTCAATGTTAAAGGTTAAATATGCACAAAATCAAGAAATATAGAAAAGTCGTAATTTTCAGTCTTTAGGGATACATTATTTCTCAGTTGGTACCTACAATATAATTACTGCAAAATATAATACTTAGTTCAGTACACAAAACCTAAATTATGCAGAGCTTGGTGAATAACAAAGTAATTAAAATTGAGTGGTAATTATTGTTCTGATTAGAAGTGCTAATTTCAACACCTGCTAAGAATTCCTTTACAACGCATTTTTTAGAAAACTAAACATTACTCACCAATATATAATATGATAGTACTCTTGAAATAAAAACGGTAGTTGTCGTGTAGGTGGGGGTATTAATACAGGTCGGTGCCGGCTTGTTGGCTGCGCGCGCTTATCGATTGTGAGCGAAACTTAGCGAACGAGCTTCGTCGTTGGTATATCTTTGAAATTACGCATATATCCTTGTTTTGGGACTCACCGCAGTTAACACGTTTTCTGACGAAATCCCGCCATCCATTACCCTAAACTTCGTTGAACCCGCAGCTGAATATTTCATCCGAAATTGCGAACTGTCTGGCTCAAGGTTTTAATCTAAGTTTAATTTCAAGGGCAGACTTTATTAATAGCGTATTTTATATGGCTGTAAACTTGAGTTAAAATAATGAATTAAAATATGCTAAGCTCTTTTTTTTCTCTCTTATTTTAACCCTTTCTGCCGTCAGCAGCCCGCAGCACGCAACCCTTCCAGCCCGCTTCTGTAGGGACGGCGGGTGGCAAGCCCGCCGACTCAGGCCCCAATCATTGAAGTCGATGGTCTTGGGGGTAAATGAGTCTGCGGCGCCGTACGGTTTCCGTCGGGGACGCTCCACAGTGAACCCTGGCGGAGGAAGCAGGTCGCGGGGAGAGGTGGTGGTGGCAGTTTCCCTTTACATCGCCAACGCTTTTAACACCTTACCCTAGAGCTGCGTTAGGGAGACACTTATCTATCAAGGAGTGCCTCTCTACCTCCGTCGTATTGTCGGGCCATAACTTACCTCGACTGGCTCGGGCCAGTTCGGCGAAATGTGCGGTATTCCACAGGGGTCGGTCCTACGACCTCTCCTGTGGAACATTGGATACGATTGGGTGGTGCGGGGAGCGTTGCCTGAGGGTGTCGGCGTAACGTGCTATGCTGACGACATCCTTGTTACGGCGCGACGGTTGTTGCTGAAGTTGTGGGTCGGATACGGCAGCTGGGACTGGATGTGGTACTGAAAAAGTCTGAGGCTCAGTGTTATCATTATCACGGACCTCGGCGCAGGCAATCTACAGGATCCAGCATAGCTCTAGGTAGCGTTAGCATCGGCATCGACTCCTTGTTGAAGTGTTTGGGGCTCGTACTTGGTAGCCGATGGAACTTCGGACCACATTTCCAAAGTTTGGTCCCCAAAGTGACAGATGCATCAGCTGCGCTTTCGCGAATGATGCCCAACTTAACGGCACATACGGGACTCAACACTCCCTGGAGGTGACTGTATCTGGGGATCGTGCGGAGCATGGCCCTATACGGGGCTCCCGTATGGGCGGCAAGACTGACGGCCAACAACGTTTTAAACAGACCGTTGAAGACCTTGGCCGTCAGGATAAAAAAAGGGGACTGGAGCGGGGTCACAAGCCTGCGTCTCTAGAAATCGACACTCCCAACAACAGTGGAGACTGAATACGGAGGAGTGACTGCAGAGGCGACACGATGACCTCACGTATCGTGCGTCACAGATGATTACCAGACACGATTGCTTCGGTGAGTATCTGTTTCGCATTCATCGTTAGGTCACGCCCGAGTATTAACACGGCGACGCTTCTGGCGAAAACACGGCACTCCACACGTTGGTGGAATGCTCAGGTGCGCAATTCAGCGCCGGGACAGACGGTGGGGGTCTGGGCGTCGATATTGTTCATATTCATATTTTTTGTATAACAGAGCATTGGTTAAAAGACCACGAATTATTGTTCAACAGTGAATTTTACTCACTTATTAGTGCGTTCGCAAGAAAGAAGGCTATTCGTGGTGGCTCCCTAATATTCGTGTCTAATAATATAAAATGTAAAGAACGTAAAGATATTGTTGCTTTTTCTATAGAGCGCACTGTGCAATAGTCCTGTGTTGAGCTTGAGCGACTCATTGTCCTCTGTGTCTATAGCCCACCGGACTGTGATTACAATTCATTTGAGATAGTAATGGAAAATGTGTTGAAACAATTGTGACTTAGTAAAAACCATGTTGTAGTGTGTGGTGATTTTAATGTTGATGTTCTTGTGCAGTCACCTAAATGCATTAAATTTATCAATTTATTCAGTTCCTTTGGCTTACAACACTTATTTTCAGAACCAACTAGAATCACATTACATTCTGCAACATGTCTAGATAATATATTTTGCAACTGTGAACTCATGACAAAGGAAGTATTAAGTAACTTCAAATCTGACCATCTGGGGCAGAAGGTCGTATTTCCCATCAATATCACGGCTAAAGGAAATAAAATTTCAGGTAGGCCTATGAGTACATATAGCCTAGAACGATTTAATGAAAGCGTTTCTGCAAAAGTTGCTAGTATTGACTTTAACCAGGTTGATCCAAATAACTTATATGAGTCCTTGTTTAATACAATTAAATCTGAGTTCGACAATATATTTAAATCAAGAACTTTTTATAAAAATGGAAACCTCCAGTTCTGTGACTGGGTAACCACTGGCATCTACAAAAGTGGAGCTAAGTTGTATGAATTATATGGTATGAAGCAATATAATTTTAATCCTGATTTTATTCAGTATGTTAAAGATTATTCCAAAACTTTCAGAACAGCGTGTGTTGCTGCCAAGTCATTATATTTGAGTAATAAGATTAAACAGTTTAACAATAAAGTCAAAACGACTTGGAATATAATCAATACTGAAACCGGTCGCCTAAAGCCCCGTGACAATTACTTTGAATTAATTATTGGTAATAAAGTCATTAACAAAGAACCAGATGTAGCACAAACTTTTAATATTTTTTTCATAGACATACCCGCGAATATAACTAGCTACTTGAATTCTTGCCCAGTTAAAGCTCAACGTATGCTGGAAAGCGGCGTGAATCAGTGTCATGTCTCATTTAGCTTTGAATATGTAAACCCCAATGATATTATAAAAGTATTCTAGTCGCTTAACTCAAAAAAGACAGCTGACTTGTGGGATATTTCTGTAAAATTTGCTTCAGTCCATTATTGTCAATATATCTCCACATCTAGCTGCAATATTTAATAAATGTGTCAATAGTGGAGTGTTTCCTGATCTCATGAAATACAGTAAAGTGATACCTTTATTTAAAACTGGATCAAGAAGTGACCCAGGTAATTTTAGACCAATTTCAATACTACCTGCCATTAGTAAAATTTTTGAAAAAATTATATTGCAGCAATTACAATCACATTTTAATTCAAATATGCTACTACATAATGAGCAGTATGGATTCACAAGAGGTCGTTCTACCATTCACGCAGAGGTAACGCTTCTGAAGCATATTTTCAATGCCTGGGAGAATAAGCAAGATGCCATTGGTATATTTTGCGATCTCTCCAAAGCTTTTGATTGCGTTGAACATAATACCCCATTACGGAAACTCAATTATTATGGTATCAGAGATTCGGCACTGGACCTAGTTGCCTCATACCTCAGTGATAGAATACAACATGTTGATATCAATGGTAGTCGGTCTTTAGGGGCTTCTGTAGGTATGGGCGTGCCACAAGGATCAATTCTAGGTCCGTTTCTATTTTTAGTTTACATTAATGATCTACCGTTCTATGTACAGAACTTGTGCGACATTGTTCTATTCGCCGATGATACACAATGATTTTATATACAATGGATATCGGATCATCGCTCAAAAGTGTCCGAACTAAAAGAGAAACAAAACGCTAAAAGAGAAACAATCGCGCGCCAGTCTTGATTTTGACAACTGAACGACAACACGTTGCACAATGCCGTACTGTATTGTAAAAACGTGTAAAAACTACGAAAAAAAAGCTAATTGAAGACGGTGTATCATATTTTCAGTAAATAAGCTTTTGTTTTATCATTTGCAATTTATTATTTCACTTAAAATACAGTATTTCGTCGATAATAAATTAAAAGACAAAAGTAAATATTGCAATCCAGTCCAATACCGAAGTATCTATCTGTCTCTTTCGAATTCATCCCAAGCTCAGTAAAAAGAAAGAGACCATTTCATTTTCACTGAATAATGTACCCACAAAATGACCATTCAGATTTATTCGGATTACCGATAGCGATGAAACTATTTGGAACAAAGATTATAGTGGAGACGCCTGATTTTTTTTTCGTTATATGAACCAACATCTATTTCAGTTTTCCTCGGGATCCAGTACACTGTGCACAATGGAAAAATATTATTGCCCTAGCACGGCGAGAAGAATATTTTGATCCAAAAAATAACAATCTTGTTTGTTCGGCTCATTTTATGGACATAACAAGAAGAGGTCCGATCTTTATGAAACTTGTACAAGAATCCCTTGATTGAATACATTTTTTTCTTTTGATTGGGATGGAGGAGATAAGCCCAAAAATGTTTTTAATTTCAGGGTATCATTGTTTTGTCATAAATATAATTACATAATTACACATGTCATTTTATTTCGTGTATGTACTGTTATTTTTTTTTTTATTTGGATTCTCGGTAATGTATTCCCACGGGAATCGGGGCCGAGATAACTATATCTCGCGGGCGGAGTCACGGTGATCAGCTAGTAGCCAATAATTTCGTATCCCAAAAATTAACCATAAGATAATAATAAATTAATGACGCGCAGTATTAGCAACTAATTCAGTCACTTGAAACACGGCTATCTTGTAGTAGACGTAGCGACATAGCGTTATGAAAATAGTAATGAAAGCGGAAGAACTTTGACACCCGCAAGAAGTTTGGCATTTATAATATTATAATTAGTTAAATTCATTAATTCCCTTTTTGTTATTCATACACTACAGTTACTTATTATGAAACTGACTCGAAAAAAAAAAACTTTGTCAGTCGTTAATTAGTTTTTCAGCTTATTTCGTCTAATATAAACAAGTAATTACAATTTATAAGATTATGGAATTTATTATAGTCTTACATTAATTATTACGCGTACGTAGGTACATATCATGGAATCCTTAAAAGACTTTAACAAAATAAACCTACTCCATTGTTTCTATGATCACGTAGTTCAAGTTGAAGCTGCATAAGGTGAATTAGTCAGGCGGACAGATAGAAGCTACGTAATGCGATAAATTAGTGCAAACAAAAGTGAACACTATTCCGTTGGATCAAGGTTTAAATTTTAATATGAAATTTGTTTATATCTATGTATGCCTATGTATAATGTATAGGTCGACTCGGGACATTATTTTCTTGCGATTTGTTCTAGATCCTATGTCCATTGTATTATAAGGTCTTTGATGATACATCACTTATTTTTAAAGTTGATCGCAAGCTGAGGAATTTTGACGAAGTAAATAGTTCACTTGCACTAGTTCTGGATTGGTTTACAACCAACAATTTACTTCTAAACGCAAAAAAGACGAAGTATGTTAAATTTAGTATGCCTAATGTTCAGAACTACGGTACTAATATTATTTTGAACGGTGATACCCTTAATCTTGTAGAATCAACCGTATTTTTGGGTATTACTCTAGACAGTAAATTACAGTGGAACGCCCAAATATCGGGTCTTGTAGGGAAACTTAGCTCTGCGGCTTTTGCTATTAGTAAAGTCAGACAGCTCACGGATGTAGAAACTGCCAGGCTGGTTTATTTTAGCTATTTTCACAGTGTCATTTCGTATGGAATTTTACTGTGGGGCAAGGCAGCTGATATAGAGATAATTTTATACTCCAAAAGCGAGCTATACGTGCGGTTTATAAACTTATTATATAGCACGAGTTTCTCTTAGATAAAGATTTAAAGAAATAGGCATTTTAACAGTTGCATCACAATATATATATGCGAATATTATGTTCGTTAAACAGAATATACATTTATACAATATGAACAGTGACATACATGCAATAAATGCTAGAAATAAGCATACATTGGTTGGGACGTATTATCGTTTACAGAAGGTTCATGACTCCTTTGCAGAATTTGGTGTGCGTTTTTATAACAAAATTCCTCTAAACATTATGAACCTTCCTTTGAATAAATTCAAAGTGGCTGACACACCTCCTAAAAAAGGCATATTATACTATTAAGGATTATCTAAACCATACAGATAAATGGCAATGAGTTGCTTGCTCATCACGAGTGATGAGCAAGCAACAACAACATTTCAAACAGAAGTAGCCCCTATGTAGCTCGAGAGCTACATAGGGGCTACTTCTGTTTGAAATGTTGTTTTATTGCTTGAACTCACTTATTATTGTTAAATCATTATTATTATGATATTGTTAGGTATGGGTACTTTGAGATTATGTGGCACCTATAACTAGTATTTAACTTTATTCTGAATAACAGAGATCCATAATTTGTAAGTTTACTTGGTCCACACATGGTCACGTACTGCCCTTGCCCTCTTTTTATTGTTGTAACAGAATCATTGTATTTACTGGCGAATGAAAAGAGTGGCCGTGAGTTTTTCTTGCCAGGTTCTTTCCTCATAGGCTCTACCTACCTTGCCTTGCGAATCTGGCTGTAAATGTAAATGTATATTCTTTTTTTGACGTTCATAAGTGTTATTTTGTGACCTACATGAATAAAGATAAATAGATTTTTTTTTTATACCCTCTCAACCATGGTCTTCAGTGGGAGTCAGTGGGCTTCACCCCACCCACGCACCCTTTCACGCGCCGAGGCGTGATAAAACCGGACCCCAAAGATGCAGGATAACACCTGCCACGATTTGTCTTGCCAACAAAGACCACATAGGTGGCCAAAGTCAGCCCGGCACCACAAGGAATTCTACCCTATCACACTGGCGGTTTAAAAGTGGAGCGGAGGCGCAGCGAATGACAACTCCAGATCCATCACAAAAATACCTCTTCGTCTTTTTCCTACGTTTATTCAAGTTTTTGTATTTGACGAATTCAATTAAATTGTTCCAGGATGCCGTCAGCAGCCCCACCCGCCGAGAATGGCGCACCCCGCAGTGAGCTGGAGCAGCTGCAATTACGCTCTGGTCAAGTTACCGATGATGTACGTATTAGACCATGTTTTACATATCACAGTTCTCACACTCTTCACACTAAATGTTTAAAATACATAATTCTTTTGACCTCCACTAAGAGCCGTTGAAGTAGCTTCTTTGCAATTTTCAACAATCACACAACGATTCCGTTAATAAAGTAGTCGATTAACTTTGAGGGACATTTACCTGAAATGGAGAGAAGAGATAATGGCCCTCGAAAGCTCTTACCGCTCGAAACACAAAAGCTGTTTGACGTCCGCCTCAAGTAAAAGGATGGTAATTACCTAAAGTGAATTACCCATTTGAGATGGATAAACATGGCATTTGAAAAACTCGTTTTTAATCGAAATTTTCGCAATATTTCAGTCGCTGGAATCTACACGGCGTATGATGCAACTATGCGAGGAGGTGAGTTCGAACACAGGAATTTGTATATATTGCTTAATTAAATAATATATATCTATTTATTTGGAGAGCAATCTAATAATAATATCATTATTTCAGTATAAATTATCCTTATCACACTCAAAGTAAATTCGTCATTGCCATGGAGTAAGATTCAAAATTATGCCTTTAATAGTTTTAGAATTATTTGTGAAAAAATTATGTCAAGAATGCCTCCAAAAAATCTTATATTATAATTGTCATTTCTGTGATGAATAAACGAATTTGATATAAAATACTTTGGTATGTTCAGTAAAATCAGTTTCTCCTGTTTAATGCCTTTCTCTTTACTACAGACATTTTTGAAACTTCTAATAGAGCGCCGCGTCTGTTTTGCAATCGCCCTTTCAAATAAGTTTTAGTTTATTTTTCTTTTATTTAAATTCTCTATTTAAATTCTCTATTTAAATTTTAAATTCACCATCAAGTTGACTAGATATGATAGAACTTTTTTTAACGTTGTGAAACATCCATTTTATATAGGAACCTATTTTTTTATGCAAATGATAGTTTACTAACTTTTTTAATTAGTTTTATAAATAGCTATCTATTTTATCTTTGGTCCACTCCAAGGCTATCGTTTTTCCCATTCATATTATTAAATTAAATGTATTTTATATCAAATTGGTCATTGATTATGTACAATATGAAATGTGTTGTATGTTTAATATTAAAATAACCTCTTAATTTTCCAAGCGTGCGGCAATATCTGGAAGCTCCCATAAATGTCTATTGTTAAATTATGAAAGGAGGTAGACAATAGATGTGGTGTGCGGTACTTTATATCCGTAGACACGCGTTTCATTTGAAATTAACACGTTGTCTCCTCATGATACAATTGTTTTCCCATTCTGTTCTCGTGAATTATTTGTGATCATCTGTGAGAAAGGTGTTCTCGATGCAAGGGAGTGAGGGGTATAGCGGAAGTGTCTTGGTAGCCCCCAACTGCCCCAAGCTCGGTTTGGTCTATGACGCCCGTCCCACCGTACCCCCTAGGGCGCAGCCTCTGCTAACCCTGGCTGTTGTGTTTCGATGTCGCTAATTATTATTTTTGTTTCATTTAGTTTTTTTTTCTAAATGTGTGTATGTATATCTATTGTAGATTTCCATACCTAATATCCAAATTTGTGTTAATCCTACATTTGAGTATATTGTTTGATATGTAATCAGTATTATGTGTTATATAACCATACATAATTATATGGGTGTTGCATGATCTGTGCCTTACGTGTCAGAAAGTGTTAGTTATCTATATAGCCCTTTGTGTTGGTAGTGACTTGTACATTTTATGTGATTATATTTATCCTTCGGGGCAACCTGCCCTTTGGTGCTGACTGTTAATCAACAAAAGTGTTGATTGCAACATGCCTCTTGTGAATGTTTTTTTCACGAGGCTTATTATTTAATTAATTGTAGTGTTAACCGTCAGCTCCTATACCTTTATATTATAGCCTATTTAGGTCAAAGCATGAAGCCCATTCATTGACTACAATAGATTAACAAGTCCCATATTTAGCCAGTTTTCAAATATCTAGAATCCCATTAATAGTACGTAATTTAAACGAAATACGTGCGCTTTTGAGTCTGAAATATAGTGAATCCATTGTGCTTGGGCTTGCTTTCTGAGACCCTGTACTGATACGGATTCATTCTCCAGGAATCCGCCTCCGAGTCTGACTCACCGTTTCCAAAGCACTTTCTCTATCTGTTCCGTTTCATTTTCTATCTCTTAAACGATACTTCTGTTCTTTATAAACGAATTTATTGATTTGTTTCTTTACAAATTCTGCAAACAAATTTAAATCAACACTAACTGATCAAATGAAGTTTGACGATATGTTACACGCTATGATCAGTGTATGTTGATGTGATGTTCGTACTATCCTGTTTTTGTTCAATCTGTATCTTAGGTCTCTGTGTAGTGGCTGCTCTCTGTTGTTGACTGTACTGTGTATCTATTTTGTTGTATGATTTTCATGCCTTCTCAACATTCACAATACTGTCAATATATGGGCGTGTACACACCCCCGTACGTACCACTGAACTCCAAACAAAAATACATCGAGTTACACCTTATCGATACTCTCACACAAATACATTTACTAACTACAACTTAATTTCCTATATCGTAATGTATTAAGTTCCAAAAAGTAAAAAGAAAACCTTACGTAATGCAATCATTTCAAACATGTCTTTATTATTGTTTTTTTTATAAACCTACCTAGATATATATATATTTATTGTTATATGTGTCGTAATGTACCTATGCGCCAAAAATACTCGTACAACATGTAGTGACATCACAGTACAGACTCAGCATAACTCTTGACTACACCGTTCAGCCACCAGCAACGTTTCTTTGCCAACATGATTACTATAAGGTCGCTTTTTGGAGAATTTCAATGGTGTGATCATTAGAGAAATGTTGGTGGTGAGCGACACTACAACTGACTGTACTCGTACATGTATTCAATACAAGGTACTCGCTGAACACTGCTAGCAGCGAGGTATAGGGACCGCCTGCTGTCTACTCATTCCACTGTACCCCTCACAACTAACATACTCTGTGACTTTTTGTTTCTGCGGCGTTAGAGCAAGGAGGCGGGCATTCGTACTCTGGTCGCTCTAGATGACCAGGGAGGTGAGTGATCCGCAAAATTTGCAACACTACATTATTTACAATTTTATCTATTTTATTCTTTTTCGCTAACTTTATTGAGCATCGTAGGGTTTTCAGCCGACCCGAAGATGGGCTCATCGATATCGAAGATATTAAGGGGGTATCGCATTATTATATAATTAAAATTACGTCACCGCTATTCCAATGCAAAGGTGCGGGCATCCTACGTTAGACAAATGACCGTTGACATTGTAGACTCACACATGGAGACGATCAGGAAAACCCACATCTTTGTATATGTATTCGTTACGTAGATATTATACACCACTTTGCACAACTTAACATCGAGCTCTATATTGTATGACGTGAAACAGGCTGAACCTATTGACATCACTCCGTATATTCGGTCGTATCAATACTTATACATTCTGCATTTCAGCTGTTTGTACTCGACTCTAAATTAACAAACTTACTGAATTCACATTACCGAAACTAAATGAACGAGTAAAGTAAATTCGAAACGCTTCTCCTCAACGCACGACTCTTGACATCACACAAAAAAATCATATGAAACTGAGCACAGATAAAACTGGATCTGGTTTTACTTGCAAGCTTCACTGCATGCATGCCGCTGTGGATCAAGTAGTGAGTGTTAGTGGCGAGTCGCGCGGTCGTCGCGCTCGCACTCTCTCCTTTATGCCATGATGATGCGGCAGCGCGACGCGAGCGAGACGGCCGCGCGCTCGCGCTCACGCCACGCACGCCGCCTCCGCCGTAGAGCGAACGCTCTCGCGTCACGCCACGCCCGCCGCACTCGCCGCTGCTCGAGCGCACAGCACGCGCGACGCGTGCGTGCCGACCCCTACCGGAGCACCGCACCCACCCACCCACACTACCCCGATTCTCTCCTACGATATATTATTTTGATTTGTATTTTATGTATAGAGCGAGGACGCCGGGGGGCAAGCGCTTCATATGTTGAGTCACCAGGGCGGTAAGAGTTAAACTGACACGTGGGTAGTCAAACCGTGAGAACGTCTGTGTTTGAATGTGCAGTTAATAAAATTAATCTCTATGTTTTTCTTTGACGTTTCTCTTAAATAACGATTTATCTGAGATCGATGTTGCGTGTGTATTCTATGTTTCGATGGGGATGACCTTGACAAAATAGTGTAAATAGAAAGCCCGATGGCCGTTCGTTGCTAAATGTCGCAAAAGACTGTTACCTCTATCTTTCGCTGAAGATTTATTTGAATGAGCTGCGCAATCTGTTTAGTTCTTCCTTTGATATTTGATGGATACGCTTTTTATAGGTATATTTATTTATCTTTCCAAATCTACTGTTCTCTTCTCGTATTGATACTGCGGTACTGATATGAATGTGCGTTTACCGAGTGTCTGTTGGACGTATAGAGTAATTGTATACGCCTTCATCTCCATGGCTAGCAGCGTACTGTCAATGTTAGACCTAGGTAACTGTTAGCTCGATGCGCTCTATGTCTGTCAGCGAGGCTGGGGCGGCGCCGCCTCCAGCGCCGCTCGCTCCTCGCCACACTACCATATTAGTTTGTTCATTTTCTTCTTCAACTAAATCTAATCTTTGCTATATTCACGTTTCATTTAGGAATGGCTTTATGGATACGCTCATTTGCTAAGTTGATTTATTTTAATTCATGACTGAGATGGTGTCGCGGCCGCGGAGGAGCTACTATTATAATCGTGGCTCTGCGCACCCTCTCGCCATGCCCATGTATCGTTTATTTCTGTTTAGTTATCAGTTTGAGTTGTATTGGTAATGAGTTGGTGCGCCTCGTGCCTAGCGGCAGGCCTGAGCCCGCGCCGCATCCGACTCCTCACCGCATTCGTTTGGCGAGCTATAGTGACATCATTATTGTGTTGTAGAGTCACGAGGTGGGCATGAAAACCCTGGTCATGCTGGATGAACAGGGCGGTAAGCATCCAGTAGAACATACTATTTTGCATCACACATAATTTAGTAAGCTTTTGTCTGAAATGCCAGTTCAGATAATTTATGAAAGTTCGTGAATGGCAATGACTTTATAACAATAAATTATTATCGATTGAAAATATGCTAACAGTTCATTTATAATGGATAAAACTGAAGGTAAAACTTGTTTGTCATGATCATAAATAAAGCTAATGTATAAACTGCATCTTTTGATCTCTGCGCTCCCTTACCATCAAACGGGCCAAATGTCAAGCGGGACGCTGAGATTATCTGATTGTTTTAAAGACTATCAACCAACTATTTTGTTTAGTTTATTCTCACGCATCCAGCTATGCACGTCTTTTTGAATATTGCTGTTGATTGCATGTATTAGATTTTTTGACTTGATGATATTTTAATACTTAATATTGTAATTATTAGTCACTACGAATACGATAATATAATCACTTAGTGTCCGCACATACCTCATTATGTTCAAAGGTAAAAAAAAATATTCTTTATTAGTTTTAACCGGATCAAGTGTAAGACATATAACGCAAGCACCACAAAACTTGGACAATATTAGATGCTTTGAAATGTATTAAATAGTAATGCTGTATGTTATTGGAAGCTTGCATGAAACTAAATAGTTCAATATAACTCAAATACTGTTATAATATACAATGTCTTACACTTAGCGCTGGTTATTGTCGAGAGCGTTGAGAATTTACAATCGAGAATAAATTAATTATGAGAAAGATAATTTTGATCAAAATTTTTGCCGCGCTAAAAGTAATAATAGGTGCTTCAACACATTTGAAAGGTAAATTGACAAGGGTAGATCTAAAGCTATTGTTATGGTGTGTAAACAGAGCAATTGGATAGAATCGAGGAGGGCATGGACCAGATTAATGCAGACATGCGCGAAGCTGAGAAGAATCTGTCTGGCATGGAGAAATGTTGCGGCATCTGTGTTCTACCGTGCAACAAGTGGGTATTTTATACTTACTGCTAAAACAAGATGCTAGGAGGTTTTACGCAGTACTCTTGATGACAAACGGACGAAATTCGACGACTAAGTACACACTTCTATTAAAAAAACGGCTCTTGCAAAGCAGTTGTAACAATCCAGTGTGCAGTGTTCTTTTGGGAGCAGGACGTGCCCTTGTATACTCGTACAAACCCATTACTCCATGTGATTTTTTGTTGACCATAAATCCATAGGTCGCTGGTTCAAATCCGGATCGAAGGACCAAAAAGATTATGTACAGCTTTCTCTGTACTTTTAATTCTTGCTTGTAAATTCAGTTTAATGTCACTAAGAACTATATTGAGTCCACAAGGTACTTAACTAATGCTATAACTATTTGAACTTTCTACAAGATTTTGAAAATATTATGATGTCTGTTTTCAGGGGGGCATCATTCAAGGAAGACGACGGTACGTGGAAGGGCAACGATGATGGTAAAGTGGTTAACAATCAACCGCAGAGGGTGATGGATGAACGCAACGGTATAGGTCCACAAGCTGGATACATAGGAAGGTGAGCTTTATCATATAATATAAGTATTTTTTTTTAATGCCGCCTAATCGTCGGCATTTAAACCCTTACGAGGGCGTCACCCCAGGCCGCTGGCGGACTTTGGTCAGCCATATGGCCTTAGTCAAGGGTTGGGGTCAAGTGTTATCCTGCATCTTTGGGGGTCGGGTTTTAAGCCTCCCTGCTGGCCGCCTGTGGGTATCCTAAAAGGTAATTATTTGACTAAGTACTGACGTGATATTGGTTAACGTTTTCTGCAGGATAACAAACGACGCACGGGAAGATGAAATGGAAGAGAACATGGGACAGGTGAACACTATGATCGGTAACCTCCGCAATATGGCGCTCGACATGGGCTCGGAACTCGAGAACCAGAATCGCCAGATCGACCGCGTCAACCGCAAGGTAAACACGCATTTTTTGTTAATATTGAATTTGCTATTTCAAAGTGTGCACGAATTCGTAAAAAAAAATTGAACTATTACAGATACATATTTTTTAATGTCTCAAACCAGCCTTTATTACCTTTTGGTCTAGCGGCTGGTGGTTAAGTTTTGATTACTTATTTAAAAAAAAAATAATAGCAGTTGAATCTCAGTCATAAAACTGTGCAAATGTACAAAGAACGCAATCCTCAAATCACATATAATTTATATTAAATAATATATTCTATAAAATACAATGAATTCGTTTACACTCTATAAATATATTTTTCATATTTTCAACTTTAATGTGTTTCAGAAGTACAAATATTTTTCTGATAAAGTTATTTACTTAATACATTTTTTATTATGATATCTATTGGTGTTGTGATATAAGATATTTAATGGTATGCAGTGTAATATTCAACCCAAATTTGGACATGTTTTTTGTAGTAATGAAACCTTTTATGGTCTAAAAATGTTTTACTAACTCAAGATGCCTGAAAAAGTGTTAAATCTTATACTGTTTTCGGCACAACAATATTTAATAAAAAAGATTGTTGTGCCCTCTTCTTCAAACATATTCACATTTTCCATGAGTTTCTGCTTGTCACGATAGCAGTAGAAGGGCAAATCTTTCCTTACTTGTATCTCTTGACTATCTTCTGGCTTATTGGCATCAAAAAATACTTAAAATATCACTCGCTTGATTTGGCAATGAAAAATTTCACTCCTCCCTCTCACTCGACGCATGTGTCTTCCATACGTACCGTAGAGTATGTAGAAATTGGCTGTTGTAAGTTTTATCTAACTGTCTGAACTCATGACATGACATTCCATGACAAGCTACCGACAATTCCAGAACACATCTGTCCACACTGTCATTGTGTATCATATGTTAGTTAGCTCTCACATTCATCCGACTAACATAATGATATCCACTAGACTAACACTATCATTCACATCAATAGTTAACGAACCAAGTCGTTTCAAAAAACAGCGACTAAATACAATAAATAATTTATTTATTTTATTTTAAATACATTGTACACAATATTTTATATATGAAAAAGTCGCTGTGAATTGAACAACAAACAAAACACGTGTTCTATCTTAGGGCGAATCGAATGAAACGAGGATAACTTTGGCGAACCAGCGAGCACACGAACTCCTCAAGTAAACGGCAGCGGAACTCACACCAACACACAACTCACACACACACGTACACGGTCTCGTGGTCGCTATTGCTTAAAGTACTGGTTGCAGATAAAATATAACAATACATTGCACTAACAATATTATTTATGCGTACAGGGTTATTTAGCAATAAAGGACCATTATTAAAGTAGTGTTTTCACTCGTGAATATTTGTGGAAAAAATAACCACTACCTTGAGAAATAATGGTCAATATACCTGTTTGATTCTTTAGTTGATTGTAATAAACCCTATTCACGATTAAATCCTTTTTTTAATATGGCAAGTGCTTCTAAAATAACCCTAAGTAAATAGTATTGCAACACAGTATTTTATGTATTTGTTAGTATTCTATAGTAAACGCTCAATACGGTATAAGATCGTATCATTTTTAATTACTACCTAAATCTGCAACCAGCAACGGATTCTTTTGAAATTAAAATCAAACACGTTACTTAGATTTTCTCCTTGTTCATATTATATTCGAGAATATTCGTTAAGACATAATCATAAAAGCATACTGCTGTATAAAATGACATCTGCTTTGTGAACTGATAGAAAAAAAATTGATTCATCAAAACAGTATCCCTGTAACACACCGCAAAAAAATTAATTCATACAAAGATCCAGTCCATTTTTAAACAACTGTGTTTACCGTTTCATTAGCATATATAAAAGTACAATAAAATAACAATATCAATTATTGTTGTATTATTATTTATATACATTTTTTGGTAATATTTTATTTTATTAGTTAATTAATACCAATCAATGACGGTCGGTTATTTAAAAAAAGTTAGTAAGTAAATCAAAATGATTCCTTTTATACAGTAAGTAGTGTATTAAAATACATAAGTATTATTATACATATTAACACTCTCATCTCTTTATTAAAAGAAAATAAACTATGTACTTAGAACATTTTTCCAACAATAATGTTAGTTATTGTAAACGTGGAATATTTGTTATTTTGAGAAAGTGCATTTACCCCATGTTATTATTATGTAGAAAGTAACTGTTATCGCTAGAAAAATAATAATAAAGCTTGGCGTACATATTATAATCGCGTATATTTCATATAATATATAAGCAAAAATATGTAAAAAAAAATATCTAATAGGAAAAAATATTGTCCGATATTATTTGGATCTGATTTATTTATGTTTTGTTATTTTTTATTATATTCCCATACCAATATTTTTATTGGGAATGTGTATCATTTGATTACAAGTGATTTTTTTTTGGTAGCTGGTGTATAGAGTTACTTTTATTTCCTATTTCAATAGATTTATAAGAAGGGATGAATAGATGGTAAAATATGAAAGATTGGAAAAGTATGAATATGTGATAATAGTTTCAAATTAAGTATTAGATTTTAATAGTTTAGTCATTCACATGTCTTCGAGAATATTTAAATATTAATTATACATAAGAACAACACGTCTATCAATGGATTTCTTATATTTTTCATAGGAGCATTTATGTACATTTACCGAGAAAAAATACATTAATTTTAAAACAGAAATTTTAAAACATATTGAAATAATTTTCCAAAATAAATAGACGAGTTTTTTTATATAAAATAATAAAACATCCACTCATTTTAAATAAATAACGGAGTTGTGCTAGCTGTTGTACATTTTTTTCCTATTTTATTTATTTTCTCAAAACTTAATTAATTTATTGGTAAAAAAATTAGAAGCACTGTTGTTGCACATTTTTTAAGGCTCCCCCTAATCTTATTCTATTTGTCTTTAGTCTACCATCCACAGTTAAGTTGGCTTTGGCCGTAGAGATTAAAATACTCTTGTATATTTTAAGACATCTGATTTCATTAATTGTGCCTATTAATTATAATGTACCCACTATGTAAAACTTAGAAAATATTTCAAAATATATAGATTGACATATCTGGTGATAACATATCTGCTTCTATGAAATTTAGAAGAAAAAAATCTATTTAAACATAACTTAATATTATAATATAGCCGTTATCTTATACTTAGCGAGAAATTATCATAATTTGTACACCACATTACTAAAGGTACTAGAAGTTTTATTTATTTTATCAGAATATAAAATTAAATCATTTCATAGATCGAAGGATTTTTTTCTTTTTCTTTAAAAACATACTAATATTATTCATTAACTAATTTATAATTATTTTTTTAAAAACTTTGTATAAAATGTTTGACATTATAAAATAAGAGGGTGGAAAAGATTACGTCTGGTACACTTTAAGTAATAATTAACTACTAATATGACGTCATACATGGCAACTAAGGGTTGGTTACATCTCATCAACAAAATTACTACGCTTGTAAAAAACTACTAGCCATACAAAATATAACAGAAAACTTAGCTACAAACTAGGACAAATTATTCTTTTTATCAATTGAACTTACCAATTCCACGAGACTATCACACACAAACAACTAGACACACAATACGAAGCCGCAAATCGTGAGTATATATTTTTATAAAAGCACTTATTCGTAATATATATTAATGATGAAGCACAGCTTACAATTATTTAAAAGGTAATACTATAAAGGCTTAAAGCAATATGTTGTGTTTAGTAAAAGTTCTCCTTAAATATTCATAGGCGTTTGTTATTGCGCTATTTAAAAAAATGCATTTACTTATGCGGAGATGTATTTGCTGTATTATGTAAAGGTCCAAAAAACGTCTATATTTAAGTAAATAGCTCGTCCCATAATAAAAAGTTGCTTTAATATTTTATAGAAACTTAGAAGTAAACTATAATATACAAAATAATTAGAAGCAGCTATCTTTTTAATTGGTCACATTTAAAATATTATGTTGTTGGCAACACCTATACAAAATGTCATTTCTGTCAAATTTGTTGTCTATGATTTCGTATAACACTGCTTTTGGCCAAGATGAAGAAAAGTGTAGTATTTCGTAAAACAAAATTACAATCAATATATAGCAGCTGCTTTTATTGAAAACAAAATTAGCTTCCACATATTTCTCTTTAGAAGTCAAGAGCCAATCAAAGGGCTTGATTTGTTTTGAGACTTGCAAATGTTAACGATTAAATATTCCGCCCCTATGCATAAATATATCCTCTGAGACATGTTTATTTTCGTAAAGGAAATAAGTATTATGCCTATTAAGTAAACTTGATTTGGTGGTAAATAAATAAAGTGTAAACGGACCCTTCGAATAGCATTTACCTATAATGAAATTTAAAAAAAAAGCGTCGTATTTCGTAAGTTCCTACTGTCAAAACGATGATAGGAATTTAAGAAATAACCTCAGACTTCTCAAAACTGATGGCAAATAAGTTTAATATTTCTAGACATACTATCTACTTCATGTGTAATATTGGGGTGCCTGCCGTTTTGCCGAAAAGATTTTGACAAAATTTCATTACCCAAACAAATTTTAGCAACTTTTTTTTATACCATTGCAATATTTCGAATGATACGCATATTTTTATTTGGTAAAATATTACCAAGTATAATGTCATTATGGTATTTGGTCTTTAATCAAATTATTTATTACAGCAAATAATCTTCAGACAATAAACGTTTGGTGAAATGATTTGTTAAGAGAAAAAATATTAATTGTAATTTGTTTTAGTAGGTTAACCGGAACTCAACTATTTAGATTAGGTTAATTACTTCTTTAAACAAAATGGGTAGGTTAGGTTAGGTTACAAGTGTGACCTCCTACGCACGAAAGAGCGAGCGAAGCGAACGGTACCGCGGCAGCGTCCGGCGAGTGCCAGAAACGACTTGCATTAATAGAAAAAAGAGATTGTTTTTAGTAGGTTACCCGGAACTGAACTATTTAGATTAGGTTAATTTCTTATTTAAACAAAATGGGTAGGTTAGGTTCATAGATAACCTCCTAACAGATTCCGCATGCAGGGCAACAAACGCGCGCCACTCATACTTGATTTCGCAAGCATATAAAGCTATGCCTAAAATCACGACGTCAGTGACAACCAACCTCGCGACCTATGACCACGTGCGATTATATAATTAAAAAAAAATGTTTTTGTGAGCATTTTACATTTTAAATGGCTTGCTGTTTCGTAAAATGGTGTGGCAAGTCGGCGAAGACATCAAATTACCAAAAACATGGCATTACATTTCACCGGTAAGTAAATTAGACATAAATGTAAATATAAATGGACTAGGCACCGGAGTTCAATTTATTCGGGCTGGTAATAGAACATAAACACAAACAATTTCGAACCCGTTGATGTCTTTTTGAAATTACTCTTTCACTCTTTAGCCAAATTATAATAGCTATCCTTTTCTAACAATACATTACCAGAGCACTTGAATCGATAGTGATGGGATATCGGTATGATATTGTACATCATCGATATTTTGCAGTATTATTGCCGTAGGTGCTTTAAAAAGTAGTACCTATAAATAAGCAACATGTTGTCGCCCGCGACTGCGCCCGCTTGAATTTCGGTAAGCTGCGATTTATTTGCGACCAATTTGTGCGTTGGCATTATTTAATTTTTTTTTCGCAGCTAATGTGATTTAGTATTAGCAATGTAACTGAGATATATATTATTTTATAGGTTTCCTGGATGCCCCGAGGAAAAAGAAATGGGTAGATGCAACATCTCGTGGGGAGAGTTGGTTTCCCACCAATAACAACGTAAAATATTAAGAAAGAAATTATAGTCCCGCCGATGACATCAGTTTTTGTGATCTATTTATAATTTCTTTCTTAATATAAATTATATTATTTTACATCTACTGAATAAAAATATAAAATTATAATGTATCATCATCAGAGATGGGGGGCTCGTGGCTTAGTGGTAACCGTGTATTCGGTCGGTCTTAGGATCGGTGACCATTTTTTTAGAAATTGAGACCTCCGTGCCTCTGGGAGCACGTTAACCCGTCGGTCCCGGTTATTATACGAAACTCTATGGCAGTCGTTACGGGTATTTGGGGCCCTAAATCAAAATCCAACTGGTCTAACTACAGAGCTTTGATATCGCCCATAGTTTGTGGAGGTCAGAATGATGGCAGTCGCTCCACGGAAAATATTAAAGTTCAGCTGCATCGCAGTTACACTGGAAAGCTGATCCTGAGTTGGGAAAAGGCTCGGTAGATGTGCGATCATCAGAGATCGGAATAGGTAGAAAATTTTTACTTAAAGTTTGAGGAATTAGGAACTGAGAGGTAATAATACCTGTCCCTCTTGTAATCAAGATATAAGAGTCCCGATACCTATTCCTATAAAAATTATAATAATAAAAAATAAAAAAAAAAATATTTATTATTATAATTTTTTATAAATGTATTTAAAAATGTATAAAATAAGAATATAAAGGAATAAACGATATAATAAAATTATAAAAATATAATTATAATATACGAGTACCTATCAAAATTTTATCGACACATTTTCATCCCTATGCCATCTCTAGTATTCGGTGCATTCGAAGATTGACCTTGAAACAGCCAATCATAGCGCACTTACATGTTTCCCCGCGCCCCTCGCATTCCGCAAATACAGGTGAACTTGGTAAGGAACAAAATTACAGTAATGCGGAATCTATTAGGAGGTTATCTATGGTTAGGTTAGATTAAAACTGTGACCTCCTACGCACGAGCGCCGAGCGAGCGAAGCAAGCGGTGCCGTGGGAGCGGCCGGCGAGTGCCAGAAACGATGATTTTGCGTAAAAACTGTTATTCCAACTGAAATATTTGACTAAATAAAAAATGTTAAAAGTACTAGTTGGTAAACAAGTTATAGTTAAAACGTTCATTTCCCAAACATTAGGTTTGCGTTACAATTTTTGTGAATAGATTTTTTGATAAGTTATAATTTGGCAAATGAAATTATGCGAGAATTTTTTTGGGAAGTAAGATTACTACTAATAAGAAGGAACATTTGTCAAATTCCCTTCGGTCAAACAAGGGAGACCCGTAATATTGTGTTACTTTTCGAACAACAGCTACTTTATGCAAATTTTGGTAGGTATATTTATGGTATCGATGTATTATCCATATTAACCGCATACAATTAACAACCTAACCTATATTTTATACATAGGTGGATCAGTATGTTATCAGACCTCGTCTTCTTGGTTTTCCTTTACATTTTTTTTCGTTGACATTTATTTTGTCTTTGGTCCCCGACTAAGGAGTTTCTTAGTTTAAGGTCATTTCGTTTTGTCAGTTCTATGACTATCCTTATTATTATTATAATATTATTATACATATCTTTATGGTTACTTTTATATTGGTTTCTATTATTTTGTCTTTTATTCAGTTTCCTCATTTTTCGTTTGTGAACTTTGGAATTTTGTACTGTGTTTTTTGTTGTTATGTTAAAATACATGTACCTACTATTTTATTACAAGATATTATAATAATTATTGTGTTTATAGGGTGAAAGCAACGAGACGCGTATAGCGGTGGCGAATCAACGCGCGAACAAACTTCTCAAATCCTAAACACTTTGCATTTCTATTTTTTTAATGACGCATGCCATAGGTTACTTTAAAATATTTGTAGTACGCACAAGTAATGCCAAATGTACTTACTACTGTAAGTATTCCAGACTTACGAATAATTATATTAAAACTTATAAAAATATTTAAAAAAAAATTCACGCGTATATAGTAAAAAAATACTTGAAGAAGTTTAAGTAAATAAAAAAAATTAAATTGCTGGTTCAAACAAGTTTTCATAATTTATAACTTTTTTTGATTGTTCAAAATATTGAAACTTTGGCAAGCGTCATAGTATTCTGTTTATCTTTAACTAAAATACGGAAAGTACAGTTCACAACAGCTTGTACTTAGTTTATTATTAATAAAAACATCGATGAATAGTCTGACATTATGTTCCTAGTCTATCTGTTTAGGTAAAACTTTCTTCTGAACTGTACTTACCCGAAAATTTTCTTAGATATACTTTATAATATTTTTAACTTTGCATTGCAATTCAAGTGATACATTTACATATAGCAATAATAGAATAAAATTAAATACGACGCGTAGAACGTGATTTACTATCTTCAAATATTTTTGAATTCAAAAACATATACTTAAAGATTATTAAATATTATTTTTTAAAAGTACTGCTTCATGTAAGAATAACATTCGCATAGGTACGCATAAGTTTGATTTGAGCCTTGTGCCAAATTTATTTTGAAATTAAGAGTAACAGGCACTCACAAATTAGCTATTTAAAAAAACTTTTTGCCATTTACCAGTGAGTTTCATTCGACTTAAAGGCGGTATTCATAAAATTGATAAAAACATCACCGCCTACTTACGTATGTTTTTTTGACTATTACGGACAATCTAAGGTCATAAGATAATACCGCCTCAACAACAGCTTTGTAACGCAATAATAATAATATTTTAAATATGTTAGATGTCAATTCATATTGTCTATGGATTGACGTGAAATAGCAGAATGTTAAAAATCTATTTTTAAATCGAGAAGAATTCGATTTCGTGGTTAAAGATTCTATGGACGTAGTAAGCTAGAAATGTGTTATTTAGTGTGGCTAGTTAGCGAATATTTCAATAATTCCGTCGATAATTTTGGTGCATTCTCCCATCATTACATGCATGCATGAGTGACACAAGGAGTTATTCACAAGTCAAGTATAATTATGGCATACGTACATATCGTGTTATTGAGCAATATTGATAAATATTTAATATGAAAACGTATTTCATTGAGACACTAGTGAGTCCACGTTCTTGCAATATAAGAACTTATTACTGCTACAGTTAACTTTAAAAAGTTATATGTGCTTATCCGTTCACAAAATAAATTGTTGATTACTACCATAATTATTTGATATATACTTACGAAATAACAATTGTGCTTATTTTTTCAAATTAATACTTCCAGTTGGTTTTGTTATCGAATCTGAGTCCAAAATATATACTTTCCAAAACGGTCATAAATTCACCGTGTATAATTTTATTTTATTATTAAACAAACGTATTAACGATCTCGTATTTTTCTTAAAAAATCTGTATTAGGAACAGGTGTAAAAGATACATTAGTTTTAAAAGCAATGTATGCGGAACTTTTTAAATATTTTACAAAAATGGTAAAGATAACGTAAAATACGGATCACAATTTCGATTCTACTTAAAGCTTAAAGGCAATTGACGTCTGTTCAAATCTAGCCTAAGACTTTTGCTTCGAGGGTTTATACATAATACAATAATTATCAAAATAGGCGCAACCTGTTCCGAAATATCTGAGTAGGTATAACCCTGTCTAAAACGATGTGACGCGGAGCTGGAAAATGTATGAAAATGAGTCTGAATCCAATTTTGACAACCAGCGAGATCGACCCTGAACCCAAATGATTGCCGCATTTTCCAGCCCGCGTCACGACTTTTTAGACAAGGTGTATGTAAGTACAGGCTGCACAGTTTGCTTGTTTTTATAATTAATAATATTACGTCTATATTTAGATTAAGAAAAAAGGTGCCTGAACTTTGTGTTCTTCTATCACGATTTGCATTTCATAATTTTAAACGCCATTTGTCGCTATTTTTTACAGTTAAAGCTTTCAATAGTATTTGTTTAAGAGAGTAGACTTGTTAATTTAATAGATTATAAGCGTTTTTACAACGGTATTGACGATACGAACCGTGTAAATACTCTTATAATATCTAACGTTAATAATAAACCAATGTTATAAAATAATATTAACAAAATATTATGCAATAGTCTATGAAAAGCTATATAGTATAGTTTCTATGAAAGCTATATAGTATAGTTGAATTTTAAAACTTTATTACTTAAAGTGTATTGTTGTAAGTATGACGAATAAAATGTACCGGCCTTAGGAGTTATGAGTAGGAATGTTGGAAGCAGGCTTGAGAAGTTATACTCGTGTACCAGTTAATATTAAGGATTTTCCAAATTTTCTCTTATGTCTTTTCCTCTCAATCGTATTAGTTTAAGGATACTTAAATACCGAAAGGTATATTATCTAAGTACATCATATTTTAATAAAGAAATATTTTAAAAGTGTTGTCTCCTAATATTAAGCTGTGAACTTCGCGCGCTTTAGTGTCTTGGATATTCTGACAGCTTATTGACAGGTGATATGTTAAAAAGTGTCAGATGTTGTCTATGGCACAGTGTAGCGAAGCGTTAACATGTAGAAATTGTTTTTTAACAGCTACCTATTGAAATTAACCATTAGATATTGTAAATTTACCGCCTGCATAATCTACATATGATTTTAAACCAGCATAAAATAATCTCGTATCTATTTTCTGTAAGGCTAAATATTAAAATGATAGTATGAAATGTTAATTTCTAATTGAATTATTAATTTGTTAAACTAAGTTATTTGTATTATTTCTTATTCCTTACCTGCACTGTTAAAAAATTTTACATAATTCTTGGGCAACTTTCGTTTATTTATTTTAAGGAAAAAATGTAAAATTCACGAAAATTACGTAAAATTTCATATTTTTCCGTAAGTTTCCCAGATTTTAAGGGAATTTTACAGGTTTATGTAATTTTTTTTGCATGTAAAATTACAGAATTTTTAACAGTGTGCCCGGAGCATGGCAGTGACTACAGTCGATCGAAATATTCAACCAAACGATATTTCAGTCACATAACTAAATTAAAACTATGCTTATAATGTTCTGCGGTATCATTAAATAATCAATACATATAATAAAATTGTAAGTGGTCGATGTCTGTACATCGAAGATATAATAGAGAAACTATTGTAGTTGAACGCAATAGTACCCGAAACAATGGTTTTTAGAATTTTTGTCTGAATGTTTGAACACGCTAATCTCAGAAACGGCTTAACCGATTTGAATGCAGATTTTAGTAATGCGTTGTGATTTATTCAACTTAACATTTAAGGTTTGTTTTATTTCAATCGGTTCATAAATAAAAAAAAGTGTGTGTGTCAGCTCCGACGCACGACTGGAGTTTACTCTTACTCTTGTACGAGTATCTAACCATAACAAATTAGAAAGTTGTGCACTAGAGGTGCGCACCAAAAACGTGACACGATTTTCGTTACTTGTTAGTAGGTTTTACCCCTCGGATTTTTCTCATACCGGGCGCCTTATATATGAAAATCGATTCTTAAGGAGTAAACTCCAATAAACTCCAAAAGTTTGTTCTCTATAGTATAGCCATCGGCTGCTTTGATAATAGATGGTCTGAGATTTGATCCGCGACGTGGGAATTTGGTGGGAAAATAACTTTTACTATTAATGCGACGCTCACGTTGCAATATATTTTTTTAATGAAATTAATCCTAAAATATGTTTATCAAAATTAATATTCTCTCATAACTATTTACTATAGTCGTGGGGCGGATTGGAACCAGCAACAGTTCCCTTTGCAGGAAGAATGCTCATTGCACCTGAGAATATTGGGACGGTGACGTTTCATTTATTAGATAAAAGAGTGAGTAAACTTAATAATTGTTTAGAAAAATTATGTTATTAATAATACACTCTAGTTGATTCTAAATTAGGTCTAATTCCAGTGCCAAAACATTCCCAATTTGAACATGGTATACTCATCTACTATAAGATGACAGAGGTCTTAGACAAGAGAACAGAGTAACTGAAAAAATTAAGTAATGCGTACATCTCAAAATAATTTCAAGATACCCTTCGCCTTAACACAAAATAACTATCGGGTTTGATACAATTCGGTGATCAACGCACATAAGAGTTGCGCTGGCGCATGTAATTGTCGGTATTACGTACGTCGTACATTATCGAGCGCTGACCAGACACATTCCTAAACTGAAGATCGCCAGAAATTATTGCGACATCTCTTCAAGTGATTACTCGTAGTGTGAGAAACACTTCAATAAAAACATATTATTTTTTATTATAGAACATCTATTGTAATGAGAGTCAAGAGTGCCCTAGAGTGGGTATGAAGTACTCATGAAAGTAGGAGCGAAAGTTATATAAACAAAAAATGTAGCAAATAGAGGGCTATATGGATACAAACAACCCTGGTAGTCCACGCTACCCAAGCAGCCAATTATAAAACACTTATCGTAAAAAAAAGTGTGTGTGTCAGCTCCGACGCACGACTGGAGTTTACTCCTTAAGTACGAGTATCTAACCATAACAAATTAGAAAGTTGCGCACTAGAGGTGCGCACCAAAAACGTGACACGATTTTCGTTACTTGTTAGTAGGTTTTACCCCTCGGATTTTTCTCATACCGGGCGCCTTATATATGGATTCTTAAGGAGTAAACTCCAAAAATATTATACTTAGTTTATAGGTAGGTTCTTAGAATCAATAAAAATCTATAACAAACTGGTAGAGGTACTTCATATGGTATAGTATAGGTTGTACATTGTAGGTACACATCAAAAAAATCCAAGGTTAGATACATGCTTGAAAATTAATGTAAAAGGGGCGACCTTTTCATTAATTCATTTAGACCCATGGGATTTTAGGTAATAGAGTAACAGTTGCATTATTTTATAGACATAGACCTATACATTTTGTTATTGGTGTAAAATATTTACATACTTCGCGTTTATAATACTCGTATCAGTGGAATATTATTTATTATTGCACAGTAAACTTTTGCAAGCAAGCCTTATTCAGTACAATCGATTTATCATACGACTTGTGTCACATGTCATGCGCATGAGTGGGCGGCGAATACACCTTGATGTATGAAGATGCTGCTATTATGGTAATAATCTTGACTTGCCCCCGACTAGTTCCGACTAAGTATATATGCAGATTCATTGACTTGTTCGTTTCAGAGATGGAATGTAGAAGATAAATATTCACATACTTCGCAAATGAGTCTAATTGAATGTTTAGTGTGTAAATATTATAAATATTTCAAAATTAATTAACTTAAAATTCAAATTCAATTGCTATTACCGAGGTACCTACATTACACACTAACATTGGCTATGTCCGCTTTCTACCCAAAGTTTTCAACCCAAAAGCTAAAAGAAAAAAGTGTGTGTGTCAGCTCCGACGCACGACTGGAGTTTAGTCCGAGTACGAGTATCTAACCATAACAAATTAGAAAGTTGCGCACTAGAGGTGCGCACCAAAAACGTGACACGATTTTCGTTACTTGTTAGTAAGTTTTACCCCTCGGATTTTTCTCATACCGGGCGCCTTATATATGAAAATCGATTCTTAAGGAGTAAACTCCAAAAAGTTATGTCGATCTAAAGTAACACGCAAGAGGAGCTGCGGGTAACAGCTATACATAATAAATCAGTAACTGGTGATCAAGAAAACCTATAACACACAGGCGGAGCTGCAGGCAACGGCTAGTAAATAAATAAATATGTTAGGACAATTCACACAACGCCATCTAGTCTCAAACTAAGCAGAGCTTCTGATATGAGTACTAGATAAACTGATATAATTACTTATATTTTTTTTTTGTAAATACATACATATTATACATAGGAAACATTCGAAAGTTTGTCCCGACCGGGATTCGAACCCGAGACTCCGGTCGAAAGCGGATGCACTACCGACCACGCCACCGAGCATTTAAATTCATTGGTCCAATAAGATAGGAAGAGCCCGTCCAAAACCGGTGACATGGTAGGAAATTAAAAAAAAACAAACAATCGACATTTTCTGCGAAATCATTGGTCATCGACAAACTCTTCCGATGCCATGCTCATGCTGCTGGATATGCTAAAGGGACCCACGTATACACCCCTGACAGGCTGCTATCGGGAGCCTGCAGGCGATCATAACAATTAAATTGCGGCGCCGCTTCCCTTTTTCATTATACTATAAGAATTTCCAATAACTTCGCTATCGTAAGTTTTGCCAGTAACTAGGATGGGTACCAAAAAGTGGAATTTTATCTGACCCTCAATGTTGTTCTGAGTGCACAGGCCAAAGTAAGGTCAAGCCAGCCTACAGCGCCGACTGAACCACGGCATACTGAGACAAAGCAATCAAAATGCTTAATAAAATTTCAAGAAAACTATTTATTTACAAAACAATATTTACACTTAGGTATATACAATAATTATATATACATACATCCTTGTATCAATGGAATCATACATTTCAGTAATAATAATAGATATCAGTCAATAATAGGAGATATTTTACATAATGCTAGCTACCTGACCCTCACAAAAAAAAAAAAAATTAATATACCTACACGTTTAAATGTCATTCACAAAAATTAACACCACTATTACCTACAGTCACTGATGCATGGATGCAGCGATTAAGCTTGAAACACACTGGTCCTGCACATACGACGTATGCCACGCGACGAAAACTGGAACTGGGAAACAGCGACATATTGGTCCTACGTCTTACGACGTCTGACGTTCACGTTATCTACGCGCTATGACACTTTAAACGTGTGTGACCGTCGTACGCGTGGGATAGCATGGGAACACGCGAATCTGGCGCGGTGACGTATAAGACAGCTTGGTGAATGACCAGTGTGTTCGTTACCATACAAATTGTATAGCCCAGATCCGTTTCAGATGTCATAATGCGTGGTGTACGTCGTATGTGAAGGACGAGTTTGCCCGTACCTTTATAGTTCCGATAGTCCGTCTATAATCGAGTAGGTCTAGAAGAGTATCGATCAACATCTAAAGAGACTCACGCACTATTAGGTATACCGTATGTACCGCCTGCTAAAATTCGAGAAACCGAGTTCGTCGGGACAGTTGCTCAAAAATTAAATAATATGCCGTGCCTTCAAACTTTAGGCAGCTGATTCATTCATTAAAGTACCTAAATCTCAGTAGCTATAATACATCCAGTGATTGTTACTATGTCCTCAAACTACGAAATGCTTGCTTGAATGAGAATTCCCGTTCTCCTCGGAGACACGTTGTGGTAGGAGGCTATTTCCTAGTAGTTTCGCATTGTTTGTTACGTCCAATCACAACTCTGAAACAAACAAAATTAATTAACTGGTTTTAAGTACGCCAGAGCCTCGTCCATTTGCAGGCAGATGATGAGGACTTGGGCCTTTGAGATGATGGTGGCCCCATAGCCTTCGTGGCTTAGTCGACAATGCATGTCATCGTTTACGATGAGTCTCGAAGGAACAATTGTTTTTAGGGTAAACATGTGACTAAAATTTAGCCATGCCTGTATTTACCATAGACATCTTATACATGTCTATAAGTATATGATGTCTATGGTAGGTACCTACTAGATTATCAGGTAAAAAATATTTAAAATAAAATAAAAGGTCTATACTATTAGGTACCTATACTTAAAAAAAATAAAGAATAGGTATTATCTATCGTAGCTTATGAGTTAATCTAAACTTCTACCTACCCCTTCGGGCAACAAGCGTGATTGTATAGATAGGTACCTACGTATAGGTATCTAAGTGACTTCTAGTTTCATAACTTTTAATATTTTGTCTATTGAAATAAAAATCGAACCAAATCTATGAAAGGAGGGAAAATTCGTGTTTCACTTAGTGATCCGCTTCGTACCGCGGCATCACGTAAGGGTCATGAGATATTCGCTTAGTTTCACTCTATATTAGGTATAGGTACTGAAGTAAATACCAACTTACCAAAAATAGTATCAACGGCAAAAGAAATGAGGACCATGACGACAAAACCGAGGAATCCGCAGGTGAATTGTAACAGGCCACTGATGTCCTTCCACACTTCGAAGAAGACTACGTACATCAGTGTACCACACGCGAGACCCTGGAAACACAAACAAAATTAAACATTAAAAAAAACCTCTGGTTATTCGGCTACTAGCTGTGGGGCTGATAGCAGTCGAAAGAAACAGTCAAATAAATCCTCCCAGGATATTCAAGCAGGAGATCCCAGTTTTCAGAGGGATCCATAGAGATCCACCAGGGGATCTTAGTTGATTAGGAGATCGATGTAAACAAAAAACGAGTGTGCTTTAGCAGGGAGTAAGTTTGATGCTCTGTGTTTAGACCACATGACTAAAGTAAAAACTTCTTGAGAGGAAGAAAATGTGTGTGCGAGCCATTGAATTCTGAAAACTACTGAACCGATTTTGAAAAATTATTTCACGTATATACCATACCTACCACATAGTTAGCGTGTAACCTAGACCATATCCCATCAATTTACAATTAATAGGAGCGGAATAACGTTGTGAGTGTCCTTTTTATAATAAATAAATAAGCCGTTTACCTGTAAAACCACCGAGTAAATGCCAGCGTCAACAGCTCCAGCCCCTCCAACCATTAGGATACCGACGGCGATACCCAACGCTGACATGAAAGAGAAGGTGAAGATGTACACGATGGATAGCCATCGTCTGGTGCTGGACGCTAAGAGCTCCACACCGATACAGAACGCGATTATGTACTTGTGAGCTGATACTGCTCCAAACATGTACCTGAAAAATGAAACGTAAAAGGTAAGTAGGTAGATACCACCTTAAGAAAACGTGAAAGGGGCCCTATTAACACCTCCTGCGGATAGACGGACAAGGCTCTGACAAAATAGCGGCAAAATGTAGGCTCGCCGTAAATGTGGGTTATAAAAATGCCTCTTAAATAAATAATAAATTAATAAAAATACTGTTGGACATTCTCACACAACGTGACCTAGCCCAAACTAAGCTATAACCTTGTGTTATGGGATCTAGGCAACTGATAGACATAATTTTATGTTTCTAAATACATACATAATATACATATAAAACACCCAAACTCCGAAACAAACATTTGTGGATCACACAAATATTGACTACCCGGGATCGAACCCGAGACTCAGGAATCGAAAGCCGATGCACTACCGACCACGCCACCGAAGCAGTCTTGTCTGTCCCACCGGGGATAAAGACGCCTTTGTGTGTGTGTGTGTGTGTGTGTGTGTAACTTAATATGTGTAAACCAGCCTTAAAACAAAGTTGAAGAATGAATAAGTAGGTAGGTATACCTACGTAATCCTACATTGAGATAAGTGACGCGGAATCTCCGTCAAGTGTATGTACCTACCTAATATCAGATACGTGCTGTTTCACAGGTTTTCTTGTCAAGTGAAGGGTATTATCGGATTTATGTAATTGCCGTAGGTACGTTCGATATTTTTTTATATCCCACCTATTGAAGTATCGTTTCCTACTTAAGTATGAAGTTTCTAAGGGACTTTGTACATAATAAGTCGTTAGGAATCAACACCATGTAGCCTCAAATTAAAGAGAGCTTGTATTAATGAGTCTGTAGGTACTATTAAGATTTAGTCCTTATTAAAGTAGGTACCTAAGCTCTGTTTAACAATTTTGAAACTGCTACAATAGACTATTGTATCATTTTACCCCCGTTAGAAATAGAAGTGTAATATTTATATATGTAGGCTTGTAATTCGCAATATTGTTAAACATATTGTAATCCATTACATTTATTGGCCTGTAAGCCTTCCTAAAACAAATAAATAAAATAAAATAAAGTACTCAGTAATTCTACAGCAGCACTGAGTGTTAGTTTTATTGTTATTGAACAATAAGCTTTCATTTTATTAACATATATTATATTTTATTGCTATTGTACAAATATCTATAAAGCTATTGGACATAATAAATTTGTATCCTATTGTTTTATTAGGTATTTGTAAAGTTGATAACAATAATGAATTACTGTGCGTGACGATTGGGTGTCCTAATCGTAAATCGAAAAACTAATGTTATCTAGATTTAGTAGAAGTTGTAAAAAAATTGTAGAACCGATTTAAAAATTTGTAAAATAATATTTAAAAAATAAATGGCAATTTAAATGAGGTCTCCCAATCCTTACTCAAGGGTACCTATTTCTTGGGGAATCGATGCAAGTAGAGCTAAATTTTATACTCATATTTTAGTAAAAATATAGATAAACACTTCCCAAAAATATTCATCAAGATTAACAAACATCCAAAACTTTTATAAATGTTTTAAATATATCCCTCAATCCTTACTGTATAGATTGAGGGTCATGGTGTTTTGAAAAAGTGGCTATATGTTTTAAATTTATTTTTGCATGAAGATTAAGTAAAAGTTGTGTAATAATTTGTAAAAAACAAAAACGACTGAAATACATCACGGTTTAAAAATTATATCTCTAGAAATTATGTCCCTCAATACTTATGCCTCCAAAAAACACTTGATCGTAGCTCACTAGGTACTGTAAGTATATAATTAACTACGAATATATATTTTAGTAGTAATTTTCTACTAAAAGTTTATGCAGTTATTTGATTAGAAGATTCGTTATCCATAAAAATATTGACTTATCAATATTCCTAATATTACATACGTATAGGGTGACCATTAATTACTTAAATTATACGAAGAATTTTAGCTTTCGTACATTATAATCTCAAAACAAGTACCGATACTTAACATTTTATATAAAATATTGATTAGTAAATCTAGTGGGTTTTTTATAAATCCGCGACCCGACCCTAAAGATGCGGGGTAACACCCGACCACCACGCAGTGGCCACACAGGTGGCCAAGGTCCGCCGGGCGCCACTGGGAATTCTTTCAGTATCTACCGGAGGCGCTCGGCCATTGACGTAGGAACGGCCGCGGCCTCAGGCCGCAGATTTAAAAAAAAATAATTAAATATCGGTACCTACTTGTTTTGTGATTATAATGTACGAAATCTAAAATTCTTTGTAAAATTTAAGTAATTAATGGTCACCCTATACGTATGTAATATTAGGAATATTGATAGGTTAATATTTTGATGAATAACGAATCTTCTAATCAAATAAGTGCATAAACTTTTAGTAGAAAATTACTACTAAAATATATATTCGTAGTTAATTATATACTTACAGTACCTAGTGAGCTACGATCAAGTGTTCTTTGGAGGCATAAGTATTGAGGGACATAGTTTCTAGAGTAATAATTTTTAAACCGTAATGTATTTCAGTCGGTTTTGTTTTTTACTAATTATTAGACAGCTTTTACTTAATCTTCATGCAAAAATAAATTTAAAACATATAGCCACTTTTTCAAAACACCATGTCCCTCAATCTATACAGTAAGGATTGAGGGATTTATTTAAAACATTTATAAAAGTTTTGAATATTTGTTAATCTTGATGAATATTTTGGGAAGTGTTTATCTATATTTTTACTAAAATTGAGTATAAAATTTAGCTTCTACTTGCATCGATTCACCAAGAAATAGGTACCCTTGAGTAAGGATTGGGAGACCTCATTTAAATTGCCATATTTTTTTTAATTATTATTTTACAAATTTTTAAATCGGTTCTACAATTTTTTTACAACTTCTACTAAATCTAGATAGCATTAGTTTTTCGATTCACGATTAGGACACCCAATCGTCACGCACACAATGAATTACCTACCTGTATATTATTTTCAGAGGTGTTACTACCTGAGAAGGTATCCGATGTGGCAAATATTATGAATTTGTGACGGTGCAAAGTAGGAAGCGCCGATCACGAACCAAAGGGGACTGCGTTGCGGCACAGATGCAACGCAGTCCCAGCACATCGCTGCGTGCCGAAGTACTGAGCACACCGGTGTACGTCTGCCGCCTACACTACACCACTAAGGCGGAGAACATCTTGGCACAGATGCAACTCATGCAACGCAGTCCCAGCACATCGCTGCGTGCCGAAGTACTGAAGCACACCGGTGTACGTCTGCCGCCTACACTAAACCACTAAGGCAGAGAACATCTTGGCACAGATGCAACTCATGCAACGCAGTCCCAGCACATCGCTGCGTGCCGAAGTACTGAGCACACCGGTGTACGTCTGCCGCCTACACTACACCACTAAGGCGGAGAACATCATGGCACAGATGCAACTCATGAAACGCAGTCCCAGCACAACGCTGCGTGCGGAAGTACTGAGCACACCGGTGTACGTCTGCCGCCTACACTACACCACTAAGGCGGAGAACATCTTGGAACAGATGCAACTCATGCAACGCAGTCCCAGCACAGCGCTGCGTGCCGAAGTACTGAGCACACCGGTGTACGTCTGCCGCCTACACTACACCACTAAGGCGGAGAACATCGTGGCACAGATGCAACGCAGTCCCAGCACATCGCTGCGTGCCGAAGTACTGAGCACACCGGTGTACGTCTGCCGCCTACACTACACCACTAAGGCGGAGAACATCTTGGCACAGATGCAACTCATGCAACGCAGTCCCAGCACATCGCTGCGTGCCGAAGTACTGAGCACACCGGTGTACGTCTGCCGCCTACACTACACCACTAAGGCGGAGAACATCTTGGCACAGATGCAACTCATGCAACGCAGTCCCAGCACAGCGCTGCGTGCCGAAGTACTGAGCACACCGGTGTACGTCTGCCGCCTACACTACACCACTAAGGCGGAGAACATCGTGGCACAGATGCAACGCAGTCCCAGCACAGCGCTGCGTGCCGAAGTACTGAGCACACCGGTGTACGTCTGCCGCCTACACTACACCACTAAGGCGGAGAACATCGTGGCACAGATGCAACGCAGTCCCAGCACATCGCTGCGTGCCGAAGTACTGAGCACACCGGTGTACGTCTGCCGCCTACACTACACCACTAAGGCGGAGAACATCGTGGAGTACGTGTGCAAGAAGGCCAACTTCACGCCGAGAGTACTAGGGAATAGTCCCCGGGAAATCCCGTTCCCGAATTTACTAGCACGTTGCAGACATTCATCATTGTCAGTGTACAACAAAGTACTTCTATACAAACACGTATCATGACCCATGATTCATGAGTCGACTTTGTTGCTAAGGTTATAAAAAAATATGCCGAAGCTCATGAATAAAGACTTCTTCAATATTAATTGAATGTGGATAGACTTATCTAACTCCTTGACTCCATGGACATACTATGGAGAAAAGTACTAAGCCTTATCGAAATTAGTATTACGGAGTGCAGTGAGTGCTTCCCTTGAAGAACATAAGAACAAAGTGTCTTTCCATTATAATAGAGACCATAAGAAAAGTGCCAATAGATTTTTTAGACATTCTTCACATTATAAGTTTTTAGCAATTAATTATTTATTAGCCTCAAGGCTGGATTATAAGTTTTAGAGATAATAGACTAACTGATTACCGCGGCTGCGGTGATTTAGTTGTCTCGATTCCAATCCTCGCGGGAACAGATTACCGGGAAATAAGTACGCATAGCATAGCTACATATTAGTGAAAATCGGTTCAGTAGTTACAGAGTAATTCATACAGACAATCAAATCGTTACTCTTTACAATATTAGTAGCTATAGATTAATGCAACAGTAACCAAAACTCCCGGGGCATCCCGGTTCCTTTAAAGTTCCTTTAAAAGCAAGTCCCGAAATTCCCGGGTCTCAATAGCACCGGGACTTCATTCCCTAGAGTACTGCTGTTGGAGTCGAGCCGCAACGTCAGTTTCGTTCTGACGTTGCAACGTTCGTGGTGCGAGTGCCCAACACTAGCCTGAGCCTCGTCATGGAAAACTTCTGGCCACAGGGCGTATTCTGCCGCTTTAGCGGATCGTTACCACCGGAACGCAAAAAGACCCAAGTGCGATAGTGAAGTGTTTACTAACACTAGTCTTAAGGTTCTATCACTAACACAACTTTATAATATATAATGTACTCTTAGTTTTAAGGTATTTATCTATGCCGGAGAATAAGTTTATACCACCTTTTCTATTTGTTGCCTAAAATAAATAAAAAACAATAAAAAAATGTACATATTTTAGCATTAATAAAGGTCAAACACCTAATAAACTATGGGGATAATTTAAATTCACATTCATAAAGTAGCTAGCTACTTATAACCCTCAATTGGTGAGCTTTTGATAAACATTTTTAACAACAAACCGAAACAAATGCATTATTCATGTAGGTATGTAGAGCTATCTAATGAAAATTCTTACCATGTATTTTGAATGTAGGTACCTAGATAATTGCTAACAAACAGACACAGCGAAAGACTTTTAAACACCTTAACAGCGGCGGCCTTACCCATTGCGAGGCTCCGGGCAGCAGGTCTTTCCGAGGCCCCTTTTTTATACCGCGGCCCAATGCCTAGGCTGGCCCTATGTCCATTGCTGGGTGCCCCAGGTACGCAATCGGAAGTATTCCCTGTGGCGCCGGCGGACTTTTGCCAATTATGTGGCCTCTGTCTAGGGTTGGGTGGGGTTTTATACCGCATCATTGGGGTCGGGTTTTATCAAGGGTCGGTGAATAAATGTGCGTTCTGCGGGGGTTCAGTACTGCAGCTGATCGTAGATGAGTCTGCGGCGCCCTGGCCACCGATTTCGGAAATCAACAGGGAGGGTACGCTCCCTCTCCCTCTCGGCCTCTCGGAGCATGACGTGCTCGAAGAAGGACACGGCCACGTCCCACCTACTCCCGCTGGAGACCATGGTTTCCACTGAGAGGGTATTCACGCCTCAACCCACAACGAGGTCTCATCGCTGACTCGCCCACACTGAGGGCTCCACAAGCGTGTGGAGTGCGGTGCCTTCGCTGGACCCCTCGCAGTGACCTCACGATGGATCCGGTCACCGTGCTACCTGTGCAGCCACTCGTCCATGATCGGTTCTAGTGCTACGATGGTGGTGTTTCCTGAAAAAGTCGCACCTTCCATGTCTCCATGAGATCCTGGCGGAGTTAAGCGCTGAGCCTCGATTTCTCAGAACCCTCATGAGCCATTGAAACAATGACGCAAAGGCTCTTGCTTCCAGGATCCGGCTAAGAGACATGCAGCCTCTAAGGAGATCGTGCGTTACCCTCTAAATATCTTGCCAGACCGCTGAAGACCCTTCGACGGTTTGTTTAAAACAGCCGTCAATCTGGCCGCCCATACGTGGACATATTAGGCCATAATCCGACTCCGTACCCCGGGAAGTGCTGCGAGTTCAATTAGGTATGTTTTGAATAGGGCTCGTGGTCTAGTGGTAACCGACAATGTTAACACATTGCAAAGGTTAAGCAACATCGACTCAGGCCGGTCTTAGGATGGGTGACCATTTCTTAATACATTGAGACCCCTCCGTGCCTCGGAGAGCACGTTAAGCCGTCGGTCCCGGTTGTCATACTAACATCTATGGCAGTCGTTAGGGGTAGTTGGAGCCCTAAATCAAAAATCCGACCGGTCTAACTGCAGAACTTCGATATCGCCCATGGGTTGTGAAGGTCAGATGGTAGTCGCTTCACGGAAAAATATCGAAGTTCAGCCGAATCGCAGTTAGACTGGAAAGCCGACCCCAACTGAGTTGGGAAAAGGCTCGGTGAATGATGATAACATTTAAGTAAAAGTACAATATTTTACTTTGTTTCATTCATAACATACCTAGATGTGTCCGGATACATGTATAACTTATCGAATTACCACTTATCTTAATTTGTCATTTATCGAGATAAGGGTTGTAAATAAGTTATAGGTACCAATAACTTATTATCTGCTTTATTATTACTAATTTACAACCTATTTATTTAAATTACTACAGGAAAATAAATAAAAGGTGATACAATCTTAAGTATCTTAAATTTTACTAGATTGATTGCTGAATATGATATTTATCGGATTACATGCGAATAAACAGGATTTATCTACTAGGTAAGAAGTGATAAGGTTAAGTAAGTGAAGCAATCCCAACCCCAACGACGCGGGATTTTCATTCCGACCAAACCCTCGAAGAGGCCACACACGTGGCTAAAGTGCGCCGGGCGCCACTTGAAATACCTTCAGTGTCACCAGAGACGCCCGCAGCAATGGAGATGGAAGAGGCCGCGATCTCGCGGAATTTAAAAAGAAAGTGAATCAATTTTTACCACCTCAGAACATTAATATAAACTAGTTATCCCGACGAATTTTGTATCGCCTAAAAAAAAAAGTTTTAGTATTTCATGCAAATGTGTGTAAATTGAAAAACGCGACAGACGGACAGACAGACAAATTGGCGTATTAAATATATAGATTTCTTTTAAAATAACTACAGTAGATAGGTATCCACTAGCCTTGTCGACTAATCAATTGACTTAGGTACTTGTATTTCGTACCGCAGAAGAATAGGAAAAAAAAATTCAAAATTAAAATGTTAAATGAAATTTTCCTAATCTATACAAAAGACTTTTACTACGCTAATAATTAAGTAATAGTACCCTACGTACAATTCTCAATAGATATACTTTTACTTTTTTTTTTTGGGGCCTCTCTAACGTCTATTATCGGGCATCTCTGGTTCACACGCAGGAGCTATTTCCAGTGGCGCCCGGCGGACTTTGACCACCTCTATGGTCTCTACGGGGTTTTGTCGGGATGAGAATCCCGCGTCGTTGGGGTAGGGTGTTATCCCGCGTCAGTGAGGCGAGTGGCGATCCCGCCGTCCTCAGGCCCCGATCATGGAGGTCGATGGTCTTGGGCGTAGATGAGTCTGCGGAGCCCTCGCCGCTCTCGGCCGCCTCCTTCGCAAACATGACTTCCTCGCAGAAGGACACCTCCAGCGAGAGAGTATTTACGCCCAGACCCACTACGAGGTCCCGACGCTGACTCGCCCACACTGAGCACTCCACCAACGTGTGGAGTGCGGTGTCGTCGTCCGAAACCACGCAGTGTTGACACCGGGGTGCGACCTCATGATGGATGCGAAACAGATAGCTACCGAAGCATCCATGCCGGTAACGACCTGCGTCGCACAATACGTGAGGTCACCATGCTGCCTCTGCAGCCATTCGTCCATGATCGGTCTCACCGCCCGCGATGATGGTGGTTCCTCACTTGGGTTGCTCAAGTCGCACCCTCCATGGCTCCATGAGATCCTGGCGGAGTTGGGACTGCTGGGTCTCGATTTCTCGAGACGCAGGCCTGTGGTCCCGCTCCAGCGCCTCCTTGCGCCATTGGAACGATGACGCAAGGAATAGATATACCTGGTGTAGATTTTACGGTCTTTTGACACAGAGCGTCTGTGTTTATACATTATATAGGGTCCTAACTGCAGCACGAGCATGGCAGTGTTAACATTAGGTCGATCAACTATTTAAATCAATGATATCACAGAAAATTACAAAAATGTGTCAAGTAGCGACATTTTCTGCGATATCATTGATTCTATTTTTTTAATTCTTTATTGTTCATATAGACAATCTACAAACGTCGGTAATTTCATATTAAGTTATAAAATGTACAAAGGCGTGCTTAAGTCATAATGACTTTTTATAGAGGAAATACTTAGATGAAGATAGAGAGAAGAGAAGTAGAAGTAGGTACACCGCGATATAACGAAACATACTAAATTAATAAATAATTAGTACAAATGAATAACAAGTAAATAATTATAATTATAATATTAAGTACTTACCATAAAATAAGAATAATAAACTAAGAGAAACTAAATACGTAAGTACCTACATTATGTCCCATTGCCATGCTTCTGCAGACGTGGAGGTGATAGCACGGAGTAGAACAAGGTGGTTCTGGGTTCTACTCCTGTTCTATTAGGCCGTTTGTTCTACTCTGTGCTCATAGGTTGTAATTTCTTACACTTTCCACTATAGATACCAACTTACTCTTCCAATTTTAATGTCCCGATGGACTCCCCAGTGCTTTTAATAACGACTTTACCTCCTTTTCCCTTCTCCTTGATAGACATTATGGTTAAGTATACGTTATCTTAGACGACAAAATTTTATATCTTTCATTCGATATCGAATTGGCAAAGATAAATTCCAATACAGTTTTTAAAACTGTCTATTATTGAAATCAATCCGACTCGCGTGAAACGGATAACATCAAATTCGTGGGGTCTGGATTATAATCAATCTTAATATAACATACTACATACATATTATGTAGGTAGTAGGTACCTATACCTCAATTGGTAGGTAGGTATTTTGCTTGAAAAGATGTACGGATGCGTGGAAAGATGGGAAAGAATCTTGCAAATATGATAAAAGACTGGACTCCTCAATTACGAATGGACAAAGATTTTTTTTCAAAAAATATTAGGCGCTTAGACGCTTCTTCCCCTTCGAGTAAGTAGAAATATGTAGGCCAGTGAGTGTGTGTGGTGTCCGTGTGTTCAGTAATTAAATATTTCTAAGCATACATAATTCATTCCGCATTATCTTCAGTATCTATTCGTATAGTAAACATAACACAACTATAACGGCACAATAACACACCGATCTGCTAGCTTCCAAAACAAGGTATTGTTGTCTGATAAGGTCATTAGTTGATTCGATTAGTTGCTTTCATTTCTGTATCAAATTAAACAAAAAACAAACCTCTAATAAGTAATTAATGGGAATAAATCTCGACATGGAGAAATTGCAGATACCTAAATAAAGATTATGCCATTGATAATTGATCCAGCAATCTAGCGTACACAGCAGGGTTAGTATGTCCTAATCAAGCTACACGGGTCGAACGGTAACACAGGGTTGAAATTCGTTGCTCTCTGGTCATAATGCACCTAATTTATATATTATTGATTAGAAATATAAGAAATAATTTAGGTAAACAAACCATGGCACATGATTTAATATTAAAATAACATTGACAAACAATTCAGCTATGTATTGTGACACCAGAGGGGGCTGGTATAAGTATTAAGTAGGTAGGTATAATTTTATTACGAATAATTTAGGTAACCGTTACATAATATGAATATAATAATATACATACCAGACATTAGCCACAGAAGATTCTAATCCAACAGCAAGTCCTTCAAACAACTCATGAATTGACAGCGCCAGCACAATCAGAAGCCCTCTCAAAGCTGACTCAATAGAATCGTCATCTGCTACAATATGACTATGACCTTTATGCTGATGATTCTCTACATCATTCTCCTTCTCATGACCACTTTCAACCTCCACAGTAACTGAAGTCGTAGAATCTTTTCTCAATTGAAAGGGTCTTATAAATTCTGCATCAGTTGCTTTTTTGTTTGCTCTATTGTTGATGTACAAATGTACGAGCTCTTCTATTAAGTACATCATGAAGAAGCCGCCGCACATGATGATGCCGGCAAAGAATATGTGTCCTTGGGGAAACTCTCCTTTGCCTGAAAAAAAAGGACTATTACACGTACAAGAAATGCTCCCAGACACTGGTAAGTAGAATCTAAGAAAACTATAGTATACAGGACTATAGAAGGTATCTATATTAGCACGTAAAATCTACCCTCGCTACTAAAAACCGCTAAATTCAGAAAATCCTCGTTTTATGACGTCACACACACGCACATAATCATGTATTTATGTCTTGGAGTTACGTTTTTTGACTCATGTGTGCATAACACACACAGATAAAATCTATTACACCCATTTTTCGCCAGTTAGGTACTGTTGATCCTACTTTGGGTTTTTAATATAAGTTCTACCAAGTAGGTACCAACCATCGATAGTTTAATTAAACTATATTTTACCCATAGATATAGGTACTCGAGTCAAACGGTAGAGGGACCAAATTCCTTGTTTTGATTTTATCAGAGCCTTGACCAGTCCGCCGGGCGCCACTGGAAATACGTTCTGCTTGTAGCCTGAGACGCCCGGCAACGGACGTTAGAGCGGCCGCGGAATTTAAAAAAAAATAGCCTTGACCATATTATGTCGGCGGGACCTACACCGCGCACAGGCGAGGATGTATTCGGCCCTTATATGTGACGTCGATTAAATAAAAGTAATCAATGATTGTTAAAAGTACCTAGGTAAATAATGTATTATCATAAACAGAGAAACTTGTGCAGATACATAATACATGTACATAAGTGAGGTATTGTTTTATTTTAACCTACTTTTTTTAACTTATAGTTATTTACTCAATTTTATTATAATAAAGAGGTATCTATATTTTTATTTATTTCTCTTTTTTTTATATATATTTTGTTCCCCAAATTGACGCCGCCCGCCTGGTGGTAAGTCGTGACGAGACGTCTAGCGATTGTGGGCCACTCTCACAGCACACAATACTATACAGAGTGGCCCTCAACTTGACTACTACCGTAAATTAACGAACCTCGTCCGTTGATAAGCAGGTGCGCCACTAGCAGGTGAGGTCGCTGGGGCCCTAAAGATGTTGGTAGAGCCCCTTTGCACCCAAATCTCTCCTTATAATGTAATAAAGACACAAACGTCATCATTCACCGACCCTTTTTCCAACGCAGTTGGGGTCGGCTTTCCAGTCTACCTGCGATTCGGCTGAACTTCGATATTTTTACCTGACCATGCGATCTGACCTCCACAACCTATGGGCGATATTGAAGTTCTGTAGTTAGACCGGCCGGATTCAACTACCCCTAACGACTGCAATAGATGTTTGTATGACAACCGGGACCGGCGGCTTAGCGTGCTCTCCGAGGCACGGAGTGTCTGAAGAAATGGTCACCCATCCTAAGACCGGTCTGACTAGATGTTGCTTAACCTTTGCAATGTGTTAAAATTGTCGGTTACCACTAGACCACGAGCCCCTCTAGTAATAAATTCATGTTTATTACATTCGTCATCGAATGTGTGTCTTTTTATTATTTGTAAACTGTAGGACACATCTTCGTCAGCGTTGCCGGATTTGCAACATTTAACAATGTAAATGTAATAAAGACACAAACAAAAAATAAATAAATAGTAATACTGAATGGAGTCAGGCGTTACCTGGCGAAAGTCCATGATAAAACAATGGTAAATATGATGTTTAACTTTTTAGCATAATTTCGCTCAAAAATTTTGAGCGAAATTATGCTATTATTTAAAAAATTAAACATATTTACCATTGTTTTATAAATAGTAATGTTTAATTTCGAAATGGTAAATAGGGGCGTATTATTCGCCCATTGTTCCCGCTAACCGGGATCTATCTATATCTTTTATTCGCATCGTTATTCGATCGGCAGGTGCACCATTGCCCTCTCGTGTAACCGGCTCGAGTCTTAAATATTTAAGTGAGACCTCCTTAGATCAACAATACCAATAACTGTATATATAACCGTGTATATAAATACCAATAATAGTATTTTTGATCTAAGGAGACCTCTATGCACCTGTGTTTGTACTTACATAATGTAAACGCAACTTTTTTGTTAACTTTTAGTGGACCAACGGAACTTCCAAATCGAAACAAATATTTTATACCTAAGTACATCATACAAATTTTAATACCTAATAATACGAGCCGGTCCAAATTTCTAGGCTTCAATATCCAACAAGAAGCTTCTATAAATATCTACTTGCACTAATACCACAGATTTGTAATAAGTAGGTACTTAGTTCCAAAGTTCATAATGAATTTGGATGATGCATAGAAATTACATATTTCTTGCCATATTTCTTATTATAAAATATTATCTAATAGTATAGAGTCATCGTGTCGTAAGCATTTTGATGTCAGATAAAATCCTTAACTTGACATCTCACTCAACTACCCTTTGAATATTAACAAAATACGTGCCACTAGTCCTGTTCTCAGATAAGACAAGTGTCTCCGATATATTTATGATAAGATTTGTTTACGAAACTTGGTCGCCATGCAGCCCATCATTGTTCAATATAGACAGTAGGCAGACGTAATTCGTCAATACATTGACGTAGTAGGTACCTACTACATTCATGCGTAGGTAAATATCTAATTGATTTAACTTTATTTATCAAACAAATGCGATTTCAAAGACGTGTATTTAAACAAAGGTTAAATAATTATGGTATATTCGGGTATATTATAAACGGTATTATCCAACTAGCATTAAAATTAAATAGCATAAAAGCATAAAAATGTGAGTTAGTGAAGATTTTTATACTTGGGTAATTAATTTAGTTACACAATTACCTATAGCGTCAACTACCTGATTTTTTTTGCAATTTTCACAGAAAAAAATAACTTTGCACAGCGGCGGGGAAAACTTCCGACAGCGTATGTACCTGGGGCGCTAGGCAATAGACGTAGGGGCGGCCGCGGACTCAAAATAAAGAAAGTGGGGAACCTTTGTTTCATCAAAATCGTATAGCAGATGGAGATATTCAATTTTAAAGTGCATTCTTTTGTTAAAACAAGGCGTCTCCTCCGCTTTTTTTTATATGAAGATATCTTTGCAAATGCTACATGTCACGTATTTTTTATCTAGATAACGATATTGATTTGTCTACTAGTCAACATGATAAGACGCAAGGATAACAGCTTTAGGTAGGCTCCAGATACTTAGGTCACAGCAGGTCATGCTCGCGAAAGAGGCGGCTGAGAGGGAGCGTACCCTCCCCGCTGAGTTCTAAAGTATCTACGCGCAGGACCACCGGCCTGTTACCGGTTAGCAACCCAGAGTCCTTACCGAAGCAGGCTGAAAGGAAGAATTCCTAGGTATCTACTTATACAAGACTGGCCGAAAGCACAGAATAGGGAATAGTATGTAAGTACCCGAAAGGCTGTTAATCTACACTGCATCCTTTGGGAATTTTACGTGTAACAGTCGTAGTCTTTAGGGAAATATGTGAGTATTTTTCTTAGTAAGGGTGTGTGAGACGAAAATAACGTGTTAACATAGGTGCAAAGTAGGAATGTAGTGGGCTTGAGGAGTCGAGGTAGGCCAGAAAAGATGAATGGAATGTGTGAAAGAGGATATGTCCAGGAAAGGAACACTGAGGATATGACGTGTGACTAGGGTTGCCAGATACAGGCATTTCATTTCCGGGACAATTCGAGGGTTACGCATTCGGTCGGTAGGAAAATATACAAAAAAGGTAAATCGCTTTACTTGTAATATTTTACAAAACTTAAAACACATTATTGGCACCGCACCTCGCTTTTTTACTTATTCATTAAATAAAACTTTAAAAAAAAAATTACATATGTTGTTTATTCAATAAACATTTGGTATGAAAACAACAACTCTTATCATCACACATAAAAATAAAACTTAAAACAAAAATTGAGATCGTTTGCTCGCTCATTCAGTCGCTTAATAAAATAAACTTTAGTAGAAAATCAACAATATTAAACATAAAAACAAAACTTAAATACTTCTCTTTTGCTTATTAATTAAACTCGAATATTAATATCACAATTATTTTAGCTCAGTAATTAATCAAACGATAAACCGAGTACTTTTTTAAGATTTTTCACTGGATTTTGCCATATTTTGAAACCTTTCTCCGTCAGAGCTTTGCAGAATAGACATTATTTGCGAGCAAGACGCATCAAAATTGATGCGAGTCTGCAGTTCAGACTTGATCAAGTCCATGGACATTCTGTTTCGCTCTTTCGTCCATAAATTATTTATCAGGCTGAAAATTCGTTCACAAAAGGCGTTGCTTGTTGGAATTGAAAGAACAAAACCGACAATTTCTTTAAATTGACAAAATCGTTAGAATTGTTAGTTCTAAAAAAGTGAGCCAAGATTTTGTCTTTTGGCAAGTCTTTTGAAAGGACCTCAAAAACAGTTTTCAGACATACGAATTCTGCATAAAGGCAGTCAACGTTAACTGCAGCTTCAATTTTCAATATGGAAGGAACCGGGAAAAGGGAGGCGGGCAGCCGCGCGTACCCGCGGCCGCCCGCCTCCCTCTTCTTCCATGACTCGAACGCGAAGCGAGCGTTAGCGCGGGACTATAAAGTGTAATTCCAGGACACTGGACAAGACACGTAATTCCGGGACAATCCCGCATTTCCCGGCCATCTGGCAACCCTACTGTGACAGGGATGTATGGAAAATGAAAACATGTTGCGCCTACCCCAAATAATTGGGATAAGGGCAGGCAGATGATGATTTCTTAGTAAGGGTGTGGTAAGGGATAGAGACTGTACAATTAGGTATAATAGCTATTCTTTTTTCTGGGCTCAAGTTCATTTCACATCCTATTAGTTTCCGACCTTCACTAAAATAGAATACTACAGCAAAACATGTAGGTAATTCCATTTAAAACCGCAAAATAAGACCAAAGTTCGTTTTTTGTGTTAGTTTGGTAAAACTAAAAAAGAGTGACATAAGTAATATCAAGATTAGACTTGCAGACTACCTACAACCTATACCTTGTATTGTTATGCACCACCGAATGGGTGAAATCGTAAGTAGCAGCACGAACTTGGTAAGAATGTAAATTACGATACCTACTTCTTTGTTAGGTAGGTACTATCTGATTCCCGCCGTTCCGCCCGTGTGGAATGATAGGTACATACATAGGATATAGACAACAGAGACCTATACAAAAAATATTTACATTACGAAATATCGTTTAAAAAATCCTCCGCGTCATTGCCGACATATTTGAGACGTTTGGGGTTGAGACACTGGGGTCATGGGGTTCGAGTGTTCGCCGCCTTTATAGAGTCATTTACGAGTCATAAACGTTTAATCGGGAACCTTCCCAGTCGGCAATGTCGCGGAGGATTTTTAAACGATATTTTGTAAGGTACTTAGGTACTTAAATATAAGTTTCTAAATACAACCCAAACTTCGAAACAAACACTTGTGGAACAAAATGTTACGGACATTAGTGTGTAGAATAGGAAGAATAAACATACTACCAGCAGGGCAAGCATAGCGGTAGGAAGAGTTTGTCGAAAACCAATGACATGGCAGAAAATTTCGAAAAATGTGTTGATTAGGTCACGTCATCGACGTTCTCTGAGATATCATTGGTTATTCGACAAACTCTTCCGATGCCATGTTCATGCTGCAGGCCGACAGATAATAGAAAAAAAAACTTTTTTTTGTACTATTTTTATACCACCCACACAATTTTTTTTCATTAATTTAATTTAATTTACAGATATCACTTATATTTCGGTACCTACTGTTATTAGAGGTATTAGCAGGTCATAGATACCCAAATTATTTCCCCAATTTACTTTGGACACACACCGCCGTGTGAACGGCTTTTGTTAATTGTAGAACAAGATTCTTATGAATGAAAAAATTAAGAGCGCGGAACATAGGCATAGACAAAAGATTATGTACCTACCTTCTAAAGGCAACGTCTGTCTAGTAATCTATACTTCTATACTACTACGTAGGTCACACTATAAGTTTTGCGTAACTTAAAAAAACAACATGTTAAAACCAAAATATTATGTTTATTGCTTTTCAAAATACTCTCCTTTACATTTTAAATATTTTTTAATGCGATCGAACCATTTTTTAAAACCGGAGGACCACAGATCTGAAGGCATGTTTTCTACGTGCTGATTGAACGCTATCACTGCCTCTTCGGAGTTGGTAAAAGTGAAACCTCTTATCAAATCTTTGATTTTGGGGAAAATACAGAAATCACAGGGTGCTAGGTCGGGGCTATGCGCAGGATGGGTGACGAGTTGTACTTTTTCAGAAGCTTAAAATGATTTTGTTTTGTTGGCCGTGTGTGAAGAAGCGTTGTCATGATGTAGGAGAACGCGGCTTTTGGGTCGTTTTTCGCGAACTTTTTCTAACACCCTGGGTAAACAAATGGTAGAATACCACTCGGCATTAACACTCTTGTTTATATTAAGCAGTAGGTATCCTCCATAGGACCTGGAAACGAGAGCCCTTGCGTCATTGTTTAGATGGCACAAGGAGGCGCTGGAGAGAGACCACAGGCCTGTGACTCGAGAAATGGAGGACCAGCGGTCCCAACTTCGCCAGAATCTCATGGAGAATTGGAGGGTGCGACTTGTGCAACCAATGTGGGGAACAACCGTCATCGCGGCGGTGAGACCGATCATGGACGAGAGGCTGCAGAGGCGGCATGGTGACCTCACGTATCGTGCGACGCAGATCGTTACCGGGCATGGATGCTTCGGTAGATACTGTTTCGCATCCATCGTGAGGCCACACCTCGATGTCAACACTGCGAGGTTTCGGACGAAGACACCACACTCCTTACTTTGGTGTGCTCAGCGTGGGCGAGTCAGCGCCGGGACCTCGTAGTGGATCTGGGTGTGTATATCCTCTCGCTGGAAACCGTGCTCCAAGCCATGGTCTCCAGCGCGAGTAGGTGGAACGCGGCCGTGTCCTTCTGCGAGCAAGTCATGCTCGCGAAGGAGGAGAGGAGAGGGAGCGTACCCTCCCCGTTGAGTTCCGCAGTCAGCGGCCAGGACGCCGCAGACTCATCTACGCCCAGGACTATCGACCTCCATGATCGGGGCTTTAGGTCGGCGGGGTAGCTACTCGCCGTCCTTACAGAAGCAGGCTAGAAGGGTTGCGTGCTGCGGGGCCTCTTCCCCACAGCACGCTACCAGATTCACTCACCGACGCGGGATAAAACCCAACCCCAACGAATCTTTCATTAAAATGTGTTTATTTACTTTTACATAAAAAAGTAATAAAACTCATTTTCCCACAAAAAAAACATATTTTTTAATAAGATTTAGGTACCTACCTCGAGACTTTTATCATTAAATTTTTTTTATTTTTGTTTTTAAGTACGGTCCTACTTACTTACTTAATTTATTTATTACGTGGGACCAAAGTAACATGCGAAATGTGGGCATACCCAATGAACTTTTCAGTCATTCCTCTCTCTATACATAATATAAGTAGTAGGTGTAGGTATGTATAGTTCGCGAGGCGTAAGCTTAGCTTTGCATTTGTATGAGTGCACGTACGGCGTGAACGTATAATATGACTTTACACACACATGTGTTGTACACACAGCTACACACAGCTTTTTTACTCTACTTTTCATGATCCATCACTCACACAAATGCAACGCTCAGCTTACGCCTAGCGAACTATACCTATCGCTCATATTAATTACAAGGTACCCCTTTCTAATACCGATTTAGGTGGATAAACCCAGCTAAACCGGTTTATCATGCATGATTTGAATGATTTCATAATTTATTTACATATAATTATAATAAAATACAGTGCTTATGTTTAGTAAATAAAGTAAATAAAACGATCAGATTATTTTATTGTTATTTTTATCGCAAATAAGTGACCGATAAGAAGATATAAAATAATAATTTCCTATTTCAATGAAGTTTAGAATACATACGAGTGTTGAAACATTCAGCATTCAGCTATTTTTTTAATGTTAGTGAGTTCACGTCATGTTCTTATGTTTGTTTGGTGACCGGGGATCAAACTCACTTTACAAAACTACAAGCCACCAAGCTAGGGAATCTAGGGATGGTGCAATTCCTTCCATAATTGTAACAATCAAGTTAACCTTTAAGGAGCTGATTCAACACAAGTACTGAGCAGGCATACCCGGGAGTATAAATTAGTGTTTAATAAGACTGCATGGCCATAGCATAATAAGTTAATAAGTGAATCGAAGTGGATTATATGGCGACGTGAACGAGAACGATAAATCATATGCAGTCGCGTTTGTTGTAGCCATACATAAACTGCATTATCTCGAATTCATTGTCATAAAAAACCGGCCAAGTGCGAGTCGGAATTGCGCACAAAGGGTTCCGTACCACAACGGCAAACAAAATCACGTTTGTTGTATGGGAGCCCCTTAAATCTATATAATTAATACGACAATTTGTCTGTCTGTCTGTCCGTCTGTCGCGTTTTTCAATTATAATTAATAATACATACATTTGCATGAAATATTAAAAAAAACTTTTTTTATATACATATATTTGAGGCGATACAAAGTTCGCCGGGATAACTAGTATTTATTATATTCCGTTTTTGAATATTTGTTATAGCTGCAACAGAAACATCATCTGTGAAAATTTTTACTCATGAACTTGCCCATAATACCTATACAAAAATGTTAACGAACTATGGATTTATAAAAAAATAAAACAAATCGTCCTCGTTATAGCACTTATGACTCGATAACGGCTAGACCACATTTCCCAGACCTGCCTACCACCATGTCTTAAAGCAGTATTATTATAATGTTACTTTGACTTTTTGTATGGGCGGCGACAGCGTATACGACGACCGCGTTGGTCTATGGACGTCATAGAACAAAAGTCAAAATAACATTAAATCAATTTTTCCATACAAACTGTGCGTAGGCATAATAGTTTATTATTCTTATATCTGTGGTATCTGTCAAATGTTTAATTAATGGTTATTCCGTCGATACAGTAAGTTAACTCCCCCCTCAAATTAAAGAACGTATTCTAATAATTAGGATTCCGCACGTTAAAAATAGGTACCTACCTATTAATATAGGCTATTTATGAAATTCATTTCAACCGTTTTATCGTGAATAAGTAACAGTCAGACAAACTGCTTTAGGTACATTCTTATGATCAGATTGTATAATACAACATTATATGGATATTTTAAAGACCATACAAATAAATAAATCGTAAGTGAGTTTACTACACGAGGTAATTAGAATTTTATAGGATTTCAATAATGGTACCTATTGCTTACAACATGACACAGCTGTGCTAACAAGTATAAATTACGATACCATTTGAGATATTTACCTATCTACTATGCGTAAATTACCCTAACTCTCACTTTGGAAAACTACATTTAATTTTATAAGAAGATACCTATTTAACCAAAGTCTACTATTATGACTATTCGCCGCATTCTTAGCAAGATGTATCGTTGACATTGAAATAAATTCTTAAATAAACCTAAATATAAAAATGTACCTAATCATTTCGTGATAAAGAAGTCACAAGCTAGTGATAAATGGGCACAAATTAATAGGGAATCTCTCGATCGTTACATTCATATAACATATAACACAGGCACGTTATAAGGTAATTTTATTATATCCTTTGTTTACTGACCTTGCAATAAAACAATATTGTCGTTCACTTCAGGCAATAGATGCATAAAAGTAGTAGCAAACAGCACTCCTCCCCCAAACGCCAACAAACCCTTTACAACTCGATTCGAGTTTCGTAAATTAGAATCGCTCGTTTTAAACCAGTCAAATTTTAAAGCTATAAGCATCGGTAGACAACCGACACCCATAGATATGGCAAATAAACACACCATTGTTATAATTTTTGCTAAAAGAGCATCGGTATTCAAAACCTCATTATCTCTCATTAAACTCATTGTAGATGTCAAGTTCGTATCAGCCATAATATTTATAATACAGGTATAATACGCGGACGGTTATTGTGGGCACAGTGAGTTGCGCGCGCGACGTTTGCTGATGAAACAACAGTCGACTGGGCTTCCTGCGCCTGCGTTCGTCCGTTTGTAGGCGGGCTCTTGATAACAGCTCATTAGTTATGATAAAACTGAGAGCATAGTAAGTATGCTCGGATACGCTTCCTACCGAGCGTCTCGCGTATCACAACACAAGTTCACAACCCAACAGAATTGATAAGCAGATTATATAGTGAATGTAAAGTATGTATTATCATTTCACTTGTCATTCAGTTTACAGAGGCATTGCGTACCTACCTGTGAGACTATTATCTATGAACGTGAGCGTGTAAGCAAAACCAGATTATTTTCCGAAAAAAAAATGGATCATGATAACTAAACGGGACATTATTCTTGATAATATTAAAGGTACGATACTTACTTAACTTACTTATGATACTGATGAAGAGGGGCTCGTGGCTAAGTGGTAACCAAGTAGGCTGGCACATTGCAAAGATTAAGCGACATCTTAGGATGGGTTACCGTTTCTTAAGACATTGAGCCCCTTTGTGCCTCGGAGAGGACGTGAAGCCTTCCGCGTCGGTCCCGGTTGCGAGATGAACTTCTATGGCTGTCGTTACTGGTATTTGGAGCCCTAAAACATATACATACAATACTGGTCTAAGTACAGAATTTCGATATCGCCCTTGTGTTGTGGAGGTCGATGGCAGTAGCTTCACGAAAAGTTCAGCCGCATTGCAGTTAAACTGGAAAACCGACCTCAACTAGGTTGGGAAAAGGCTCGGTGGATGATGATTATTGAGATATTAAATACTTATGTACCTCTTTATTTCCCAACGTTTGGAGTCTGTTACAAGAGCCGTGGTCACGGGTTGGCTCATTTCGTCTAACGGTTTATTTCTAACTCTAAGTAGATCAACACTTAGTGCCTATCTACGATACTATCTGATTCAAAGAAATGAAGCATAATAAAAGGTAGGTACTTAACGTGTTAAAATAGCTGTAACGAGTTAGTCATAAAATGCACAATCTAGGCAATTTATACAGATTTGATCAGATACAATAGTAAGTATCCAATCTTATCTAATTGGTCGTAGGCGCCACTGGAAATACGTTCTGCTTGTAACCAGAGACGCCCGGCAACGGACGTTAAAGCGGCCGCGGCCTTGGTCGCGGAACTAAAAAAAAAAAAAAAAAAAAAAAAAAAAAAAAAAAAAAAAAAAAAAAAATTGGTCGTAGGAAATAGGTACTAATCACAATTTCTCATAAATATTATAATATGTAATTTAATTTTCTATTTATTGAAAATCTATAATACCTACCATACATTTACTTAGTAATTATTATAATTATATGATCTATGCTTTACTTTTAATTAACAATCCCTATAGTGGACTAAGTGAGTTAAGAAGACCGAAGACGACTGGTCATCGAAAAATTTGTGGCGTGCTAAAACCTCTCATAGCCAGTGGGTCGGTCAACCCTACACTTATAAGTAGGTATGTCCCTACGTCTGTTTATCGTAAATTATCTACACTTATTTGGCTGTAAAGAAACAGCCTACTTTTTACATCCCAAAGTGCGCAATATCATGCAGTATGCAGTTATGTAATGGCATGGCAATATTTTGTTTTTTTTTTTAAATTTAGGTACATTGTAGGTACTTGTGTAACCGAAAGCTTATCTTATGACTGGAATTCGTGTTACGAGTAAAGTACCTAAGTAGACACTTTCGCTTCTTACATTTATCCGCTTAACAAAAAAAACTGGTTATGTGGTTGAGTGTTGAATGAGACGATTCCGAGCTTTTAACTTGCAGCGGTAAGTAGTTATTCATGAAAGAAGTGTTAATTTTTTATGTAAGTTTTGTTTTAACGTAACTTCATCAGCCTGGTGGTAAGTTTGAGGGATTTTAAGGTCACCATCATTGCTATCGAAGCTATTAGCACTAATTAGCGCACCTTAACGGCCTCGAAGAACCTCTTGTTGGAGTCGGAGTCCATATTAAGAAAGTTAGTTCAGGCGCCAGCCAAGTGTTTCCCACCGTCAGTCGGCAATAGGCAATCCAGCTGATGTCTGCCGCGAAGTAAGGAAGGATGACATTTATTGCCGTGCCGTAGTGTCCGCCAGACTAGCCGAGGTCATCAAACACACACCTAGACTAGATCACTACATCTTATATTGACTTATGTCACTGTACCTACTGCACCGCTCTTTAGTAAAGCGCGGTAAGGCACAGACAGTCAAATTAGCCTTTTTTCTTGAAGATTTCAGGGTACCCACCACATGTTGCCTCCTGTCTGTTTGTCCCCTAATCATTTTCGTAGCAAACAAAAACAGTTTTAATTCAAAAGGCATTTATTGGGTCAAATTATTCCTAATTAAAACTAAAACTTAGTTAAGTATGGCACAAGGATATAAAAATTGATTTTATTTAACACTGTAAAAAATATAATATCAATTCCTCTAACTATTGAATTAAAATGATAACTATAAATAAATATTGTTGGACATTCTCACACAACGTCATCTAGCCCAAACTAAGCTATAAGCTTGTGCTATGGGATCTGGGCAACTGATAGACATACTTTTATGTTTCTAAATACATACATAACATACATAGAAAACACCCAAACTACGAAACAAACATTTGTGGATCACACAAATATTGGATTCAACCCGGGAATCGAACCAGAGACTCCGGAGTCGAAAGCCGATGTACTACCCACCACGCTACTAAAGCAGTTAAAATATAAAACTGATAAATATATAACTGATGTAAATAATGGGTGTTAAGGGACCTTACCAACATATCCAGGGCACAAGTCATCCTGAACTGCACGGGGGGCACCTGCTAGCAAACGGACGAAGCTCCGAGTGTTTAGTACCAGTTCCTTACGTTAATTTGCTCGAAATACGTTTTCGTATTCCCCCATACATTTCACACCAGCGCCCCTAGCAGTAACGTCAGGGATCTGTGTGACATGTATGGAGGAATTTCGAGCAAATTAACGTAAGGAACTGGTACAAGACACTCAGGATAACTATACTACCAGGAAACAGCAATAAATTCGCCACCTAATACGTTACCGAATTGGCGAAATGCGGACGTCATAGCTGCCTCTGTCTAGCCCTTCGGGTAAAGACGTGATTTGTGTGTTGTTAATAATAAATAAATATTTTTGGACATTCTCACACGACCTCATCTAGCCCAAATTAAGCTAATATAAGTTTGTGCTATGGGATCTATACGTCTGATAAACATACTTGTATATTTCTAAATACATACATTATTATACATAGAAAATACACGAACTTCGAAACAAACATTTGTGGATCGCACAAATAAGTTGACCCGGTTGGACCCGGAATCGACTCAGGGACGGCAGTCGCATACTCATACCACTGCGCCACCGAGGCAGTCATTTGTTGTGTTGATGTAAAGACGACTTATGGGTGCCTTGTCAAACATATCCAGCAACGTAGCATAGTACCAGAGCTGTCATAGCACAATCATTCTCATTGGTCCTCATAACACATCCTCGCAGCATAGTTACATATCACATCTCTGGTCACAAGGCACCCTAATCGTGATACTATCAAAGTTTCTATACGTTATGACAACCAATCGAAACCACAGTTGTTACACTGCTACCGAAACGTCGTCGGTATGCCATAAGGTATCGTATACCTCGCGTCACATAAACATAACGCAGACCTTCAAGCTACGCAGTAGACGATATGTCGATCTATATATACAGGTGAATTTTTCAAGTGGGCTTGGATGGCCAAATCCGGAACTATAAGGAATAGCGAAAAATGCTCAAAGGAGTCACGAGCCCGATTTTGATGAAACTTAAAACCTCATCATTAGATTTTTTTAAAACCTATAATCCTAGCTGGGAATCGAACCCATTGATTTAGAAAAAAAACACACCCTTTATTATTACACCATACGATAGTGTTGCTATTAAGGATCTTATTCTGAGAAGTAATGATATACGGCAAATTTAAGGAAAACTTAGAATTTTAATAAAATTCATATTTCTTGTGTCTCTTATCACACTGGGCAGAGGCGCGCGCGCTACCACCGCCTTCGTCCAGTGTGATAAGAGACAGACATGTACTTGCCAGCTTGTTTCTTATAGTGTATTAAACGCGAGATTACGGTACTACTTACTAATTCCATACGCGAGATACAACATTATGTTCTACTTTCAAATTTTACCTGCTCACGAGCATCATTTAGAAGACGAAATAGTCAGTTCTGTGATTACGAACAAAATTGACAGACTAAGATCCTTAATAGCAACACTATCGTATGGTGTAATAATAAAGAGGGTGTGTTTTTTTTTTCAAAATCAACGGGTTCGATTCCCAGCTAGGATTATTGGTTTTCCAAAAACCTAATGATGAGGTTTTAAGTTTCATCAAAATCGGGCTCGTGACTCCTTTGAGCATTTTCGCTATTCCTTATAGTTTCGGATTTGGCTATCCAAGCCCTTTTCAAAAATTCACTTTGTATAGGCGGTAACATGGAGTAAGAGCGAGAGTATCGATGCGCAAATACACCCCTCCCACTCTCGCCTAGCTTTGTTCTTACGTGAACACCAGTATACCTTAGATATCAAGGCAATTAGAAACCTGTTTTTTAATTATTACCAATAATGTTTAACAATGAACAGAAATAGGAAAATATACGTAGGTAATGAATACTAATGAATATTGCCGAATGCCGTAGTAACGATGACCGATAACAGAACATTACATGGTAAATAAATATACTGTTAGTAATAAAAGTTATAACGTCACACAATATATCATAGAGGAGGTAGGAAGATGTCCAGTACACATCCACTTTTTGCCAATAGTGGCAACCCTATTGCCATTACCAGGCGTATAAAAGAGAAATAACCCTCGTTGACGCAGTCGGGTAAAAAATTCAACAGCCATGTAGTGAATGTTGATAATAATTATTATACTCTTTTTCACCACATTTCCAACTAATAAAAAATTAAATTTAATATCTTTCTACTTATATTCTATGTATATTGAGCCATATTATTGATGTCTAAAAATTCAGTCTTATGTTTAAATTCTAGACAACGATTTCATGCCATTTTTTTTTAACTATTCATGTGTACATCACACATTCAGCCAAGAGTTAGTTATAGAACTACCATTAACAATACAGTCTTTAAACCCTTTCATAACATACGAAGACTGATACCACCTAACATCATCGTTTGATTCGATCTCATGGTATTTATCGTCGTCAACATTTTGCAGTTTCAAATTGTGCATATCATTATTCACTACATCACGAAATACATTAAATACATTACAACAAGTTAGATTATCAAATACCTTAGCTCTTAAGTCAATTATAACTATTTTTGCGTTCCTCGGTAGCCGACACCCGCTGGTATAAACAAAACTATCACTATTAAGTATGCTATCCATTTGATTAACCATCTTTTTCTTCATAAAAACATATAGATTTGTAGGTGGAATCTGGCTAAAGAGCATTTGGCCGAGCTTTTCTGATGTTACCAGTGTTCTGAAATGTGGAAAAAAGTTTTGAAAATAGGGACTGTATATCCCTGTAAGGTGAATATCAGATTGGTCACTTTATACTAATAAATTTAAAAAAAGTTAATTATACTTTGCAAATGGTATACCAGGGTGGGATTATAAATATTAATACATTTTTGTATACCGTATGTGAGAATCACACAATGTCATCTAGCCCAAATTAAGCAAATATATATATATTGTATAGCTTTTGCTATGGGATCTGGAATTATAATGGAAAACACCCAAACTACGAAATAAACATTTGTGGATCACACAAAATTTGAAGCGACCCGGAATCCAACCTGGGACCTCAGGGACGGCAGTCGCATACTCATAGCACTGCGCCACAATGTAGTCACTATTGCCATTGACTCTCAATGCCATGGTCTCTAGAGGGAGTAGTGGAACGCGGCCGTTTCCTTCTGCGAGCAGGTTATGCTCGTGAAGGAGGCGAGGCGGACGGTAGGGTGAGGGAGCGTGCCCTTTCCGCCGAGTTTCGAAGTGTTCGAGGGCGCCGCAGACGTGACTACGCGCAGGACGATCGACCTCCATGATCGGGGCCCGAGGACGACGGACTAGTAACCCACCGTCCTTACAGAAGCATGCTAGAAGGACTGCGTGCATGAGAGTCAAAGTGGCAGGTGTACCATTGCGAATCATGTTGTACCACTTACCAAAAAAATGTACCTAAAATGTAGTAAATTCAAAAAAGGTCAAAAAAAATATTACCCGATTCAGAACGAAATTATTTCGGAATTAAAATACACCCGCCATTTTGACATCAATACGGCGGGTGTACTATAATATTTTATTACTTAACCATTATTCATAGTCCTTGGCTATTAGCCTGGACACCGCCAAAGCTTTCGATAGGGTCTGGCATGCTTCGCTCCTTTCCAAGCTTCCGGCATATGGTCTACCTCCTCAACTGTGCAGCTGGATTGCCAGCTTTTTCAACGAGCGCCGAGTGCGGGTCCTCTGCGATGGCCAGGCTTCTCGCTTCTTGCAAGTGAATGCCGGGGTACCGCAGGGGTCCGTACTATCACCAACTCTCTTTCTTCTGCATATCAATGATATGCTATCCCTCGGGAACATTCATTGCTATGCAGATGACAGCACACTGCACGGGAGTTACTCTGTTCGTCCGACGGCGGGGCGATCTGAGATTGAGGAGGAGAGACGACGACTCGTGGCTGATCTCGACCGTAACCTCGACAGTATCTCCCAATGGGGTGCCGAGAACTTGGTCGAGTTCAATGCCCGCAAAACACAGGCGTGTGCATTTACAGCGAAAAAATCCCCTTTCCTTCCCCTACCCACTCTTCAGAATGCAACATTACCAATGAAGGATAATCTAGACATCCTTGGCATAGACGTACGTCGAGAGCTCAATAACACTAAATACATTGAGAGATGTATTGGGCTAGCTTCGCGGAAACTAGGAATACTGAACAAGGTAAAGCGATTCTTTACACCGCACCAGAGGTGTCTGCTGTACAAAACGCAGATTAGACCCTGCGTCGAATACTGCTCTCACCTCTGGGACGGCTCCGCGAAGTATTTGCTGGACGCACTCGACGCTATGCAGCGACGCGCTGTTCGCATTATAGATTGTCCGGAGGTAACGGGAAGCCTTGAGCCGCTAGCCCAGCGCCGAACAAATGCTTCCTTGGCCGCGTTCTACCGTATTTACCACGGTGAGTGTTCTGAAGAGCTCTTCAATCTGATCCCACCCTCTCCCTTCCGATCCCGAACAACGCGTGCCGGGCAGAGATGTCACTCTCGTACCGTGGAAACCGTCTTCGCGAGAACTGAGCGTTTTAAACGTTCGTTTCTCTGCCGAACGATGGTGGCTTGGAACGCCCTGCCCGCGCACGTGTTTCCTCCAACATATAACCCTGGGTTCTTTAAGCGAAGCGTGAAGAGGCACATTACTGGGTCGTCAAGTTGAGGGTCACTCTCTATAGTATTCCTGTGTACTGTGAGAGTTGCCCACAATCACCAGACGTCGCCACAGCTTACCATCAGGCGGGTGGCGTCAATTTGTCGAACTACATATAAAAAAAAAAAAATTACACCAAAAAAATGTACCTAAAAAGTACCTCAAGTAAAAAAAACACACTCTTGATCCGTTGGATAGTTTCTGAGAAATAAAACAACCGTGTCTAGTTTACTTACACTAGTAAAATTATAAATCACGATTTTAATAACTGGACAAAATCCCGAATTGATGTCACCCGCCGTATTGATGTCGAAATGGCGGGTGTATTTTATTTCCGAAATAATTTCGTTCTGAATCGGGTACTAATTTTTTAGACCTAGGTACAATTTAGTACATTTTAGGTACATTTTTTTGGTAATTGGTACAACATGATTCGCAATGGTACACCCGCCACTTTGACTCTCATACTGCGTGCTGTGGGGCCTCACCCCACGCACGTCTTCACTCACCGACGCGGGATAAAACCCGACCCCAAAGATGCAGGGTAACACCCAATCACCACACAGCGGCCACACAGGTGGCCAAGGTCCGTCGGGCGCCACTGGAAATTCATTGTGCGTACCAGAGCCCGCACCTACGTCCTTTCTGGCCAAAAAAATGTATTCTCAATTGTTATTATTCTGCATCTACCTCGGGGCTCGTGGTCTAGTGGTAACCGACAATGTTAACACATTGCAAAGGTTAAGCAACATATAGTCAGGCCGGTCTTAGGATGGGTGACAATTTCTTAAGACACTGAGACCCCTCCGTGCCTCGGACAGCACGATAAGCCGTCAGTCCCGGTTGTCATACGAACATCTATGGCAGTAGTTAGGGGTAGTTGGAGCCCTAAATCAAAAATCCGACCGGTCTAACTGCAGAACTTCTATATCGCCTATGGGTTGTGGAGGTCAGATGGCAGTCGCTTCACGGAAAATATCGAAGTTCAGCCGAATCGCAGTTAGACTGGAAAGCTGACCCCAACTGAGTTGGGAAGAGGCTTGGTGAATGATGATAGACCTCTCATTGTGTTGGCATACATGAAATATCGAGGTAGCAGATTGCATAGGTGCAAGGGGACTCTATCATCATCTCCAGGGCCAAGTGGACTGCCGAAAGATGGATCTAGCAAAATATTCTAAGTAACCAGAAACAGCAAATTCCCTTATTATGGGCAAGCTACAAAGTGACTGGCGAAATGTGGGTGTTATAAACTCTGTCCCCCCTTTAGGAATTACGTTGTGTTAAAGTATCTAATTATTCTTTACCTAAACACACTTCGGTGAATTTTTTGATCATTGGCAATTTGTGCAGAATGACATTGCAGTTTATGACACGCTACTGGCAATAATACCCTGTAGACTTCCTTACATGTCACTGGTGTAGCTCCAAGGACTATGCACACTTCATCTGGCAATGATGGACAATTGATCTCCTGCTGAAGACTCTGTAACAAAGAATTGTTTTTTTTTTAAGTTGCTTACACTTTGATGCTGAGGCTAATAACCAAATACTGTAACGTCACTCAAATATTTTAAAGTTTTTGATTACTATATTATTCCAGCTGACAACGCAAGGCCCTACATCTGTGTGGCTACATAAGTCCGGCAGTCATGCAAATACAATACAATAAAGACCTATTGTGGGAAAGCGAGTGACGTGATGTTTAGTATGTAAACTGTAACCTTCAGTATAAAATCCAACTTCTCTAGTGCTGTAGATGCAGCACGAAAGTGTCTTTCTGATTGAAGACTATCCTTAATATTTTCATCTTCCCTTTCTCTTTTCTTGTTCACCACTTGTTTCAAGCACTGGTATGTATAAGGAATTTGTAGTCTCTGATATGCAATGAACTTTATTAATTCCACAAGAACGTGTCCACATGAGATTGATGTCAGCTGACTGCCGATGTCCAAGTTAATCAATACAGGGTCATTTGAGTTCATATTGCATATATCTCGAATAACTAACTAAACGATCACTCAGGTTTTTATACCTTTGATAGTTGAATACTATAATATAAAGTAATAATTTAGTCTTTAATCCATGAAAAATATTATGCTCGGCAAAAATAAATCCCACCACCCGACCGTTGCAAAGAGAATACAATACTTGGAGTCTTGGACCGTTGCAACAATTTCAAAACAAAACTATATTTTTAAATTTTTAACAATTTAATTTGACATTTTAGTTTGACATGGCTAGCTAGCTATAGTCTATTAGTGTCTATGGCGATAGATAAAAGGCTTTGGCTTTGGAACCGGAGGCGGGAGGTTCAATTAGTTCAAAAAACACTCAGTAATTAAAAAAAAAATTCAAACAGTCAGGATATGCCAGGACATGTAACATACCACTAAATTAGAACCCTGCAGTCCGAGCATTACTACTGTTCGACCATACGGGCGACCCTGAATGACTGTTTTGAAAGAAATATTAAAATATACTTTATTAAGTATAATGTAAAAGAATATCGTATTTTTAAAACAAAATAGATAATATTAAATTGATTTTAAATACATTTTTACAATATTATCAGTCAAATAAATAACTCTTCCCTTCCCGGACCGAACCTGGCGCAAAGGTTTTTTTATTTTATTTTATATTAGGTTCGACCAATTGACGCCACCCGCCTGATGTTAAGCTGTGGCGACGACTGGTGATTGTGGATGACTCTCATAACAAAAATACTATAGAAAGTGGCCCTTAACTTGACGAACTAGTGTCTAGTGATGTGCCTCCTCACGCTTCGCTTAAAGAACCCAGGGTATGTGAGAGTATTAAGAAACACGTCCGCTGGCAGGGCGTTCCAGGCCACTATCTACAGTATAATTTTCACAGTGTGAGAGTGACATCTCTGCTTTCTGCTTTCGGACAATCTATAATACGAATAGCGCGTCGCTGCATAGCGTCGAGTGCGTCCAGCAAATACTTCGCGGAGCTGTCCCAGAGGTGAGAAGAGTATTAGACGCAGGGTTAAATCTGCGTTTTGTACAGCAAATCGCTTTACCTTTTTCAGAATTCCTAGTCCATCCACGAAGCTAGCGTAGCGATGTCTAGGTTGTCCTTCATTGATAATATTGATTCTGAAGAGATGGTAGGGAAAGGAAAGGAGATTTGTGCCCAGAACGCAAGCGGCATTACCCCAATGGATGGCGATGGCCAACCTTTGCACCAGGTCGCGCTGGAGCGAGAGTCACCTGTCTTTTTGTGCAACCTACACAAACCTACTTCCTTAACCAATGACTTGGATTCTGAGCCCCGACTGCCCATTGTCTCGAAAGCTATTGGAACCACTAAGTAACGGGACTCTAACACCCCGTACTTTTGCCGCTTCCTAGAAGCTGCGTCATCATCTGCCGCCGATGGCCGCCAATAACGCACAAATTGTACGACTGAGATCACTGGCGGCGGTAGGTCCATCCGACCTCTTACCTTACGGGCTTAGGCTTACGGGTAGTCCCATTAAGTAGAAATCGTCACGTTACGCTTATCAGTGGTTCCCAACCGGTGGTCCGTAGAAGACAAAATATGGTCCGCTTTTTTTTATTTAGCATCGGTGTCGTTAGTAAAACGAAAAGTAATCCAAATGCAGGTTGGGTTGCGTTGCAGTTGCGTAAAGAACTTCGTTCCTGACGGGGGGTCCCCCGACCGCACAATTTCATATTGTATTAAATCATCATAGATGTGCTTCTTGTGGAGCGAGTGTAGATCGCCTAGGTCACCATGGGCTTGCCTGGGATGCGCATTGTCTTACATAACTTTTCAACTCCTATAATCGGAGGTCCGAAAATGTTTCTCATACCATTTAAAATTACAATGATCGTTATTCATAAAAAAAATTACAACTAAATTTAAAAAACATAATCATTTAAATTCATAATATCACAAATTATACCCTTAGTTTTTACTAATATTTGTTTTAATATATTTGTTTATACTAATGATCGAAACTCATAATTATTCGAATAAATAACTATAATATTCATAAATGTGTTTTATTCTAATATTTGTTTTTATAAATTTCTTAATCATAAGATTTTTCATCCATATTATAATGTCTATACTCCAGTGTTTTTTTTAACGTGGTCGGTGATGCATTTACGCACTTCACCGTCTCGCTGCGGGGGGGGGGAGCGAGACGGCTTCATGTGGGACTCCCGGCCCTAGGATGGAAAACGGGCCAGACTACCCACTAAAACCTATCCACGGTGTTTCTCCTTCGCCTTAACCGGGCCGCCAGATAGGCAAGAACTGTTAAGCAACGGCAGACCGGCAAAGGGGCGCTCTTTCGAGCTCATCTCGGGGGGGCTGACCCCCTCTGATCGACACAGAAGCGACGCCCCCGAAACACATAAGGGGCGTCGGACTCCTCAGGGCCATTCGCGTCGACGGTGGGCCCCCCGACCCACCGCCCACGGCCCTATCAGTCGGGGGCTTGGGCGTAGGCAATGCGCCGTCGCCCCCTGACTGGTGCCCGCCGGGGCGGGAGCGTACGGCCTGCACGCTCCCGCTCACGCAGGGCCTCTCTTTTCGCCGCCATCACCTCCCGAGCGAAGGAAGCGACGGCTGCCCAACATTGGTCGCTGCCGGCCATAGACTGGATCAAGACCGGCAGCGAAGTAGGTTAGGTTAGGTTAGAACTGTGACCGTAACGCACGAAGCGAGCGTGCCGAGGCAGCGGCCGGCGAAGCGCCAGATAATTATCTGTTATAATGTAAGCTATTCTGAACAACGCCGTTATGAGTTGAAGTATGTTCGTAGTAACAATATTATTAATTAAAGCAATATGATAATACGAGTAGAATGTTATGAAGAAAAAAGATCTGAAAAAAAAAATTATGGATTTAAACTGGTTCTTGGTAGTAACAGTATTAATAAAAAAATTATAATCACTACTGTTATGAGTTCCGATGATAGTAATAAAAATGTATGAATAAAAAAGTATGAAAAATAAAATTATGAAGAGTGATGATTATGAACACAAATCGGTAGTAAGATTAAAAACTTATGTGAGCCAATATGGACCCGCTTGACTTCTCTTCGAGTGCTGGCCGCCTGTCCCGCCCCGCCGCGCAAAGAGAATACAATACTGCGATCAACGACATCCTGCGTAGGTGTCTTGTTAGTGTAAACCTCCCTAAGATTCTGGAGCCTCAGTACATTGCAGGGGACGATGGTAAGAGACCTGACGGGATGTCAATGATACCATGGAGGATGGGTCGCCCGCTAGTGTGAGACGCCCCGTGTGCCGACACACTAGCTGCGACCTATCTTCCGGCAACCGCCAAACGTGCCGGCGGCGGCGTGGCGGCTGAGGTACGTGAGTGCGCGAAGGTGGGCCAGTATCTCGGTACTCAATACGACTTTGTCGCATTTGGTGTCGAGACACTGGGCCCGTGAAGCCTGGGCGCGCACTCGCTTTTCAAGGAGCTCAGCAAACGGCTCAGGGAGGTAATGGGAGACTTATGTGCCTAGGCAGTAGCGGATAGGCATCGTCATACAGCGCGGGAATGGCGCTACCATGATGGGCACCCTACCGCGGTGCCCAAACTATGTACACTTTTTTTTAAATAGTTATTTTGTAACTATTAATTTCATTTTCTATTGTACCGAGTTTTTAATATATTTATGAACGTAAATATTAATTGTACCTGTGTGTGCACCTATTAAATAAAATTAAATCATCATCATCTTTATAATATTAAAATATTATACAAATCATAGCATGCATAACAGTAAAATTTATAATAACCATCAATCAATCTATGATTGTAATTTTAAATATTATTACCTCTTTCATGACACAGGTTTCTTTTATTCATATTTTCCACAAGTTCTAAATTTAAACGTTACGCGCATTGTGTTTCGTAGTTCATTTTAGATGCATAATGTCAATGTTTAAAATATAGTGTCAATTAACCAAAATGTATCGTTTACTACAGTTTTTTCGATTTAATTATAAAGTTTTTAATATTCGATCACGATGCTACGCTAAAGATGTGAAGTTTGGCCCTGACGTCCGATATCTTATGCTTCAAGGCGTAGATATCCTGGCAGATGCCGTTGCAGTCACCATGGGACCCAAAGGCCGTAACGTGATCCTGGAACAAGCTGTGGGGCCACCAAAAATTACAAAAGATGGCTTAACGGTCGCTAAAGGTATAGAATTAAGAGATAAATTTCAAAATGTTGGTGCTAAGCTTGTTCAAAATGTAGCGCATAAAACTAACGAGGAAGCTGGGGACGGTACTACTACGGCAACAGTATTGGCGAGAGCTATAGCTAGAGAAGGTTTCGAGAATATGTCCAAAGGAGCGAATCCCATTGAAATAAGAAAAGGAGTCATGATAGCTGTAGAAACTGTAAAAAATAAATTGAAAGAAATATCCAAATCAGTAAACACAACTGAAGAAATTGTGCAAGTGGCTACCATATCCTCTAATGGTGATGCATCTATTGGAAGGCTAATTGCCAGTGCTATGAATAGAGTAGGTAAATCAGGTGTAATTACTGTTAAAGATGGCAAAACCCTTGAAGATGAGTTGGAGATAATCGAAGGTATGAAGTTTGACCGTGGTTATGTCTCACCGTATTTCATAAATTCGTCTAAAGGACCAAAAGTTGAATATAATGATGCTTTGATTCTTTACTCTGAAAAGAAAATATTTACCGCCCAACAGATAGTCCCAGCTCTGGAGATAGCAAGTGCACATAAGAAACCGCTTATTATAATAGCAGAAGATTTTGATGGTGAACCGTTATCTGTGTTAATAGTCAATAAATTAAAAATTGGATTACCTATATGTGCTGTAAAATCTCCGGGTTTCGGGGAACATAGGAAAAGCTCTTTAGCAGATATGGCTTCTGCTACTGGTGGTGTTGTATTTGAAGATGATACGAATTTGATAAGGCTTGAAGACTGTCGGCTAGAAAGTTTAGGACAGGTTGGAGAGGTGGTAATAACAAAAGATTCAACTCTTTTACTGAAAGGAAAGGGTGATATTACTGAAGTGCGACAACGGATCGATCAGATTAAGGAAGAGTTGGAAACTGTTACCAGTAATTTTGATCGAGAAAGACTCATTGATAGATTGGGCAGGCTGCAAAATGGCATCGCTGTTTTACGAATTGGAGGCAGCAATGAAGTTGAAGTAAGTGAAAAAAAAGACCGCGTTAATGATTCATTGAATGCTACAAGGGCTGCAATTGAAGAAGGTATTGTGCCTGGCGGTGGAGTTGCTCTTCTTCGATGTATCCCAGCTTTAAATTTATTAAACCCAGCCAATAGTGATCAAGCTACAGGTATTTACATAGTTAAGCAAGCCCTGCGTACTCCTTGCATAACAATTGCTTCTAACGCAGGATATGACGGTTCAGTGGTGGTTTCTAAAATCGAACAATTAGGACCAGAATATGGATATGATGCCTTAAACAACGAATATGTTAATATGATGGAAAAAGGCATAATAGATCCGACTAAAGTAGTAAGAAGAGCTTTGACTGATGCTAGTGGTGTAGCTTCACTACTTACCACTGCCGAAGCGGTGATTTGTGAATCAGTCGTCAAGTCTAAGAAAGACAAATTACGCGACTTAAATAATATCGCCTATTATACTGATTACTAAGAAATGTAACATGCGCTTGATATAAATTAAATGTTTTTAAAGTTTACTGTTTTCCAAACTTAGTGTTATTACTTTTGTGCGATGTCTGAATGACTTTTTTTTTGTACCCGTACCCTTTGACCCGGCAAAGGGAGACCCGCTGGCCGCCTACAACTCTCTCGATGTTGTACACCGCCTTCCCTAAGTAATATCTACTAACTAGCGACGAGGGTGTCGACCTCGCGCCACGCTCCTGCGCCACCTGACAGGCAACCTGGCAGCGAGGAGTTGTATGTGCAGGATTCGCATGACCCTACTCCTGCACGTTCCGGTTCATTTAGACTAAATCCCATTACGTAATTTTCCTACATATGTCTGAATCTCAGTTTGACTTAGTCCCAAAATGCCTGAAAAACAAAATGACTGAAATCCAAAAGAACTAATTTTTTATATGTACGAATTGCAAAATGACTGGTACAATCGAGTAATCTATACTATAAATTAATAAGCTAGAAAGATCTCTAAGGAGATCCTTAAAGATAAAAATCATTCTGGCCACTTCATAGAGTCAAGTGTCAGTTTGTTGTAAATTTTATTACTTGATTCACAGATTAATAGTTACATTATTCAAAATGGATAAAAAGACAACGACTTTGGTGTTTGTTGAAAATCAAAAGGGTAAGCCGGCGTTATTACATGACGGGCATAAATATAATTTCGGTAATTATAATAAAAGTGGAACTTCTATGTGGAGATGTGCGAACCGAAATGAGTGCAATGCTTCTTTGACGCTCAACAAGGATAAAGATGCTGTAGTGCTTCCATGTAGTTCTCATATATGTAAACCTAATTTTAGCCAAAATTAAAGGGATATCTTTATTGATTCGTGCAAAAAAGAAGTATGCACGAAAATGACGCCAGTAAAGAAAATTTTTGAAAAACAATCGTAATGCCTTCATACGAAGAAAAAAAGAATGTACTATATAGAGCGAGGCAGAGATTTTTGGAACAGTCGAACACGGAGTTTTCGTGTTTAAAAGACGTAAAAATTCCAAAAATATTAGCTCACGGTTTTCTGGCTGTCGAAGATGGAGATTTGGAAAAGCTTTTAATTTTTTCTTCGGATGCAGGCTGTCGAGCGGCAAGCCACGCTAAAGAGTTGCAATTTTTTGGTGATAGAACCTTTAAAGGGTACCAAAACCATTTTACAAAATTTACACACTTCATTTAGATTTGAGCACAGACAGTAAAATGACAAATATCGTACCGGTTTTGTACGCTTTGCTTCCAGACAAAACGGAAAAAACGTACATAAGACTATTTTCTGTAATAAGGGACAAACTTCATATCAACATCGATGTATTTAAATGCGATTTCGAAAAAGCGCAGATCAACGCCATTAAGGTTACTTTCCCAGAAACAAAATTATCCGGTTGTTTCTTCCATTATAACCGGGTGGTTTGGAAAAAGTCGAAGGCTTTGGGAATTTGCAATAGCCAAGCGGGTCGACATGTCACCAGTTTATGTGCAATTATTCCCTTATTACCAAAAGAACACAGAAAGTTGTTGGTCTACCATATTGGAAAAAATGAGAGACACATGATATGAAAAAAAAAATCCCAATACATCAACAAACAGTGGATTAGTTTAGGTGTTGCTACCCTAAGCTGCGCAAATGACAAGCGACGCAGTAACAATGCACTTGAAGGGTGGAATAGGAGGCTCAATGTTGGAATGCCCCACAAACCAACACTGATTCGCTTTATGTATACATTAAAAAAAGAGTCGCGTTACCAGGACAGCCGTATAAAGAATGCGCTGTTTTCTGGAGCAAGTCGTAGACGCTGCGATATAATTTTTGATCGAAACTATAAAAATCAACTGCACGAGCTTTACCAGGGCAACGTCAGCCTCATTTCATTTTTAGAAAATATGATTTTAATAAGAAGGCGCAATTAAAAAATATTTTACTAAGTTTAGATAACATAACATACATACATAAAATAAGATATACGTACAGAAAATAAGATAATTTGGTTAAATAAGATATTATATTTCTTTCTTTGTTATTATTAGTAAGTACCCAATGAATAAAACTCATTTTCCCATTATTTTCTTTCAAATGTCTAATTGACTGTACCTCGATTTCCAGTCATTTTATGATTCCGGCATTAAGAAAATCAGTCATTTTGTTTTTCAGGCATTTTGGGACTATGTCAAACTGAGATTCAGACATATGTAGGAAAATGACGTAATGGGATTTAGTCTATATGAAACGGACCCCATATTATGTGTAGGTACTCTTAGGTATGTACTCGGCTACACTTCAAACTAAGCGACGAACGGCCCAGCACTGCCCCCAGACGTTGGACATGGTTTATACAAAATTTTACAAATAGATTATTATCCAGCCAGCGGGAATACTACTTTCATAGTGTTAGAGCATCATTCAGTCATCTATAATACGGAATACCTACTACGGGAACCTTCGCTGCTCTGTGATAATGACTTGTGCAGTACGAGCAATGATATTATACATCCGCAGGGATCAAAGGTACAGTAAGTATAATTATGTACAACGTCCTTGGATATATTTTTCTTTATACATAACTAATTAATAATTAACTAGCTGTCCCGGCCAAGTTCGTACCGCCTCAAAAATACATTTACTTAAGCCTTCCCTGAACTTCTACGAATACTTTGGGACCAAGATTGGGCAAATTGGTCCACAGGCATAACTGTAAGTATATATGTATAAAACGAGTGAGTACTTATTACTTTCAATCCCAATTCCAGGCTGTGAAAAATTGAGGTCATCTCAAAAAAAAATTGGCCCTTTTAGGCGGTATAGTCCAGTCCGTTAGCCTGTCCTTAAGTAACGAAAATAGTCTGGTTTATTTACCTCTCCGCTGTCACTGTCAGTCATGTCAGTATCATTTGTACATAGGTACCTATGTAGATGAGTCACTGTCACAGATTAAAGGCGCGAAATGCGTGAAAAAATGTTTTGTATTGGATGTTTGCAAATCGTATTATTTATTGTCTCGTTTCGTTTGTAAATTCAAAAAAAGTAAAAAGAATGAAGAATTAAGTTAACTGGCCTGGACCTATATTTATTTTAATACATTTAATATTTCATTGAAAATGACAGAGTTTTGATGTGTGTATGGTTTGTACTTTTATATTCAAAGTTTTAGTAGTAGAGTTTTTTTTTCATTAAACAAGTGGAAATGGAGGACCCTACCACTGCCGCTGCTGATAATAACGGTAGAATTTATGATAATGGATCATTATCTGAAAGGGACGCTATAACAGAAAGCAAGGATGACTCCAGTGATAGCGACGCTGCACCGACGCAGAGGTATCGACGACGAATGGATTACTCTGATAGTAAGTGCGAAAAAGATAATTTACTGACTAGAAATGGTACTACAGTATTTCGAGATCAAAGTAGCAGTGAGTCTGAAAGTAACATCAATCCTATAATAACTAAAATATTATCTAAATCAAGAATTGTAATTGGAAATGATAGTTCAGACTCTGATGACGACACCAATAAAAATGGACTCTTGGTAAAAAATGATGAACAGCAAATGAGAATGAAAAATAAGACAAATAAAATGAAGCAAAAGTTTGAATCATTACTTAGTTCAAGATCAAAACATATGACATCGGAAAATGTGAATGACATATCAACTTCTGAAGATATGAAGACTGAGGTATCAAATGAGGAGTCTGATAATGAAACCTCTTCTATTGCCAAAATTAAGAAGGTTTGTACCTTTTTATTACTAGCAAGCCTGTAGCTTAGTGCAGTCAAGGACATTTATGCATGTTTGGAACAGCGTAGAAGGTTCATGATATGATTCTGGTAAAAATTTTTTAGATTTATTTTGTATTTATTCATACTGTCCTTCCCATAGGACTCTGAACTTTCACATTTTTCTATTGCCTAATAAATGATGTTATTATAATTACAGAAAATTAAAAAAAGTATGTCAGCAATGTCATCAATCTGTGACCCTGATACATCAGATGAAGAGAGTAATATAAATAAAAGGAACAATCCAAAACCAGGAAGGAAAAAAGCTCAAAGATCTACTAAAATGATTGAAGCAAAGCCAATGAGGGTGAACACTATTATTACATAGTACCAATGCTTGTACAATTTTCATATCCTCTTTACTTACATGAACTTGTTACCCATATAAGCATTCTGGGTCTCATAAATTTTAATGTAAAAATTGTAATGATAGCTTAAAGCCATCTACCAAGTCACCTAACCTTGAAACATATACAGTTAGACTAGGAAAACAACCCCTATTTTAAATATATAGGTAGAGATCTAATACTAAGCAATCCATGGGTTCACCTTGTGGGCTATCATAGTGTGATAAAGTGGGGAATACATCACAGGCGACTGAGATTTCCCACTTCCTGAAGTATAAATACAGTACCCTGCGATAAATATTGCTCATCGACCTTTGGAAAGAGACAATCGGCTAATTTCGGCTTCGTAGAGCATTATCTCTGTCGCACACTACGTATGTGACATTTTGTTACAGTTTTTTTATTTTACCAGAACCTAAAGCCAACACTTATAGAAAAATTGGTGTATTTTCTACAAAGAATAAAAAGAATTATTAAACTAAGCAAATCATAATTGTTTTAACAGCTCCTAATACATACAGGACTGTTTGTATTTCGTACGACAGAGATAACGCTCTACAAAGCTGAAATTAGCAGATTGTCTCTTTCCAAACGTCGATGTGCAATATTTATCACCAGGTACTGTAATCATTTTGCGTTTCTGGGAAATTGTAGTTTTAAAGCATATAGATAAATATTGTTATTATTACAGTTACAGGTGCATCAACCAACAATAACCTCTGATTTCAGATGTCTGCTAAACAAGCAATGGAGAACTTACAAGTTATAAAGAGTGAGTCTAACCGAATGCTGAGAGAAAAAGCTGTATCACTTCCATATCACAGACCAAAAGCATTATCCCTAAAAGACATTATGGCTAGAAGAAAACCAGCAGTCACCTCAGATGGAAAAGCATTGCCTATAAAAATGAATGAGGAGCAGTTGAAGAATTATGCGTAGGTATTCTTTTACAGTAGTAAAAGAATACCTGTGTGCCACCGAGGTAGTCTAGGTAGTCGAGTACGACTACCTAGACTACCTCGGTGCCACAATGGTACTATGTACGGACTGCCACACTCGAGGTCTCGGGTTCGATTCCCGGGTCTGGTGGATAATGTATAATTCTCTTTAGAATTTTACATAGATAATTATCCCAGAGTCTGGAACTTGTACCCGGTAAATGGCAATAGGCTCGCCCGCTATTACATGGGACCTCTTAGTTACTTTGTCATTTCAAGCCTATTCCACCACTGGACTTACGCCTCGTCCATGATCATGATAGACCACTTCTAATCATTACCTGCTGTTCCAGATCACATTATGCTATCATTTTGCAACTAAATTTTTTAATTCACAACTGAATGTTTTTACGTTTACAGGCTGCAATTAGAACAACGCCAGAAAGAAATGATGGAATTATGTAAAAGTGAATCAGATGAAGACCCTGTAGTGCAGGAGAATGAAGAAAACAGTACAGAAACTGAAATTTTAACAAATGTTGAAATAGAAACCAGCACTAATGTTGAAGATAGAAATGCTAGCGAAAAAATAAATAGCCCCACAAATGATATAGAAATTTATACGGAAACCAATAAAGATAAGGAAACAGACTTAGAAAATATGGACAAATCTGATTCAGCTTCTCCTGAAAAAGAAATTTTGACCGATGCAATTAAAAATGTAGAAAAACATACCGAATCTAACAGACCACAGAATCTACAGAAACATGACCTGTTTAATGATGATTCTGATAAGAAAGATATTAGTTTAGCTAGAGATGATACTGAAAACGTTGTAATAGGAGGTGTGATAAAAGAAACTTCAGAACAAGCTGTGGACCAAATAATTACTGAAAATGAGGCCAAGGAAGATGTCGAAAAACAAATTGAAGACCAAGAAACTAGACCAGAAGCAGATCAAGGTTGTTTAGAACAAGAAAGTAAGATCATTTCATTACATTATACAGAAAATGACACAGATACAACAAATGAAAAAGATGTTGCAGGTGAAATGAAACACAATCATATGGAGAATGAAACAAATAAAGGATTGGAAGATATAGACAGTTGTGAAAATGAGCAAGAATTCATATTTTCAGACGATGATGTAAATATGGAAGATATTGATAGAATGATTGAAAATGCTGAAATTATGAAAGGTATTTTACTAGTAATTCACTACTTATGTATCAATTGTAGTACAGTATATATTCATGTAATTCCTGTTTCAGATAATTATGACTATGTTCCATCTCCAATGCTCATTAATGATACACTAAAAATGAAGCCTAAACTGATAGGTACTCCTGGTATGGTAATAGATTTAGATGGCAGTGCTGCTATACCAAAGCGTTCTGGCATTGAGCTATTGAAAGAAAGATTTACATATTTTGCTAAACTTAAGACACCAGAAGAAATGGAACGCGATCGTGAAAACAGGTAAATTTGCGAGATTGTTATACAGTTTCTACAATGTCTTTCATTATACATATATATGAGACATTGATGCTGTTAATAGTATACATATTTATATTAGAAATGATTAAATGCTTTAGTCTTAACAAATGTTTCAATATTCTAGATTAAAACCAGGTGCTCAACACTTAAAATTGAAATACGACCTCGAAGAAAAAATGGCAGAACAACGGTCATTAGAATGGGCGAAACGTCTGGAAGATGAGAAACAGCTACATCAAGAAATGGATGCTGTTTTAGATAATGCAGACGATTCTGATGATAATATTGATGAACTAGAAGACAAGATAACAAACGAAGACAATGATAAAGAAGATGTTAAATCAGATAGTGAAACAGAAGAAGAGTTAGATGAAAATGATATTTTAATAGAAGATAAACCCAGAAAACGTAATCCAATGATAGATCAGGAAGCTCAAGAATCTGATGTTGATGAAAATGAAGAAGTTGAGCGGAAAGAAGCGCCGTCTAATAATGATATTCTAGATGACGATAACAGTGAAAGTGGAAAAGTTAGTGCGGAATTGAGTGAGGCTGAAGAATCAACCGATGAAGAACTATCAAGTGAAGAAGATGATTCTTCTGAAAATGAGGAACAAACTTCAAAGCCTAAGAAGAGTAGAATATTAAAGGCGTTTGAAAATTCTGATGATGATGAAGTTGCGGTACCAATAGAGGCTGATCAGAATAAACTTGAACCTAGTCAGATAAAGGTGGATGAGATTGGGGCCAAAGGAATTTCTTCTGACATTCAAAGTTCATCACAAGGTAGATATTTACGTATAATCCTACTAATATTATAAACGCGAAAGTTTGTGAGTATGTAAGTATGTATGTATGGATGGATGGATGTTTGTTACTCTCTCACGTAAAAACTACTGAATGGATTTTAATGAAACTTTACAATAATATAGCTTATACATCAGAATAACACATAGGTTACAATTTATAAAGATATTGTGTGAATTGTTCAAAATATGACGCGTTGCGACGGGAACGGGAAAAAATTCCAAATTACCACGCGGACGAAGTCGCGGGCGACCACTACTATGGTAATAAATACCACTCAAGTAGTTTTTCAATATTGCAATGTTTTCATACAGCCTGTATTTTTCAATTGCAAAGCCAAGTAGCAAAGCAGTCTTGGCCTTGATTTTGATGAAAACAAATTGAGAATCTTTATTAATTTTGAAAAAACTACTAACATTACACCACATGGACTTGTTAAAGTTCTGGAAAGTAATTCCTGGCAAACTTAGAATTGTATTTGAAAAGATGAAATTTTTTCTTGAATTTTCTATACCATCTATAGGCTGATCATTTTTATAATACCATTTCAGATGACATTCTTCCATTAGCACAGGGATCAGATGATTTATTTGCAACCCAAGAAAGTTCTGTACTAAATAGTGATAATAAAGTTTCATCAGAAGCAAGTGATAATCCACTGGGTACCCAAACATTCTCCATATCAAATGCTGAATCTAATTTGTTCCTGTGCCCGTCACAGCCATATCATGATGTAAGATTTTCTTTTCATTACTTTCATAAATGATATGTTATTCTTAGTATTTATTCAATCTGTTTAGATTTTAGGTTGACTAAGGATTCCTTTTAACATTTATGTAGCCTAAGACATTCTTACCCGCAACGGTGCAACTGCTGATAAACGAACGAGGTACTGCGCTCCAGCATACAATTGAGCGAAGCGACTATTTCTATTAAGGCATTTATCAATCTATAAGGAGCAGGTTTTCAAAAAAATTAATTGGCCAAAAATATGTCAATAACTTTTTTGAGGGTCCTAAATCAAAATTCGGTCTCGAACAAAACCTGCTCCTAAGAATGCTTGATTTTTGAGTGAAAAAGTCATGAAAATCGGTTGTTGACATATTTTTGGTCAATAACTTTTTTTGAGGGTCCTAAATCAAAATTCGGTCTCGAACAAAACCTGCTCCTGAGAATGCTTGATTTTTGAGTCAAAAAATCAGGAAAATCGGTTGGGTAGTTGTCGAGAAACATTTTCACATACACATACCATACGAGTTGCATTTGAGTCACCTGATAACAAAGTATCTGGAGACGGCAAAATAAACTTACTCTCTATTATTTGGCTTCAACAAAGTGACTTGGGAATTGTGGACATCTTTAACGCTTTGGTCTCGTTTTTATTTTTAACTACCTAAACAGGAAGTTTGTTACATCATATCTTTCGACTGAGTGAACCAATGTTTTTTTTTAATTAAAAGCAATGCTTCTAAAGTAGTCCTATTATAATTTGGTCCCATTCCGACAATTATTTGTTCTCATTAATATTTTCTTTTTAGCCTAATTTGAATGCCGTGACTGATGGTTTATCAGGAAATGTCCTTGATTCGCAATTACCTTCACAATCGCAGGCTATTGGTGAAGATTTATTAGACTTATGTACTGGAAAATTTTATGACAACGAGTTTGTTTCATTGAGCGATGAGAACAAACCTACTAATTCCATATCACAAAATGAAAATTTAAATGAACAAGATCGAACTAATAGTTTAAACATCTTAGAAATTGTAAATGATAATTTAAATACACAAAGCACTAATAAACTAAGTGAAGAAACCGAAAAGAAAGTTCCAGAAATTTCTGAAAATACCGATAAAGATAAACAAATATTGAAGTCGCTCATTGACGAACTCGATGAGCCTGAATTTGATGAACCAAAACTAAATAAATATTTCACTGGTGCCAATAAAAGTAAAAATTTACAAGTTGAAACAGGACATCTAAAGAAAAGATTGGTGATTGATTCTGACGATGAGACAAATGAAACAAATATGGCTGATGAAATAAAAAAGAAAAAGAAATTAAAGAAAAAGAGATTGGAGAAGCGCGCCCTACATATCTCAGGTGAGTTTTTTTTATCAGTTCGGTAGTTACGGAGCTTATAACAGTCAAATCTTCCCTCTTTATATGAGTAAAACTAGTATTTAGTACACAAGGAGGTCTGTTAACGGGTGGTATTTTAAAAAAATAAAAATGTAGCCTATGTAATGTGGGGCTCATGGCTAAGTGGTAGCCGAGTAGGTTAACTCATTGCAGAGGTTAAGCAACATCTAGTCAAGCCAGTCTTAGGATGGGTGACTATCTTAGGATATTGAGCCCCCCTACCACCACTCAAACGAACGTCAATGGCAGTTTTTACAGCCCTAAAATGAAACCCGACCTGGTTTAACTACAGAACTTACCTCGGGTCGGTGAATGATAAAATATAGCACACACAAACACACACACACACACGCACACACTAACACACACTAACACACATACCCACATGCACACTCACACACTCACACACACACACATACCCACACACACACTAACACACACATACCCACACACACATACCCACACACACACACACACATACCCACACACATACACACGCACACACACACACACACACACACACACACACTCATGCGCACACACACACACACACTCATGCGCGCACACACACACACACACACACATACCCACAGACGCACAAACACAAACACGCGTACACACACACATACCCACACACACGCACAAACACATGCACACACACACGCACACACACACACATACCCACACACACACTATCGCACACATACCCACACACACACTAACACACACACACACGTACCCACGCATTCGCACTCACACACTCACACACACACACATACCCACACACACATACCCACACACACATACCCACACATACCCACACACACTAACACACACATAACCACACACACACACACACACACACACACACACACTAACACACACACACACTAACACATACATACCCACACACACACACACTAACACACACATACCCACACACACACATACCCACACGCACACACACACACACACACACACACATACCCACACACACACTATCGCACACATACCCACACACACACTAACACACACACACACACACACATACCCACAGACGCACAAACACAAACACGCGTACACACACACATACCCACACACACGCACAAACACATGCACACACACGCACACACACATAACCACACACACACACATACACACGCACACACACACACACACACTCATGCGCACACACACACACACTCATGCGCGCACACACACACACACACACACACATACCCACAGACGCACAAACACAAACACGCGTACACACACACATACCCACACACACGCACAAACACATGCACACACACACGCACACACACACACATACCCACACACACACTATCGCACACATACCCACACACACACTAACACACACACACACGTACCCACGCATTCGCACTCACACACTCACACACACACACATACCCACACACACATACCCACACACACATACCCACACATACCCACACACACTAACACACACATAACCACACACACACACACACACACACACACTAACACACACACACACTAACACATACATACCCACACACACACACACTAACACACACATACCCACACACACACATACCCACACGCACACACACACACACACACACACACACACACACACACACATACCCACACACACTAACATACACATTCCCACACACACACACACACACACACACACACACACTAACACACACACACACACACACACACACAAACACACACACTAACACACACATTCACACACACACAAACCTCCACACACACACACATATTACGCCTATATCCCCGTAGGGAGAGGTAAGGTAATGAGAGGCAAGCCTATTGCCGTCACCGGGCACACATATAATGCGTTATGTCCAAAATTACGGAATGAATTTAATAAGAACTAGCAGCTATATTGCAATTTTGAAAAAAAATTTGCTCTGTTGCCTTGCGATGAAATTTTGATTAAAGACAACTATATCTGCTAGCTGCTATGGCACTGCCAATTAAATGTTACTACATGAATTGTGAGTAAAATAATGTTACTACATGAATTGAGTAGAATAACTACGCAATTCATGTAGTAAACGTGAATGTTCATATTTTCAGACGACGAAAGTGATGACCAACAATGTGATGAAAATGACATGGAGTTGGAAGATGGCAGTGATGTTTCAGAGGTGGAAGGTGATGGTGACATGATCCAGTATGATTCCGAAGAGAATGAGGTAAGTGTTAACTGCTTCGGTGGCTTGGTCGGTAGTGCATCGGCTTTCGACTCCGGAGACTCGGGTTCAATTCCCAGGTCGAATCAAATACTATTTGTGTGATCCACAAATATTTGTTTAGGAGTTTGGGTGTTTTCTATGTATATTATGTATGTATGTATTTAGAAATATATAAGTATGTTTATCAGTTGTCTAGATCCCATAGCACAACCTTATAGCTTAGTTTGGGCTAGATAACATTGTGAGAGAATGTCCAAAATATTTATTATTATATTATTAAAAAAAGTGTAGTTATAATATTTAACCTATTTTACAAAAGGATGTTCTCTATACGGTATCTTGCTAATAACAAATTTCAAAAAAGGAGGGAGCCTACCTTCTAGGGATACAGGCGCGATTGTAATAGTGATGTCGTATGTACTAGCGGACGCCCGCGGCGTTACCCGCGTGAAAATCTTGTACCTAATACCTTATTATACGCCAGTGTAAGTCCTATTAAAATAGATCCAGCCATTTCCATATAGTAGTCGCAACAAACAGACAAACCAACAAAAAATTCAAAATTCCTTTAGTGAACAACTGTTAGGTATATTGAAATTATTCATTTATATATTATATATAAATATTATTTATCTGTATGGATGTATGTCTAAACTATAAATAAACTTATCAGTTTTTTAAAACATTTTCATGTTGTGTTATAGATAGAAATACAGCCAGAAAATAAATTAAAGAAAAAGAATCTTAAATCATCGGAGTTCTTCGAACAAGAAGCAGAGCTTACTAGTGAAGATGATTGGGTCGGGTCTGGTGATGAAGATGAACAGGATCTTGATCGTATGGAGCGGGAGGAAGGTGACGATGATGTATTCCAGCAGAGCAAGCTCAGGAAAGAGTTGGGACAGATACACATGTATGTATAAATATTTAAAAAGGATGATGGGCATTTTTAGAGTTATAATCATATAATATTTTACTTACATGGTACATTATAACTGCCTCGGTGGCGCAGTGATATGAGTGTGCTACTGCCGTCCCTGAGGTCCCAGGTTCGATACCGGGTCGAATCAAATATATGTGTGATCCACAAATATTTGTTTCGGAGTTTGGGTGTCTTCTATGTATAATATGTATGTATTTAGAAATTTATTATTTATTATTATTATAAATTTGTAATATTACACACACTGTCACTTTTTTATTGTATAAATTTATTTTCCTATTATTGACTTAGTACAAGCTATGATCAATATTATTACTGTGCTGGTGAGATACTGCATGGGTGCGCCATTTTCAGTGTCGTTGGCCTCCTCTGAAAACCAGCACTGGCAATAGTGAATCTGCCATAATGTCAGCATAAGCTGAGAGGAGACCAAATTCCACGCAGATGTGGCGCGTACTAGCATGTTCTTTCTTCTTCTTTCTTTCTTTCTTTTGTATATTTCCGGTTTAGCCAATAGAGTTCTAATATCTGTTAACTTATGACCCACAGTTGCTGAAACGAAACACTTTATGTCATGAATAGACCGGAAATGTACTGTGGAGGCCGTCAAAGTTATAATTTGTAGTACATTTTTCTCTCCACCTAGAGACAGTGTTTCCCGTAATATCTAATTGAATTGATCAATAAGTACCTCAAACCAATCCAAAATTTATAACCAAAGACCCTGAAATGAAAAAAACCCTAAAATGAAGCTCCTGAACAGTCAGTACATAAATTACGTCGAAGAAAAGTCTCGAAGTTTTCAAAACATTGCAAATCTCTCTGTAAACCGCCCTGCGTTGAGAATAGCATACGCCAGAGTAGTACAAATTCATAGGCTGATCTAATGATGTCAGGTGTGATATCTTTTTTCTCCGGTGGATTATCCGGTTCTGCCCATAATAACAATGAAGCTTATGATGTAAAGGTTATTTTGATATGCAAGTGGTTTTTATTGGATATACCGGCCAACTTGTCACATCAACCTTTAAATCAGCGATTCCCAAAGTGGGCGATAACGCCCCCTTGTGGGCGCTGCAGGCCTAAAGGGGGGGCGGTAAGACCCAGAAAAATTTTTTTTTCAAAAATGTCTTGTATTCACCAAGATTAAAAAAAATAAAAAGGTGTCGCTAGTGGACGCCAGCGCTTACCAGGGCGCACTCTTCATTTGAAGTTATAGTAGTTATTAAGTAGGTAAAAAAATGGGGGCGCTAAAAAATAATTTATTATCAAAGTGGGCAGTAGGCAAAATAAGTTTGGGAACCCCTGCTTTAAATTAACATCTTACTGAGGGGTGCATTGGACAGTGTGCTCCATCCCGTGCCAGAAATAACTATGCCTTTTCCAATGTTACGCACAGAAACGAGCTCAACGTTGTGTTGAAAAAAATTATTGTACTGTAGAACACCTACTAAAATAAACTAAAATATATTAAAACAATGCATTTTATTAATTTTATACAATATGTTTACTACTTAGATTAGACCTACACAATTGATATCTAAATAAAAATAATGTTTTTTTTTTCAAATAGTTCCGATTCGATTCCCGAGCTGAGTACTTTTTTTCATCTGTGTTGCAGTTCTTATTTTTACTAAAATCGATAACATGATGGTTCCTAAGAACCGTTCGTATGTCTTGTAGTTTCAGACTTACCGACCCATATTAATGTTACACCCTATATAAATGGTATTGTTTGTTTCAGGCGAGACGTGTTGGATCAAGATAAGCGCGAAGTGAGACTACTGCAGGAGTTACTGTTCGAAGACGGTGATTTAGGTGATGGACACCGACAACGGAAATTCCGATGGAAAAATACAGGTACACCCCACATGTTTAACAGACTTCTAAAAAAGGAGAAGGTTCTAAATTCGACTATGTTTTAGAGTTTTCGAAACGAAAATCTCTTATACAACAGTAATGTCCGTCGGTGAACAACTTTCAACTCGAGAACGGTAAGAGCTAGAGACTCAGTGTAAACGCCAATCGACTTAGCATAGTCGAAAACCCCCCAAAATGAACTTGACCTTTGACCTCTGATCTCAAGGTCAAGGTCGAAACGAGGTCAAATTGAAAACGGTAATAGTTAGAGGCTCAAGACCAGCTGCAATCAACTCAGCATAGCCAAAGACCTCTAAAATGAACTTGACCTTTGACCTCTGATCTCAAGGTCAAGGTCAAATCGAGAACGGTCATAATTAGAGACTCAAGACCAGCTGCAATCAACTCAGCATGGTCAAAGACCTCTAAAATGATGTTGAACTTCATGTCATGTGACATTTTTTAGATTTTGTGAAAAAACTTTCGAAAACTCTAAAATATGTGGGATATTTTTGCCATATTTTTAACTTGTTTTATGTTGGTTAGGTATGTACCTCATATCTTTCGACTGGGTGAAATGATTTTGAACGAGATCAATACGTTTCGTACACCAGGACCAAAAATAGCTGCTATTTTCTGCACAAACGCTACTGTCTACCTCCTCGTAGAAGAACGTAACTATACGTATGTCCGATTTGTTTCAGGTGACGAAGAAGGGGGCACAGTATCGGACGATTTAACCGATACACAAGAGGAGGAGTTCGAATCTGAGGAACAGTGGCGCAAACAGCGACACGAACGGGAAGTGTTCTTGAGACAAATGGTAATTATGGGGTAGCTGCTGTTTTGCCGAAAATATTTTGACAAAATTTCATTACCGAAACAAAGTTTAGCAACCTTTTTTTATACCATTGCAATATTTCGAATGATTTTAATACGCATATTTTTATTTGGTCAAATTTTTACTTGGCAAAATATTACCAAGTATAATGACATTATGACATTTGATCTTTAATCAAATGATTTATTACAGCAAACAATCTTCAGACAATAAACGTTTGGTAAAATGATTTGTTAAGACAAAAAATATTAATTGTAATTTGTTTTTAGTAGGTTACCCGGAACTAAACTATTTAGATTAGGTTAATTTCTTCATAAACAAAATGGGTAGGTTAGGTTAGGTTTAAACTGTGACCTACTACTTGCGTTACAATTTTTTGTGAATAGATTTTTTGTTAAGTAATAATTTGGCAAATGAAATTATGCGAAAAGTTTTTTGGGAAGTGAACATTTGTCAAATTCCTTTCGGTCAAACAAAGGAGCCCCGGTAATTATGACGTCATCGATTCATGTACAGGACAGACGTACTAATGGTTGTGTCGAAATCAACAGAACATCATCGACAATGGGACTAAAAATACTGGCAAAATGTGGGTGTGTCATGCACCTCTGCTTACCCTTTCGGGGATATAGGCGTGATATGTGTATGTGTGTATCATCATCAGCAGAAGTGCATTAGTACCAATATTTTTTCCGGCGCTTATACTAAAGTACATACTATTTTGTAATAATTTACCTGTTTCTTCCAGCGAAACCAAGACGAAGAGGATGGTAGCCCGAATGTAACAGTGAACAGAAGTACAATCATAAAAGCAAACCTTAGTTCCAAGAGCATGTCGACACTACTGATGGAGGTGAACCAATCTAAAGTGGAAAGTAAAGACATCCCGGTTGTGTCAGAAAAGAAAAGTGTCAAAGATATACCCAGCCCAAAGAAGTCTTTTTCAATTTTACAGGTGATTTTATTTTTATTCTAAACTAGCTGTCCCGGCGAACTTCGTACCGCATAATTTTTTCTAATGTTCCGCTAAACTTTTTTTTCCTCCATAAGAACCTACTCCTGATAATAACCATCACAACGAAAAAAGAATTAGCGAAATCGGTTCAGCTGCTCTCGAGATTTGCGCTTAGCAACAGATTCAGCGATTCATTTTTATATTATAGAAGACTAGCGGACGCTTACGGCTTTGCCCGTGACAAATTAAGTTAAGTCATAATTATGTATTGTAGTGATTCAGTATGATTTACAAAAAAAGCACAGGCCTAAAAAGGTCAGGTTAAAAGTATCCCTAACCGACGAAAGTTGAATTGTAGCAACTGCTGCCTACCCCAGTGGGAAAGAGGCGATTGCGTTTACTATTTTATCAAAAGTTTATTTATAAAGCCTATGGCTATGACAGCGGTACTATAAAAAAATTAAAAAGTTATTTTATGATACAGATTTGTATCTGCAAATCTGTATTGTAAAGTAACTTTTTAAACACAGTTGATAGAATTATAGTACATAATGATAAAACTCCCGTGTTAAAATTAAAACATATTTATTTTAACATAATGAAATGTCCAGCAAAAGTACCACAAGTCGGTACTGAGTCGCGGCAGTAACGCTCTGGCGCGACTGGCAGCACTCGCGACTCCACTGGCAGCGGCCGATGACGTCACTCCCAACATGCCCGTCGCTAGGAAAAGGAACTTTGTCTTCACAGCACTCACTCAAGAAGATAGTGAACCGAAGGTATAACTCACATTCCCAACAGTGACACAAGTATAAGCCGCGCACGATGACAGTGGGATGGCACCTTGTCACAATAACCGTTGCGTGACGTCATCACGACCAATCGCTAAAAAGTACGGAAAACGTTTTGTTGTCAGTACTTTTAGCGATTGATGACGTCACGAAGCTGTTGAAACTTGTAAAAACTTTAACTGTCTAGCTATCACAGTTCATAAGATACAATCTGAGGCCAAACAGACTTACGGCCAAAAAGGGTGGCCTGGAGTTTTTATTGCCAGGTTCTTTTCTCTTTGGCTCCACCCGTTGCTTTGCAAAGCTGGCTTTAAATGTAAATTCTTATGTGCTTTTTTTTTTTTTTTTTTTTAATTTCCGCTCTAACTTCCGTTGCCGGGCGTCTCTGGTTACTAGCAGAGGGTATGTCCAGTGGCGCCCGGCGGACTTTGACCACCTCTGTGGTCTCTTCGGGTGTTGGGTCGGGACGAGAATCCCGCGTCAGTGAGTGAATCTGGTTGCGTGCTATGGGGCAAAGGCCCCGCAGCACGCAACCCTTCTAGCCTGCTTCTGTTAGGACGGCGGATGGCGTCCTCAGGCCCCGATCATGGAGGTCGATAGTCTTGGGCGTAGTCGCGGAGTCTGGGGCGCCCTGGCCGCCGACTACGGAACTCGGCGGGGAGGGTACGCTCCCTCTCCCTCCCGGCCGCCTCCTTCGCTCGCAGAAGGACACGGCCGCGTTCCACCTACTCCGGCTGGAGACCATGGCTTGAAGCATGGTCTCCAGCGAGAGGGTATCCACGCCCAGACCCACTACGAGGTCCCGGCGCTGGCTCGCCCACGCTGAGCACTCCACCAACGTGTGGAGTGCGGTGTCGTCGTCGGAAACCTCGCAGTGTTGACACCGGGGTGTGACCTCACGATGCATGCGAAACAGATAGCTACCGAAGCATCCATGCCCGGCAACGATCTGCGTCGCACGGTACGTGAGGTCACCATGCTGCCTCTGCAGCCAATCGTCCATGCTCGGTCTCACCGCCGCGATGATGGTGGTACCCCACTTGATTCTTATGTGCTGACGTTAATAAGTTTTATTTTATAACCTACTAGTGGTCGCCCGCGACTTCGTCCGCGTGGTAATTTGGATGTTATCCCGTTCCCGTCGCGCCGCGTCATATTTTGAACAATTCACACAATATCTTTATAAATTGTAGCCTATGTGTTATTCTGATGTATAAGCTATATTATTGAAAAGTTTCATTAAAATCCATTCGGTAGTTTTTACGTGAAACATCCATCCATCCATACATACTTACATACTCACAAACTTTCGCGTTTATAATATTAGTAGGATATTAATGAATATTTTTGAGTTTGAGTTTGAGTTTGAGTTTACTCTTGGTAATGGGGTATTTATCCTTTGGGTATGGAACCTTAGATCAAAAATACCTAGATTACCGATCAGTGCTTTAAAAACGGCACCACTTCACCTCGGTCATTGCACACCTGCGCGCTTCAACCGCGCGCCGTACTAAGTTCCTATTCCGCTTGCCGACTCTCGAGGGATGCGACAACGGCGCTGTACATTGATGCGCCTGTATTAATTATTACGAATTATTTCTATGTCAACCATTAATGTACAATCTTGTTTATTTTATAGATGGTATTTGTAATAATTACCTATATAGTATTCGAGTGCCAAGATTCCGCGTTGTATTTGTACTGAATCCAATATCTATAGTACTTTTGATCTAAGTATGGAACCCTAAAATTTAGTAGGGTATTTGCTCTTTTCGTAGACTGGGCTTTAATATACCTTTTTGCTTCCAGGTAACAATAAAACGTAAAGCTGACATCAGCATAGGAACTCCAAAGTTGGTCAAGAAAATAAGACTTGAAGAAAAACAGAGCAACCCTAAGAGTAGTTTAATAGATCATTTAAATACGTGACATTTATAGTTATTTATTTCTTGTTAATATTAGTTAAGTTCTAGAACTACGAGTATTATAAGCTCTTATTGTAATTATGAATAGATTTTCTATACAGCTAACAATACATAGATAATTTCTTTTAAGACCACTATTGAATTTTATGCCTTATCCATCCACTGTCACCTACATTTTTACTAAAACTGCAACCTTTCTTGTTAAGCGCTGTTCCGCCACGGTCTCCGCTGAACATTTATATAGGCACACCGCTGATACTACATCGGAACAGTGCTGAACGCAGCAGCCCAGCGCTGAACTCACGTTCAAACTGCTTAAAAGACTATATATATATATATATATAATGTATGTAATAGATCTAGTATGTATAGTCCGAGACGCCCAGGACTTTAATTGGCTGTGCCATAGCGGCTGACACGTAAGATTTTGTTGCCTTACATTAACATTTTACCGCAAGGCAACGGGTTTCAATTTTTTTCAAAATTACAATATAGCTGCTACTTTTTATTAAATTCATACGGCCATTTTGGACATAACCCATTATAAATGTGCCCGGTGACGGCAATAGGGTTGCCCCCTATTACGTGGGACTAATAATACTGGCAAATTGTGGATGTGTAATGCACCTCTGCCTACCCCTTCGGGGATATAGGCGTGATATGTGTGTGTGTATGTAGAGAGAAGCTCGTGGTCTAGTGGTAACCGACAATATTAACACATTGCAAAGGTTAAGCAACATCTAGTCAGGCCGGTCTTAGGATGGGTGACCATTTCTTAAGATACTGAGACCCCTCCGTGACTCGGAGAGCACGTTAAGCCGTCGCTCGGTCCGGGTCATACGAACATCTATGGCAGTCGTTAGGGGTAGTTGGAGCCCTTAAAAATCCGACCTGTCTAACTACAGAACTTCGATATCGCCCATGGGTTGTGGAGGTCAGATGGCAGTCGCTTCACGGAAAATATCGAAGTTCAGCCGAATCGCAGTTAGACTGGAAAGCCGACCCCAACTAAGTTGGAAAAAGGCTCAGTGAATGATGTGATGTGTATGTGTGTGTAATAGATCACACAAAATATATTTAATTTTAATGACATGGTTTTATTATTATTTTGGCTAGCTGTCTCGGCGAACTTCGTACCGCCTGTAAATTTAATGTAATTACTTTTAAACCTTCCCCCTGAGTTGGTACGAATATTTTAAGACCAAAATTATCTAAATCGATCCAGCTGTTCTCGAGTTTCAGCGAGACAAACGAACGGAAGAAGAAGAAAGATGTAAGTATTTTTATAAATAACTAGCTGTCCTGGCGAACTTCGTACCGCCTGAAAAAAAGTCTTTCAAACCTTCCCTGAGTCTGTATGAATATTTTAAAACCAAAGTTAGCCAAATCTGTCCAGTCGTTTCCGAGTTTTAGTTAGACAAACGAACGGCGATTCATTTTTATTTATATAGACTAGCTGCCCCGGCGAACTTCGTACCGCTCTTTTAAACCTTCCCTGAACCTCCACGAATGTTTCAAAACAAAACCTTCCAAATCGGTTCAGCCGTTCCTGAGTTTTAGCGAGACAAACGATTGGCGATTGATTTTTATATAGAAGACTAGCTGTCCCGGCGAACTTCGTACTGCCTTTTAAACCTTCCCTGAACCTCCACGAATATTTCAAGATCAAAATTAGCCAAATCCGTTCTCGAGACTAACGAACAGCAATTGATTTTTATAAATATAGATAGACTAGCTGCCCCGGCGAACTTCGTACCGCTCTTTTAAACCTTCCCTGAACCTCCACGAATGTTTCAAAACAAAACCTTCCAAATCGGTTCAGCCGTTCCTGAGTTTTAGCGAGACAAACGATTGGCGATTGATTTTTATATAGAAGACTAGCTGTCCCGGCGAACTTCGTACCGCCTTTTAAACCTTCCCTGAACCTCCACGAATATTTCAAGATCAAAATTAGCCAAATCCGTTCATCCGTTATCGAGTTTTAGCGAGACTAACGAACAGCAATTGATTTTTATATATATAGATAGATATGGAGCCAATCCTGTAATATAGTAGCGAGGTAGAGATATTCGGCACACCTGTCTTAATTAGAGATTTCATGAAGGTAATAACAGGTTTTTTATATTTTCGTAAAATAAGTATGCATAATAAAATGACACCTATTTTATCCCCTTGGCCCCTGTTACAATAGTATTAGTATCAAAGTTAGTACTACTTGTGTAGGTTTCTAGATACCTACTTTATTAATACATATGGAATCCCTACAAATAAAACCGGCTAAGTTGGGCCACGCATAGAATAGGGTAACGTAGTTACCCATAATAACCACTATAACTCCTGAACTAACAGAGTTATCATCAGAGTGTCTAGTACCAGTTCCTTACGTTAATTTGCTCGAAATACGTTTTCGTAGTCCCCCATACTAGGATCAAGTATATATCTTCATCCTAGCCCCCATACATTCCACACCAGGCCCCTTGCGGTAACGTCAGGGAACTGAAAAATGTATGGAGGAATACGAAAATGTATTTCGTGCAAATTAACGTAAGGAACTGGTACTAGACACTCGGCTTCGTTATTGTTAGTAAAGTAAAAAATCGAGACTCCATGTATGTGTGTGATTTTTTCAGATTTTGCGACCGAGGACGCACGGAGGGTGACGAAATTTTTGGGTTCCATAACTTGAACTACGGAACCCTATAAAAGTGAAAGTAACTGGCCAAAACGAAACCACTATATTATTTGATAAGTTAGATGGCTTAGGAAAATAAATAGGCTAGGGTTTATCCGGGTAACAGATTCGCGTTTGCAATGTGAACTAGAAAATTTCCTCGAGGGTGTTTTCGCTAAAATGCTATTTAATAGCTTTAAAAAATTCACATTAAGCTAATCCAACTTTGGGGTAATTATTCCGAATGCGTATGTACCAGGGACGCCCGGCAATAGAGTATTGACGATAGGGTTGGGTGGCGACCGCGGGACGCCACTGGAAATACCTTCTGCGTGTGAACCATCCGTGGACACGGGCCGCGGAATTAAAAAAGAAGATAGGGTGGAGATTTGAGTGTTCTTGAACTCTGCATGCTACACGCATGATTTTATTGAGTAATAAAGTAGTTTAATAAAGTAAGTAAATAAGTATCCGTGTTAAATTCTGAACTATAATATAAAATCCATCTAGCCGTTTCACTTCATGATGTAAATTCAATTAGCTGGATATTAATAAAAAAAAATTAAATCTTTATTCTACTGATCAAATACTTTAGAAACACCTTTGCCTTACATGCCCTTCGGAGTACTGTCATATTTTAGTGAACAAACCGTCTTCAATTTCATTAAATAATGAACACGTAGGTGTGTAATCTTATAATGTTATGAATAATATTTAGGTACGTTTTATTTGGCAATAATATAAACCTGGTAATATCGCCCTAGTTTGCATATTTTATTTTATGATAGAGGCAACATTAATGAGTTTGTGATGTTGGATGCCTTGTTGCAAGAACATCCTTCCGTCTGGCATCTCGTTCTCTCTGCCGAGTAAATGTTTTCATCTCTGTCATTTATTAACCAATCAACGAACTGCCATACCGCTATCTCTCTCAGCTGAGCGTTACCTCTAGCGTTCTATTCGCTAATTTCGCTCAATCAATGAGTTTTTTTCTGTGCCAGTGTGGGGTAGTAGTAGTGTAGCGAGGACGAATTTCTAGTCAAATAAATCAGAAATTAATCATTAAGTGTGATAATAGTTGTTATAAAGTCTTATTGAAATGGCGAACGATAAAAACGATATCAGCGACATCGTAAAAACATGCAAAATTCTTCTATTGGATATTGAAGGAACCACAACATCGATCAGCTTTGTTAAGGTAGGTCTAACGATTGACCGGCCGGTGTTTTGTTTCAACTGTGTATTATGTGTAATTGGTGTTTGTTTATCAGAAAATATACGCAATCATTATGTGACATCCAGGTACTACTTTATGAACATGCAAAAATGGTCGCGTTTTCAGATTCTCAACATGGAGGACGAAATCAAAATGGTACCCCTTCAATTTCTCTTTTCATTGTCTGATGTTGTCCACGTGTTTCGAGATTTTGTATCATAATTTTCTCGCGGCAATCTAATGTGTATAGATAGGCAATTCACTTTTTTTTTCTAAATTAGTATCTCGTGTATTTTTGCAAAAAAAGTTGTTACAACTGTATTTTTTTTTAAATCATCAATTTTACATACTTATTTATTTCTATTAAATTATAAATAATATGTACAATTGAAACTAACTAAATATGTAATTGATTATATACGAATATGTTAATTTTACGCTCTATGTTGACATTAGGATTGTATTCCGTTTTCTTTAAATGAAATTTTGTACTAACAATCAGTTGTAAATTTCGGTTTACTCCACCAAGCTATCTACCGGCGTTAACAGCTGTTCCAACCCGAGCAGCTGGGTGTGTAAAAAATGTGGCACGATTTTACTGTCCCTTTTCGATCACGACGTTGACGTATATGTGCTGCCTTTGTCGCACCTGTGCTAAGAATTAATAAGCTCTTTCATTGTATGTGTATCTCGCAAAGGAATGAGTACCTACCCCTATTTGACTGTGATGTCTTTTATGGACTCATGAACAGGATGGTTTTTTTTAAATTCTGCGCCCAAAGGCCGCGTCCGGTCTCACGTATGTTGCCGGGCATCTCTGGCTCACACGCAGAAGGTATTTCCAGTGGCGCCCGGCGGGGTAACAGGGTGGTCTACGACGAAGTTGGGATTCCTACACACTAGTCCCTTGAGCAACCAAAGTGGGGAACCGCCACCATCGCAGCGGTGAGACCGATTGACCGATCAGGGACGAGTGGCTGCAGAGGCGGCACAGTGACCACACGTATCGTGCGACGCAGATCATTACCATGCACGGATGCTTCGGTGAGTATCTGTTTCGCATCCATCGTGAGGTCACACCCCAGTGTCAACACTGCGACGCCTGCGGCGAAGACACCGCACGCCACACTTTGGTAGAGTGCTTAGCATGGGCGTGGGTAGTCAGCTCCGGGACCTCGTCTTGGGTCTGGGCGTGAATACCCTCTCGCTGGAGACATTGCTTCAAGCCATGCTCTTCAGCGGGAGTAGATGAAACGAGGTTATGCTCGCGTAGGAGGCGGCCGTGAGTAAGAGGGAGTGAACCATCCCTTGCTTAGTTCCGAAGTAGCGTCCAGGGCGCCGCAGACTCATTACACCCAAGACCATCGACCTCCATGATCAGGGCCTGAAGTCAGCGGGCTAGAAGAATTCACTCACCGACGCGGGATACAACATCGACCCCAACGATGCGGAATACCGACCCGAACAACCCCAACCCCAGACAGGCTACACAGATGGCCCAAGTCCGCCGGGCGCACTGGAAATTCTTCCTAGTGCTCACCAGAGGCACTCGGCAATGGACGTATTTTAAACTTCCGAGTTGTGAGCGATATCAGCTGATTAGAAAATCAGCTGCGAGTGTGTTCTTGCTAATCACGTTCGTGGTTTTTATATTTACCGTTCTTGTTCGTATTTCTCGACTAGGTAACACTTCAAACACATGACGGCCTTCATTTATGAGAGGTCATTGCCATTCCGACCGTCTGGTTCGTTTCACGAACAAGAAACGACGATAGCGGACCGATAAAATTAATTGGCTCTATGAGAGTGGGTACCTCCCTCCTTACGTAAATGCTTTATTTTATTTAGGGAGTAGACAACTCTTTGTCGGCCTATTGTCAACTAGAGATCCCTTTCACCTGTTATTAAAGACTAGCAGACGCACGCGGCTTCACATGCGTGAACTAGCTTTATGGTTCTCAATTTCCGTGGGAACACAATTCTGTGATATAAAGTAGCAATTTACTCTATAAAACATGAACTGGATCTGCCAGTGAAAGTCTCGTTTCAGAGATCAGCCGGGACAAACAGTTAGTACCTACCGTGTTTTATTGCTATAGTGCAGGGTGCCAAAGATCAAGAGTGCCAAACCAAAAGTCTACCTTCGGGCGGCAAGGGAAATTCTTCCTAGTGCTATCCAGAGGCGCTCGACAATGGACGTAGAAACGGCCTGAAATTAAAAAAAAAACAAGAAAAATTAAAAATTTTAAAAACCCCCGACACAAAAAAAGTGATGTATAAGTTATGACCTTTCATTAGATATTACTGATATTACATTTGATACTCAACACGGGTATATTTGAACACATCGATTTTTCATCATCACTTTCACCCCTCATATCTTTAAAATGGCTTAACCGATTTTTATAAAACATAGCTAAGAACACTCAGCTAACCCTTCTTTCAAACAAAAGATACAGAATCAAAATCGGTTCGTCCGTTTGGGACCTACGATGCCACAGACAGACTTACAAACACACATACACCCGCACACACGTCAAACTTATAACACCCCGTTCGGGTATCCGTCGGGGGTTAAAAAGGCCCAATGCGCACGGGTTTTAAAACGCGTTCGAATTTAGTGTTTAGCGTTCTTGGATTGCATTTTTGGCTTAGCTCTTAAGACATGGAAATCATTTCTGCTACATACCTGCATACATGTTACGTATAATTATAATCACGCGTATATCCGCGAAGGTGTAGGCAGAGGCGTATGATACGCCTAGTTTTTGCCAGTGTATATTCCTTCCACGTAAGAGGGGACGAGTCTAGCCGCTATTCGGGAACTTGTATGTATGCCAGAGCCTGGTGTATTAATTGGCAGGTGCTCCTCATGCATGTGAGGTTGGCTTGTGCCCCTAAGATCTTTAAAAGCTCAATATTTTTGACTGACTTCCTGCCATGCGTTAATTTTACGCTCATGTTAACCAGAACCAGTCCGTTACTGGGCACTATAGACATTCATAACTGATGTTATTTTATTTATATAAGTAATTCGATATTTCCAGTCTGTTAGATACCCATTTAACCAAGAATTTAAATCAGCATTCACACTTGAAAAACTCTTAACTTAGCACTTTCGAGTTTTCATATAGATAACTAGCGGACGCCCGCGGCTTCGCCCGCTTGACAAAATAATTATATAAGTACTAAAAACCGTTCCCGAGAAACACTTTATCCATTGGTATAAACCGCATCAAAATCCGTTGCGTAGTTTCAAAGATCTAAGCATACATACTGAACGGGCGACTTTGTTTTATAGTATGTTATGATTATGAAGCTTGGGTTTCAATAACATCTCTTCGGCCAAAGTTAGTCTAAGCTGCACGCGGTTACTTCTGAGTGAATGAAAGACAGGTCAATTATAGTACCCAAATCCAAACTATTAAGTGCTTGTACAAAATGAGCAAGAGTCAAAATCTGGTCATGAAAAACGTCGACCCATTGGGGGAGGAATTTTACGTAGGTATGTTTGTAAATATGGGTATACCTGGGAGCGTTACATACACAAGTTAGTACCCTGCCGACCCATATAGATTTCAACTTTCCGACAATGCTTCAGTGAGTGTAGCAACCGACCGTACCTCCGGCTTGTTCAGCTAGTAGGCTTGCTATCCGGTTTTGGCTGCGACACTGCAATTCGCGCAGTTCGTTCACCTAAAGACGGCTAGCCTTTGTAAACGATGCAGTTTTCACAGATCGTGTTATTCTAAAAATAGATGTGATTGTATCAAGTTATTGTTTTGGTATATTGTAACTACTTTATTATTTCTGAATATCAATTGTCACGACCTATACCTCGGTTTCTGTAGGGTCCACGAAGGATGTAGGTAGATTTCTATTCGTGAATGGTAGATACCTAGATACCCTATAACCTTGCATATCTGTTGGATGCTAAGTTCCTGATGCTTCATATTGTTACCTGTAGGGCGTACTCCCAAGATCTTGGTCTCAAGCGAGCCTCACACCTAGCTAGTGCACCTGCCTACTAACTCACTATGTAATAATAAAACTAATAACGATATCAAATCGGCATGTCTATAATTCCGTTTGGATATGCTGATAAATCTTTAAAAAATAAAGTGCTAATAAAATTTGTTCAGGGCGCCACTGGAAATTCTTCCTAGTGGTAACCAGAGGCGCTCGGCAATGGAGCGGTAGCGGCCTTGAGCCGTGGTATTTAAAATAATAAAGAAAAAGAAAAGCCACTTGGCGCTACAAACCACTTAGTCTTGGTGATGTTTTTTTAGATTTCTGAGAACTACTATTAATCAGCAAGAACTCAGGTAGTAAAATATTATGTACGCCGTTTTTAGGATTCCCTAGTAAAAGTCTCGGAACCCTTATAGTTTCGTTATGTCCGTCCGTCCGTCCTCGGCTTTGCTCCCAAACAGTTAGTGCTAGAAACAGGAAACTTTACATGGATATACAGGTGAATTTTTTAAAAGGGCTTGGATTGCCCATCCGAAACTATAAGGAATAGCGAAAAATGCTCAAAGGAGTCAAGAGCCCGATTTTGAGGAAACTTAAAACCTCATCATTAGATTTTTGGAAAACTAATAATCTTAGCTGGGAATCGAACGCGTTGATTTTTATAAAAAAAAAACCACCTTTATTATTACACCATACGATAGTGTCGCTGTTAAGGATCAAATTCTGCGAAGTAATGATATACGGCAAATTTAAGGAAAATTTGGAATTTAATTAAATTCATATTTCATGAACCTAAAGGAGTATGCCCACAAAAGTATGGGGATTGGTTTCCAAACAAAAATCGTTGTGCACAAGTGAAATTTACGTCATTCGGAGGAGTTTTTAATGTATATTCTAAAACAACAAACATAATCACTCCAACTCTCGACTTTCGAGAAAAAAGCATATGAATTTCACAAAATTAGGTTATGTTTATCACGAGCTGGGCGTTTAATAATTGCCTATATTGCGTTTTCTATGGTATGGCGAGGGAAAGTGTCGGACTTTATTGGGTCACGAATGAGAGCGATGTAACTTACCCGATTTTTGTTATTATTTAATCAGTAGAGCAGTCAATCTAGTAATACAGATGTCTATCGAGTAAGGTTCAATGTAAATAAAACAAATAAGTATAACATAATTTCATTTCTTTTATTTCATTCATTTTCATTATGAAAACTCATCAAAAATATTATCTAAATAACTTGCTGGAGCAAACACATCATTGTGTCTACCCCAACCCAGACACCAAGTTATTGCCATAACATGGGCACAACAGCCGACGGTCCTGTTACCTACTAAACAGCTGCAGCAATAACCTGTAATTGCAGAAAGTGTTGGCATCATATTCACTACGGCTTATTAATAAATAAGTGTGGTATGTCCTGCCTCCAATATACCAATAACCGTTCAATATTTTTGCATTGAGGAAAAATACAGTGTCTTGATGACGATAATGCACATTTATGAGTTTGTGATACTATCTTCACCGATTCTTGTTGTTGAGGTTGTAACTTAACAGGTGGCATTGGAGGAGGTTCAGGTATTTGTGGAGATACATCAACTTCCATGTTTCTAACAAATCTAGGATAGTCCTGATGAATTTGCCTTTGAAGATGTCTGCTAGCAGTTGTCCAACATGCAGCACAAACGCTAGTAATGCGGCCTACCTGAAAATAATACACTTGCATTATCATTTATGAAATAAAACAAACATAATTTACAAATAAAAAGACAGGACTGTTTTTATGTACTCTATGACACTTGGAGACAAATACCGTTTATTTGCCTGATGCCTGATGGACAATTATGATAGATGGATATCAATGGATATACATACATACTGTCAAACAACATTACCCTCCTTTCTTTGGCAGTCAGGTAATAATATATTAATATACCTAATAATATACATAATATGACTGTTGTTGTTAGTCTTATTTTGGTATGGTTTCCTTAGACACAAATAGCTTTTTAGTTAACTAGCAGAGGCTATTCTTTACTACTTAAGAACCTCTAAATAAAATAGGAAAATATAATACTAACCAAATGGGGTAGTGTGTTGAACTATAACACTTCTTTCAGGACAGTTAGTGTGCACAAGATGAGTGCGAGATCGTAGAACGGATATACCACAACCTAAGCATACACTTCTATGTCCAAACATTGGAGGTGGTATAGTCTCTCCTTCAGGTACTTGTTGTAGTATCTCAAAGCATAGGTTATCTTCAGGAGAGGCCTGCAAAAATAAACAACCATTTCAAAATCTAGCAATCCATGTAAAATAATATTCTAAAACATAATACCTACTGTGAAATAAGATTATGTTCTTCACATGACAAACGTATCCTTGTTTTTATATGATTACTTTTATATTTTACTAAATAATTATAACACGATAAATAGATATTAATTACCGGTGTTGGTGATATCCAGACACGAAGAATATTTGTCATGAATGCGTCTTGTAATAGACGCCGGCGCTGGTGTGATAGTCTCATGACACAGTTGATACACCGTAGTCGATTATCCGCCATCGTTCACACAATAAATTAAGAGTTTCTATCTCGATGTTTTTGTTGATTATTAAAGCTACGGAGGAACACTAGGCTCGAATCGGCGAAAAACTTATAAAAATCTAAAAAAACTACAAATAAGCACTGAAATCACAACACAAAAAAAACGAAAAAACAGTCACGAGAGCGACAACGTCAGTGAAAAAAAGTGACATTTAATTGTTATGTTACTCAAATGAAATCGCACTTAATGTTGCCATAAACAGATTCCCAATTAAGTACGTTTTTTTACAAATTATAGATATAAATTATTGAATGTACGTATTGCTGTATGGACATTATATACTATTTAACATGTAATATGATATTTATAATAAAATAACATAATAATAACATATAATTAGTAAAAGCCTTCTCCAGAATAACCTGTAGTTTATTTTACTATTGTTTTTAGTTTATACTACACTTTACTACAGCAAACTTGAAACAGTTCGTGTACGTGTACTGATTTAATACGCGGAAATTGGTAGAGTTACATTTTAGAGTATTTACTGGCAATACTTGTAAGAACGAAAGGAAATTGACGATCTTGCATTTTTGCAAGTCATATAAATAGCAAATTATTAAACGTATTTTTTCCGGCGAAGTTATGGCTTAGTATTTTGAAAGTTGTTATGAAAATTAAAGACAGTATTTTTAATTATATTTTGATTGTTGCACACTCCGAAACCATGATTGGGCTTACTCCTTTGTATTATAATTTGTTTCGTTGGAAATCCCAGAAAAGCTCGTGTTTTAAATTATGTTCTGAATGATTCTGGCAGGCTGGTAAAATTTTAAAGTAGAACATAATCTTGCTTTTAATTTCGTTCTAATTTAAATTTTATTGCAACGCATGGTCCTGTGCCTTTGGCCAGCGAGATCCCCGAATCTTACCCCCTTAGATTACTCTCTCTGTGGGTATGTTAAAAACGAAATTTACAAAGACACGTATGATACAGTTTATGACTTGAAACGTTCTTTGGAGAATATTATAAACGGAATCAATAACATTGTAATATTGAATGCAGTACGATCCTTGATGTCTCGAATCCAGCTAGTATTGAAAACAATGGTCTACATTTTGAACAATTAATCAGTTAACGTAAGAAAAATAAAATGTTTTTTGTTAAAGATGAGCTCTTTCCTTTTAGTTTGCCGTATGTCATTACCTCCCAGAATAAGATCCTTAATTGCTATTAAGGATCTTATTATATTACACCATACGAGAGTGTTGCTACACTCTCGTATGGTGTAATAATATAGGTGGTTTTTTTTAAATAAATGGGTTCGATTCCCAGCTAGGATTGTTGGTTTTTCAAAAATCTAATGATGGGGTTTTAAGTTTCACCAAAATCGGGCTCGTGACTCCTTTGAGCATTTTTCGCTATTCCTTATAGTTTTGGATTTGGCCATCCAAGCCCTTTTCAAATATTCACCTGTGTATATATTTGATACGCCGACAAAGTGCTAAAATAAAATTTTGTAAAATATATCATTTCCACTTTATGTGTAGGGGAACACAAAGTGGACATGATTCTTTTTCTCAAATAAAAAGTAATATAACTAACTGCACGTAATCTTAAGACTGTCTTCAAAAAATATTACAACCAGCGACTGAATAGGAACAACCCGTATAGTGGGGGCGAGGCTGATAAATCTGTGGCAGTAGATAGAAGCATTTGCGATAGATAGGTAGGTACATCTTATTTGGAACAATTATGCACATTAAAAACACATTTTAGGTATGCACACAGGGTTAAAATAATTGAAACACACCCAATTATGATGGGGTACAGAACTCGTTGATTAGATAATATGATCGTTGAATATAAAACTCAAAGTAAAAAGGTAAGTAAATTAAAACTCCGCGGTGTCGGTAATTGACTTTAGCACTAAGTAAAGTAGTAGACGTCTTCGCGGGCCGGTGGTGCAAGGTGGTCTGTCACATCACTCACATCCCGGCGGCTGACGGTAGTACCGTCGAGATCGGCCGTCCCGGGGCGTCGGTGTAACGAACGTTGCAAGTCTAATCCACATCGATATTAATTGCAGACCGGTTCCTAAGTCGACCGCGCCACATACTACGCATATGCTGCGGGTTTGTCTTGTGATTTAATTTATTATATTTAAGTTGTTAGTTTGGTAATTTTTACTATATTTTTTATTGGATCTAGGGATATTGTGCGGTGTGCGTTACTAGATTTTTACTTGTACCTACATAATATCTAGGTACTTATAACTAATGATACCCATCACTTTTAAACTATTTATTCAACACTCACTGTTACACAATGTAAATTTGTATGTAGGTAAGTAAGTATTTAAGTATTAACTACCTACCTATGTGAAAAAGTGATCGGTTTATCTTACACAACCTATGTAGGTTTACAGGATAAATTTATTGGCTGTAAAATGTATGAATGTAATAATAAATAAATAAACAATTTTCAAAATCGGTTCAGTAGTCTCCTGACTACTAACAAGACAGACAAGGTCCATAGGATTCGATTTTTACAGTTAAATAACTACATAATATCCAGCTATAACTAATTAACTCCTGTGTTACTAATTACTAGCATCACATGGTTTGGGGTCCATTTGTCCGCGGACCAAGGTTGTCGAGCGCCTCTGGTTAGCACTAGGAATAATTTCCAGTGGTGTGTGGCCTCTGTCTGGGGTTGGGTCCTCCGCCGTCCTCCGGCCCAATCATGGAAGTCTATGGTCTTGGGCATAGATAAGTCTGCTGAGGAGAGTACGCTCTCTTTTCCTCACGGCCGCCTCCTTCGCAAGCATAACCTGCTCGCAGAAAGACACGGCCACGTTTCACCTACTCCCGCAGGAGGCCATGGCTTGAAGCATGGTTCCCAGCGAGGTTTGGAGTCCTAATGTAACCTTAATAAAATAAGGTACATAGGCGTTTCACCGAGACAGGGATGACCGAAGGACTCGCCAACCTCATATGGTGCACCTGCCGATGAAGCGACAAGGCAAGCAAGCATATAAAGTTTCCGGTTAGCGGCAATAACAACGAGTAGAGCAAACAGCTTGTAGTGGTGCGTCCGATTTTGCTTAGCGTTCAGGTGCCTCAGTGTCGTTTGTGAATACGGGTGTAAGTTCCGTTTATTCTACTCTGTGTGTTAAGTGTCGTTACCTATTACGTGGGAACAAAAAGATAAAATGTATACTATGCTTATTTCTTATAGGTCCCTCTTGAGAAACAGCCATGAGTGTGTGTTCAAACCAAAATTCACTTAAATCTGGATAGATTATGAATCGTTGAAACTCAAGTGTATTTTAGATAGTAGAAATAAAACCATTGGTGGTTATCTTAAAAACCTAATTTTGTTACAGGATAAACTATTTCCGTATGCGGAAGAAAACATCAAGAGTTTCTTGGAAGATGAATGGGAATCTGAAAATGTAAAAGAGGCAGTAGCTGGTCTGCGAAAGTTGGCTCTAGACGATGAAGATAAGAAGGTTGAAGGAGTCGTTGCGATTCCTGGAGAGGTAAGCAACTATTTTATTCGAATCCGGCCCAGAAATACTTGGAGGCTCTCTGAGAGATTGCACTCGCAACGAGGTGATCCGTCAGAGAACTAACACCAACATAGCCCACCGCATATGCAAGCTGAAGTGGCAATGGGCCGGTCATATCTGTCGCAGAACCGACAACCGCTGACCTAGCGGGTTCTGGAGTGGAAACCTCGGATCGGCCGGCGTAGCGTAGGACGCTCTTGAGTGCCCCGAGGCTCGGTGTTGCGACGACATTCGTCGGATAGCGGGCGTTTGGTGGATGAAATTGACCCAAGATCGGAGGGGATGGCGCGTCGGAGGTGCAAATTCGTCGAGGTGTAAATTTTCGTCTCACTTTTTTAGCTGCTTACTTTTCGGTCTTACCGTTTACGAAACTAATAATAAGAAAGGTGGATGTATTAGTGCATCTTTCAGAATCCTAAGCCACTTCTACCTGATTCAATGGCAACATTAGGAACTAAGAAATTCAATATAGCTTCTGGGATTAGGCAAAAGGTGCGAGGAACAACATTAGATACTTTCAGAAAACTCATCGACCGACGACATTATTTTAACTAAAGTATGGTTTATATTTTGTTAAATGGGATGTGCGAGTGCAACTGATTTTACTAATCATTTAACAGTTGCAAGTAGAAAATGTATGAACTCGCACTTAACACTAATCAAAGTGTAAACGCCCGCCGGATGAAAAGTATCCTATGTATTAGTAATTGTCAATCAATGTTAAGTAAGTCGCTATATTGATACAATGTGATCGCAATATTAATGGTCTTGGGCTAGTGGTGTCTTGGTCAGTTAGCAGAACTTTCCTTTTCCAAAGGGAACAGTCGCTGGTTCAAGTCCAGCCTAAAGGTAGACTTTCGAACCAAGCGTCTATAGTGTCAGTGGCGCCGCGACTGTGACGCCGCGACAGAGCGACAGATAGATGGTCCGTACAAATGTATGAAATTTCAAGCAACGACTTTCAAGCTCAGCGACACTAACGCGGCGTCAGTGACGTCACAGTGCCGCTGTGCGCTGTGTTAGACGCCCGCGTCAGTCACTATAGACGCTGCGTATGTGACGCTTAGTTCGAAAGTCTACCTTAAGACTAAAGTTTATGCGATTCATATTGTAAGATTATTTGAAATTAAATGAATAAGCTTAATCAATTCATGATCAAACCAAGGCGTTTGATTTGGCATTGACCTTATTGGACTTACAATGATAAGAAATTGTTCGACACTTAATTGCCGATAATGGTTAAAAGTTATAAACTACTAACTACTTCGGGAAGTTCCGCTGTGTAAATTCACAAGAAATTACGGTGTTGGCTGATGTGTGAAATAAATATCTCTATATATAAAAATGAATCCCTATTTCCCTTGGTCACGACATCACGCGTGAACGGCTGGACCGATTTGGCTTATTCTTTTTTTGTTGTGTTCGTAATTATCAGGAGAACGATCTTATGGAAGAAAAAAAAAGTTATGCGGAACATTAGAAAAATGAATGCGGTACGAAGTTCGCCGGGACAGCTTGTAATAAATAAATAAATATGTTAGGAGAATTCACACAACGTCATTATCGTCTCAAACTAAGCAGAGCTTGTGATATGAGTACTAGATAAACGGATATAAATATTTATATACATTTTTGTTTTGTAAATACATACATATTATACATAGGAAACACTCAGACTTCGGTACAAACGTATGTGCCCTCACACAAAGTTTGTCCCGACCGGGAATCGAACCCGAGACTGCGGCGTCGGAAGTGGATGCACTACCGACCACCCCACCGAAGCAGTCAAAATATGAAAGAAGAAGAAAGAAAGAAAGAAAATATGTTTCATTCGCAAAACACAGATATGGCGATTATAAGCATATTAGATAAATATGTAAACGAGCTGTATGGATTATAAGAATTATGTTATAATTATTATCTGGGGTATTGCCTACCATCATCCATCTCCACTGACCCTTTTGCCAAGAGTTGGGGTCGGCTTTGCAGTCTAACTACGAGCGGCTATACATGTATTACCTACCAAATCAAATATACAAAAAGAAATCATAAAAAAAAAATGGGTAGAACCGTTCCGGATGAATCGGTCACATTGTGATTTTCACGATTTGTTAGTAGATACTTTTTTTATGTCTAAAGGTATTAGTTGGGGGGCCGTAGTGGCAAATGGAAAAATCTCTGTGTGCTCACAAGAGGTGCTCGGAAATGGACGTAGGGGCAATAGCGGCCTTAGGTCGCGGAATTAAAAGTAATGAAATGAACCGTAGTACTGGGAAATTATGCTGCAAATTGATGCATGTCTTTAAATATACCATTATAAATCAAATATCAAAAGTTCCCATCGATCCGACTTGTGCTAAAAAAGTTATTCAATGTTAAAGTTCAAAATGTTCGGGTAGTTTCTGTGGAGTCACGTTGTCCCATACAAACATTCCCCTCTTTTTCACACCCTTGGGAGTAGAATTTCGGAAAATCCTTTCTTATCGGAAGTATACACCATACAAAAAACCCGCCCTTCAAGTTAGGTTTCTAGATCAGCGGTAATGTTCTTAATTATTCTAGAAACTAATCAAGTTTTATTTTCGTGTTAATTACAGGATGCGTCCAAAGAAGACCAGATTGAGGGTATAGTCAAGAATGTCAATTGGCAGATGTCATTGGATCGGAAGGTGGGCCCACTGAAGCAGTTGCAAGGACTTGTGTGGAGCAAAGGTTACGAGAAGGGTGAACTCAAGGGACAGTGAGTTATTTTATATTTCAGTAGCTAATTCCCGCGTTTTCTCCTTCCCAATTCCCACAGAAAAACATTACTGGGGATTTGAATAAAATCTTTTACAGTATGAATCGCCAAAACAATGTTCTCATCTTTCAACCCGCGAAAGTTCGCTTGCTAGTAGGAATTTTCAAACTAACTGATTAAGATTCTAATGCCCAAGAACATTTAGTGATCTAATACATCTTAAAACGTTTAATTAAATTGTTCCAATAAATTTTTATGAATATTCTAATCCAATATTATTCATATTCCAGCGTGTATGAAGATGTATCCCCAGCACTTGAGCTATGGCGCTCCACAGGAGGGCAAAAGGTTTACATCTACTCGTCAGGCTCGGTCGAAGCCCAGAAGCTATTGTTTGGCCGGTCATCGGCTGGTGACATGCTAACTCTCATCGATGGTCACTTCGACACTGCTGTAGGTGCTAAGCAGGAGGCTGCTAGTTATACTGCCATTGCTGAGAATATAGGCTGCAAGCCTGAAGAAATACTATTTCTTACCGACATTGATAAAGGTATGTACTTTCACTATGATTTGATCTAATTCTGACCATATCAAAACACGTTTCAATTGCCATATCAAATCCTTATTGTCTAGAAGTATTTCTAGGACATTTTTGTCACAATGCTTTTATCACATTTGTTGTATGAGAGCTTCCTTAAATATTTATTATATTCTTTTTTAGTATTTGTTGCTATAGAGGCAACAGATATACAACATCTGTGAAAATTTCAATTTCTAACTCTTACAGTTTATGGGATATAGCCCAAGACAGACGAACAGCAAAATCTTAGTAATAGGGTTCCCTTTGGGTACAGAACCCTAAAAAGAGCATATATATTACTAATGAGCCTCGTGAATACTCAAAATCGATTCGATTGTAGACATATACAAAGTGAAATTGGCTTGGTACAAAGGGATCTCGGTGTATTAAGAAATGGTCACCCATCTGGCGAGTGTTTGTTAGCTTAATCTTTGCAATGTGTTACCCGCCACTTAACATCGAGCCCCACTCCCTCTATTGACATACATAAGGTGTCAAACTTCAACAATAACCTTAAAATTTCAGAGGCAGAAGCAGCCCGAGCAGCCGGACTACAAGTGATGTTAGTGATTCGCGAAGGCAACGCTCCTCTAACAGAAACCATCACCGCTTCATTCCCCGTGCTGTACAGTTTCGGCGCACTGACTGCAAGCAAGAAACGCAAACCAGATGATCAGGTGCCCCTATGATGATATCTCCTGCCATACACCAGTCTAGCTTGCATGCAATCTGTAATACCTGTTTATATTGTAGTCTTCTCTAGAGGTTGTTGGGTAAGTAGATATTGATATATTATGTAGTAAGTAGGTATATATTTATTGAGTGGGGGTGATCCATTGGCCATGTAAAAGGATCTAGTAAATAAAAAAAATACACGTTAAAAAATTTACACAACAACTGAATTCAAATGACCGACATGTCTCCAAATAATTGTCTGAATGGGACCAAATTGAAATGGGACCACTTCGAAAGAAGTAGCTTTCATTTAAAAAAAATCAACTTCGGTGGGACCACTTCGAAAGAAGTAGATTTCATTTAAAAAAAAAATCAACCTCGTTTCACCCAGTACAGTACAACATTAAAAAAAAAACAGTCGAATTGAGAATGTTCTTCTTTTTTGGAAGTCGGTTGAATAAATGTGTCTCATTTAGTGTTTACTGTGTTCTACTAGAAGTGCCCATTCCTTTGAAGGAATAGTCAAAGGCTTGTTATCATAAGCCCGCTTTTTGTCAATGACAACAACAGTAGATACTATGCAATAGGGGCAAGCCTATGGTGTTATGTTTTAAAATTATTCAGATGTAGTTTCTGGGAATTGATTTCACGTTATTTCAAAAACTATTGGAGTTTACTCCTTAAGAATCGATTTTCATATATAAGGCGCCCGGTATGAGAAAAATCCGAGGGGTAAAACCTACTAACAAGTAACGAAAATCGTGTCACGTTTTTGGTGCGCACCTCTAGTGCGCAACTTTCTAATTTGTTATGGTTAGATACTCGTACTTAAGGAGTAAACTCCAGTCGTGCGTCGGAGCTGACACACACACTTTTTTTTTTTTACCATTTTGATGCTAAAATACAAACCATACAGAGGAGCTTATGAACCAAACTTGAAGAATACAGCTTACAGGTCTCGCTGAAATGCAATAAAAACCAGATTTGGGTTCTCTATCCTTCTAATGAATGTATGGAGAGATCGGTTGGTAGGTAGATTAGACCTAAATATATAATAGTAGCGGTCGCCCGCGACTTCGTCCGCGTGGTAATTTGGAACATACAGGGTATACGTTATCCCGTTATTTTTCCCGTTCCCGACGCGTCGCCCTTAATAACATCTAGCTTCGCAAATAATAATTTTAGAATGAATTTTATTCGCTATTTCATGTTATACATAGTGAGTTAACCTTAAAAGATAGATATGTACCATCGCGGCCTTTTTTTTAAACTTTTAAAGAGGAACAATTCATTAGTACATCATTTTAACATAACATTAACCATTTGACCAGCGCACGCAACGAAAGTTCTCAAAAGAAATATATTTTCTATTAATCGTAACGTAATGTTATATAGCCTATAGCCTTCCTCAATAAATTTACTATTCAACACCAAAATATTCTTTCCAATCGAACCAGTACTTCCTGATATTAGCATGTTCAAACAACCAAACTCATCAGTTTTATAATTTGTTGAATTACAGCAATATTCTGGTACATAGTTAATGGATACATACAATATAGCTATCATAGGTATTACAATACAGCTGCCAGTTTTTATTAAATCGATTCGGTCATTTTGGACATACCCATTAAGTATATGCGTGCTCGGTGACGGCAATAGGCTTGCCCCCTATAACGTGGACTAAAAATACTGGCAAATTGTGGGTGTGTAATGCACCTCTGCCTACCCCTTCGGGTATATAGGCGTGATATGTGGCATAGTCAATGGATCACCTGTCTTGTTTGCTTTGTGCTGTGCTTGTTTAATATAGTCCTTGTCCTACTAGTTGTTACTAGCAAATAGTATAACAAAATAAATGTTTTGAATACTACTCTTGTGTTTAAATCAAGACACGACCAAAAGGATGATGCGCCAATAAAACCACTTGCATATGAAAATAATCCTTACATAATAAACTTCAATTGTTATTAAGGGCAGAACCGGGTAAACCTCCGTAGTAAAAAGATATCACCCCTGACATTAAGAATATGTCAGGTGTGATATCCACAGCCTATGAATTAGTACCACTACGGCGAAGGCTATTCTCAATGCAACTCAGTTTTTTTAAAAAGTGGGATTATTTCGAAACTCTGTTTCGACGTAATTAATGTTTTGACGGATGCGAAGCTACATTTTGGGTTGGTTTTACTAATTATCAATTCAATGAGGTATTATGGTAATACCATCTATAGGTTGTGAGAAAAATGTACTAAAAATTATAACTTTGACGTCCTCTGATGTACCGACCAGGGTTCATACAAAAGTGCCCATCATTCTTTAACAAACACATAGTTACAGCTTTTCCGAAGAGCAGCGTTTGATATGCTCTACTTCAAACAGTCATTGTTAGTCTCATTTAATAAGACTTTTTAATAAGGCTAGCTTATTGTTGGTATAGGTAACTTTGGGTATATTTGCCAGTCTTGAGTACCTGAATGCCGCAGGTTGCAATTTCACGGCATCGTTGCGGACGCGGAATGTTTATCGCAGTGTTCCTCGCACATCATAGGCCATGAGACCTCTATACTATACAATCGGCCATGATAGGTCATCAGTAGTCATCACAGGCGATCATGTGTAGAGGGGGCATAATCGTCTGTAATGGTACGAGATCGGCGACGATTGAATGATTATGAACGAGGACCTGACGGCAACACTGGCCCTTTCTGTGATTAACCATCATGGACGATTGTGTAGAGGTCATAATAGGCTCGCAAAAGTCCCTGCAATCAGTTACACCTTTATGCTCTTATTCTATGCATAAGGGACAATTTAGACGTTAACTATTGATCACTAGTCAACCACCAGATCAACATCAATGCAAGTTAGGATGAGGATGACCCAGGTTCTGAAATTTGTAGGTCTTCCAACATTCCTAAAAGTTTGAGATTAATAATTGTTTTACATTAGGTTTTTCACAATGGAACTTAAATACAAATCTACTTAATAATACACAATAGACATACAATATATACGAGGGTGGATTGAAAAGTAATCGGCCTAACCAAGAAAATAAATACATAATAAATGAAATATATTTTTATTTTTCAACGTAATCACCATCAAGTTCAATGCACTTTTGCCATCTTCCCTTCCAAGCCTTTAGCCTGTTGAAAAAAATTATTCTTCCTTAGAATCAAAATATGCGTCTACTGCTGCTTTGACTTCGTCATTTGTCAAAAATCTTTGACCTCCCAAGTGCTTTTTTAGGTTAGGGAACAGAAAAAAGTCTGACGTTGCCAGATCAGGTGAATAAGGTGGATGTGGTAACAGTTCAAAGCCACAGTTGTGAATTTCTGCCATTGATTGGACAGACGTGTGTGTGAACACGAGCGTTATCTTGATGAAACAGGACTTTTCTTCTGATCATTCCTGGACGTTTTTCTTTTATTTCCTCTAGTAAACGACGTAGTAAGGTGCAGTAATAATCAGAGTTTATAGTCTGACCCCTTTCAAGATAATCAACCATAATCACACCCTTCGAGTCCCAGAATACTGAAGCCATCACCTTACTTGCCGACAAAATCAACTTAGGCTTTTTGGGGGATGGTGAACCAGGTCTTTTCCACTGTTTTGATTGTTGTTTTGTTTCCGGTGTACAGTAATGAACCCATCTTTCGTCCATAATAACAAAACGATTCAAAAAATCACATTCATCAGCTTCAAATAACTCCAAACAGTCGCGTGCAATAGTCAATCGCATCCTTTTTTGCTCAACTGAAAGCAGTCGCGGAACCCACCTCGCAGACACCTTGTGGAACCCAACACGTTGACTATTATGTTTTGAGTACGTTCATAAGAGATGTCTATAATCTCGGCTATCTCTCTAATTTTCAATGTGCGGTCTATAATTAAGTCGAGTATTTTTTTAACTATTTCGTTAGTAGTGGACGTCGAAGGCCTTCCAGAGCGGGGTTCGTCTTTCACTCTCTCTACCACGCTTGAATTCTGCAATCCATTTTTTGACGGATGAATATGAAAGAGCGCAATCCCCTTATGTACTGACCATATCATCATGGATGGCTTTTGATAACAGCCCCTTCTTATGGAGGTACTTAATGACGGCACGCTGCTCGATTTGCTCATGATGAAATGATGTCAGATTGCTTTGTTAATAAATTTATAAAATTAAAACGAAGCGATAATTAATCGCACACGTTTCAAACTTCACACAATTAACAGATCTGAACTCAACTAAATAATTTGGGTAGATTTGATTTTTAGAACTAAATGGATCAGTGTTAGGCCGACTACTTTTCAATCCACCCTCGTACATAGATAAATACTACTACTTACTAATGACTACTTTTGGGTAAAGAATCGCGTAGTATTTATTCTTTGGTGAAGGTTTAGCATTAGTTGGTGTTAGTATTTCTGAAAGCCTATGATTTTATCGAGTGTAAAGTGTATCCACGCAATCAATGTAAAACCTTTTTGTAAACCTATGTTCACAAATGAATTATGAGAAGTTAATGACCGCAAAGTCTTCTATAAGACTTTCGAATTGTTGGTATTATTTTACAATATTCAGATGTAGTTTTGACTACTTTTGCCTAAAGAGCTTCTCTATGAAAAGTAATCAGCTATGACGTTTTAGACCACCCTTATGATGGTGGTTAATTCCTAAAACCTCCCAACTGTATTTCACAAATTTTTGACTATCTTTTTATCAATGCGAAGACACTAGATGTAGGTATTATTTTTTCCTCTTTGCTGAAAATTTGTCTGCGATAATCAAAATCCCTGTTTTCTTTGCTTGTAGAGTACATACAAAAATATAAGATGAGTGATTTTTTTTTCTATTACGTTTATAGTGAATGTAGCAGATACAATATAATCTAAAACAACTAACTTTGTTTTAATTACAGGATGAACAGCAACCTGCAAAGGTTCTGAAGACTGACATAGAAGCTGATGTTAAATCTTCCACTGAAACACAAGTAGCGGCTTCACCGCAACCTGAAACCACGCCGCCTGTAGATAAAACTGAAGAGACTGAAAAAATGGAGATTGAGGATGACGCACCTGCTACAGTAGAAACAACCAATGGATTGACCAAAGAAGTCACTAAGACAATTGAGACTGTTGTAGAAGAGGTTACAGATTTAAACTCGGTTGCCGATATACCTGTTTCTGACTCAAAACCTATAATAGTAGAGAGCACAGAAAAGACTGACCATAAAGAGACTGAATCGATGGAAACTGAGTCTGCAGAAATAAATTCTGTTCCAGGTAAACAAAATGGAGACAAACATCCTGCCCCGGAAGAAACCCCACCTGTTGTTATTACTGAAATTAAAGATATAACAAATGATAAGGAAAAGCTTGGTGAAATAACCGAAGTAATCGATGATATTGTTCCTGTAGTTGAAGAACCTCCAGCTCAAGATATGGAAGATCTTCAAAATGTAGGTGAAGTGCTAGAGAAAGAATGCGACGAAATACTGTCCAAGGTAGAAGATGTTACGAACTTAGAAAATATACCTACGAAACCTTTACAGACTATTGCTGAAGAAACAATGGAAACAGATAATGAAAATACAAGTGACATCGTTGAAGGTATTTTAGATCAAGAGCAGGCAATTGAAAAAAGACAGTTAGAGTCAAAAACTAGCACAGATGAGGATAAAAGTAAGGAACAAGCTGTGAATAATATTCCTTCTGATATTAAGAAAACTACAGAAAATGTGTTGGAGAAATCAAAAACTGAGGAGTCAAAAGTGACTGCAAGTAGTTCTGTAGAAGAACATCTACAGGAAAATGTCACGCTAAAGGATGAAAAGGTTACAGAAAATATTTCAACGGTGGAACAAATAAAACTAGAAGAAAGCAGTCCGATAGAAAAGGAGAAGGAAATTAATGTCACAGAAGAAAGTACACAGGAAAAAAGAATAGAAGAAAATGAAAAAATAAGTAGCCAAGATAAGGTAAACGAAAGCAATGTCACAGAAGAAAAAGAAGAACGTATTGTCGAACAAAAAGTCCCGGATCAAAGTAGTATTTTAGAAGTGAAGGCTGAAGAAAAAACTGTGGAAGAGGTCATATCAAAAAAAGAAGAATCTGTTGACGTGCAAATGGAAACAGATGAAAGTAAGAAAATTACTGAAAAAACCGAAGAAAATGTTGACAATGAAAATAAAGCTGCCAGTGAAAAATTAGAAGTTGAAACATCTGTAGACAAACCAGCAGAAAGTGCGACAAACGAAAGTGTTACGGAAGTCAATCAAGTAGATGCTCCAATTGATAAAGAAGAAACTGAACAAGTCTCTACCGAAAGTTCTACAAGAGTTGAAACAGAGACTGAGTCAAAAGAAACACCATTACCAGTTAGGAATGCGCCCAATCGTATTGTGGAGAAGGTTAATGTAAATGGAAATATGAAAAACAAGGCTCAATTAAAGTATCGAGCGCCGGATAACGAAGACGAGGCTGTCAATGGCGCTAACGGTGATTCTATGGCCACAGAAGCAAGAGCTGAAACTAACGGTGATGACAGCACAGTGAACGAAACTAACGGTGATGGCAACCATGTTAACGAAACTAACGGTGATGTGATGCCTGTTGTCACGGAAGCATAAACTATTTCGGTGAGTTCTGCATTTATTGGCTTTAAGATTCTATCGAAAAGGCTGTGAGTAGATAGATAGATTTCTGTTTCATCCCATAAGAGTTCAAATCATCAGTTCTACCTTCGTATATGTTCATTTAGGGTTAGAGTAGGACTGACATCTTTCCAGAGTCTCATTCTGCATCCCTTGCCCTTGAGTCAGTGCATCAGCTGGAAACTGACATTCGGTTTATTAAATCAATAATATTAAATGAAAAAAAAAATGTTAAATCGGGTAGAAAATAAAAGAGTAGCATATATTGGATCCGTAAAATGATTGTATTCTAAAGACTAACAATTCGGAAGTAACATATTGTTGATAGCTCATTTTATTTGCGACAAATGAGACGGTTGAAAAAAAAATAAAAATTTCGCTTATCTACGGTTACGAGTTTCGGATTTCTTAAACTCCTATTATAAGTCAAAGACCCATCAAATAAAAACTGCATTTTAATATTGTTCCCAGTGAGTAAACAAGTGGAATTGGAACATCATAGCGTTGTTGGTTCACATCGGATGACTGTCAAGACTGAGAGTCTGCTTCCACACAAATTGACATCACTTCCTAGTTCATACGTGTATTGAAATTTCGCTGTGTAACGCACTGTGATCGGTATTGTGCACTGCTGACGTAAATAAGTTCATCACTAACGTGAACCTGTGCACTACTGACGTGAACTAAACTTGAATTTTAACAGTAGTAATTTTCAATTGATTGGACATAGTACCTTTCACATATTGGCTTGTCAAGATATTGTATTAATATCTTAATATCTTCCATATTTTATTAATATACATTAATCGTAGTCATGTTAAGCCCCAATTTATAATTATTGTGTAATCAAAATCTTGACAAGTCTTGTGTAAAATATCAACTGTATCATAGTTCCAAACTGTCACAAATCGGGTTTCGGCCGCCATGCAAATTGAATTCTATAACTGGCACTAGTATACCGACGCAACCAGGTACCGACAAAGAATTTAGACTTATTAATTTTTACATACGACACGCATTAATTAATAAACATAATTGTGATAATATCAATGATATGATACTTTAACTCTTTATAACGATGACGGTTTCAAATGGGTTACACCAACCATGATTACAGGTTGACTAAGCCATGAGGTTATAACTTCGATATTATCATGAAGTCTTGTTTCAGAAATGAGCTTACCTACCGATTAGATTAGAAGAAAGTCCGATTTGAAGGTTTCATAAGGAACTAGAACCATAGATGAAAGATATCGAAGGTATTTGCAAAAAAAAAAACTAGTGTCGCTAGTTGCGACTAAGGAAAATAGGAAAATTAATTCCTCAATCAAAACTGGTTACGTAAACTACATTCGTTGCATTGGCGGTCGGAATCAACATTACAATATGTCATAGTCATTATCATCACATGAATACCATTTTAGTGTAGCCCAGCATTATTCAACTCATATTTAGATTTAAAGTAAAAATACAAGCAATTTAAAGTAAATTTACTTAATAAGTATCAAGTATATTATATGTAACTTTAGAAGTAAGATTAATATTTTTTAGAACATTCCTGTAATTTGTAATTATTGTGTAGATTTTTTAATGAAGCGTCTTTGCATAATGAACTTATTGTTTCGATACTTATGGCCAAGATATGGCGCGTTTACAATTTGACCACTTATTTATCTCTGTATTACTTATCTCTTCAGACTTGCATTTATATGGATTTAGCTTTGTAGTTTGTATAATTAAAACGATAGAATTAGATATGTCTGTGTCTTTAGGTGTGAGAGAATTTTGATAAAACTTCATGTACGAGAAAAATAGCTCTCTTATTTATATTTTATAGTTGTGTAATAAATAGCTCGTGTCGTGATTTTATGAATATTATAATGATTTAATTAATTAGAATTGGTAATCTCATGACATTTTAGTAATAACGTTCTTGTAAGTCTTTCTTTTTCAATGTCAAGCAGTGCACAGTGACTTTCATAGTATTCGACTTAAGTAAGGTTTTATTCATAAGTATTAACTGTATTGTGATTCTTAATTATCGTATTATAATAATATTAATAATCAATTTTTCGTAAAACCCCACGGCCAAACTCTCGCAGTGTTCGTACGACATTGGTTCACAAACTATTAGGTGATATTGTTAAGACTGTAACATTCTATGGGCTGTGTTAGGTATTTATTGAGGTGGATAGCTACTAAACTCTACAGATGGGTCGTGCTATCCAACTGATTTAAAGGAGGGTGTTTTTTTTAAATTTATTTTCACATATTTGGGTTGTACTTACTAAATATTGAAAGGTGTACTTTAGCTAACAATTACCTTTTTGGTGCGAATTATTGGGTATTTTAAGTTTGCGACTATTATTGAAATTAAACTGAAGCTTTAAATTGTAAATTATCGAAAACATACCAAACAAAAGTGACTGCATATACAGAACTAGTCGTTACTTCGAATCTGTGTATACTTGTTTGGATAGTTTTTATTATGAATTTGAAAGAATTTTATACGTCAACAGTTCTTTTAGTATTTATTATAAGTTATTTGGTCACTGAGTTAGATGTAAGGTTGATAAGTACAGCGGAGAAGCGGTTTGTGAATCAATGTCTCGGCCTGTGGAGCATCATAGACTGAAGTTGACTCATACATTGTCTAGAAGAGATATTATGTAACCATTTCTAGATAATGAATGAACACGGCAATATCGAATAGGAATATGACGCGCTGAGATCGTACATTTTTATTGTAAAAACGAAACGACATCTCAAAAATAATTTAATGTAATAATTTTAATTGTCAACAATAATGACGTTAAAATATAATGGATGTAGAATTTTTTATTGTTATTTAATTTATTACAAACCCATTCTGCTCGTTCTGCAACTGATATAAGTCCGCAAAACTGGACACTAACGTTTTAGGGCGCGGGAAATTGTAATATCCCGCCACCCCGGTCAGACATTTCTTGGACCATTACACTTCGTTAGCGTCAGAATGGCTGGTTGCCTCCTTTGTTGCCCGTGGTCCACCTCGTAGTTCACCCAGGTGAGACACCTATAACAAGCGGCTCTGAAACTATATTCAGGAATTGCTATCCAATTGCTTATATTTGCTTAACTTCTTCAATAATTGCTTACATATAAAACATTCGGAGAAATACCAATATTTTTTTCCCTCAGGAGCAGTTCACCAGATTCTCGATTCACCAGATTCGCAACTTACCAGATTCTCAACTAACCAGATTCGCAGTTTACCAGATATTGTACTATCAAACAGAAAATGCCTATCAGTGTGACGAACTACAATATACTTGGTGCACCTGTTCACACATTTCTTTATTTTTCATCGGGACCAAAAAAATTTATAATGCGCTTAGTAGGGCAGTATGGATATAATCTTACCAGAGCCGCTTGGGTCCCTTAACTCTCTATTATAAGATACACAAACAACCAAAGTATTAGGAGAACAGAACTACAAAAGAGCACTCGCCAACACTTATCTCGCTCAGTGTGGTTTATTCAAAATGTGTTCGAACAAGTTTTTTTCAGAAACCGTTCACCTTCGATCATGCTTAAAAAATGTCATATAGATTCTTCTGTTTTATGCTTTGATGAGGTAGACAGAGCAGTTTATTGTACCGATATTTATTATAGTCACATTGATGGTGAGGCTATCTTTTATTATAAATGACACGAACCTCGAATAAAATACTAGCGAGTACAGAACTACATAAGCACTCTCGAAATCTCATTCGAATCTCGATCCCTTTAGTTTATTTAAATGTATCAACAGGTGCACCGAGTACAGCTGAAAATGATTTACCTTTATGAAAGACACAAACCTCAAATGTACCAGGAATACATAACAACATGAGAGCCTTCAAGATTAGAGAGACTGACCATATTATAAAGTCATAAAATAATAATATTTGAAAAGAGTTATAAAACCAAAACATTAACCACAACCAGAACCTCCTATTCTGTTATGATCGCCTGGTACTTTTTCGGAATAATGAGTTCAAACATTGAATCGGGTAAGTTGTATATTATGTTCCACTTTTTTATTCCATCAAACATAGTAGAACTGTGGGAAAAAAGGTTCCCAGTAGTTCTACGGTAGAACTGTTTAGTAGAAATAGTGGGAACGAATCGAAAGTGGGATTGTGGGATTCACTAGTGTGCATGCATCATAATATCTGTAGTAGAACAGTTGAATACATTTTTAACATTTGTGAACATATGCTCCACTGTACCTCTGAAGGGAACCATGGAGCATACCAATTTTACCCGTTCTACCACCGGTGGTATAAACCAGTGGTTCAGCAGGGGAGCAAAAACCTTTTTATTTTATAATTTTAAGAATTAATTCTATTTTCTGTTGTTAATATATATAAATTAAATTTGCTTTTGATTATACTTCTGGTTAACTGCGAATCTGGTGAGTTGAGAATCTGGTAAGTTGCGAATCTGGTGAATCGAGAATCTGGTGAACTGCTCCTGAGGGATTTTTTTGACCACACACAGAATGGCTTTCTGACGTCAAGATGGATGGTCGCGACCGTGTTCAGAATGACGGACGCAAAATTTCTAAAAGTATGTTAATAATTGTTTACTAATTGCTACAATCACGAATTTATACATACATTAGATACGAAGAAGTGCCTAATAAATTTGAAAAGGCAACAAATGTTTTATGACTGCGTCTTGTTCAAATCGTGCAGGCGTTCACATCGTATAATTTTTAATAAACGCTATATTGTTTATCTAATGTATGTATACTTCTTTGAAAAAACACGTAACAAAAAGTTCACATTTAGTTCAACCGTTCTATGATGCACGAGGAGCACCAAAACTAGTTTCCGTTTATATTAGTTTCATTTTTAGGGTTCCGTAACCAAAGGGTAAAACGGGAACCCTATTACTGAGACTTCGCTGTCAGTCCGTCCGTCCATCTGTCTCCACACTGTATCTCATGAACCGTGATAGTTAGAAAGCTGAAATTTCCACAGATGATGTATTTCTGTTGCAACTATAACAGCAAACAGGGGGTTCCCATACAAGAAACGCAATTTGTTTTGCCATTTTTATAGATAATTAGCAGACGCCCGCGACTTCGCTACCCAAAAACCTTCCTCCAAAACCACCCTATCAATTGGTGAAAACCGCATCAAAATCCGTTGCGTAGTTATAAAGTCCATACATACAACGGAAGCGACTTGTTTTATACTATGTTATGATGGTACGGAACCCTTCGTGCGCGAGTTAGAGTCGCACTTGGTTGATTTTTTATTGCACAATCTGATTGTAGCTTAACTACGAGTAATAACCTATTTATAAACACCTAATTTGTTTGCCGCGCAATTTGAAAACAACGCCATCTTGACAAATTGTTTTCGACGAATTTTCCGCAGACGCTCCCGCCTTTAGTCTTCTGACCTAACCTGACAAAGTCGGATTGCCCTAAGAAGTTTTGCTGTGCAATCAGTTTATTTTGATGTGCAAATCATATTTTTTGTACGTTAAACATAATTTTTTGACGCATCACACTATTGATGTATATTTTTGAATTATTTCTAGTACTAGTTGTTAAACAAATGGTTTATTTGCTGTAAAAAAGTTTATCTGCTGCTTAAAAATTGAGGGGCGATAAGATTTTTGCTGTGCATTAAAATTTTATCCCGTTCTAAATAGGGTGGCCGTATCAAAACAGGTCCTATCTAGATCGGATTCCAAGGCAGCCTCATCTGCAATGGAGCATGACGTTCTGCCAAACAAAAAAATCCTGGTTAACCAGGCTCGCACAGGATTTCAAGATTGTTCTTACAACCACTACATAGCAGTAAATATAAAACTTTCAATATTTTCTGCTTCACATTAGTTATACTTCTGGTTAATTACGAATCTGGTAAGTTGTGAATCTGGTGAATTGAGAATTTGGCCAAATGCTACGAAGGGGATGTAGGGTATCACCTATGTCAGCAAATGGAGCACTACGCATAAGCAGAGGAGGCTCTGACAAACTCGAAGTTCACGATAAAAGGCAAAGGAAAGTGAGCATTTTGGAAATGGAAACAAAAAGTTGATTTTCTTAAGAAATAACACTTTTATTGTGATTTAAGTAAAAATGCCCAATGCTCCCCTACCTCCCCTAAGTATGTATTTTGTATTTAATAAAATAGGTATTTATTGTTTCAAAACATATTCGACACTAGTTCCATTCAACGTCAAGTAACTGAAGGTCGCAGTCAGTGATGCAAATTTGGCACAGGCGTATAATGGAGTCGAGCGGCGGCGGGCGGCGCGGGCGTGCGGCAAGAGCGAGGTGAATGTGGCGGTCATGTATGAATACAGTGGGTAGGTAAGTAGGTAGGTACCTATAGAAACTCACTGCGGTCGTGTAAGACGGTAGGCTACAGAAGTACAGACATGAATCAGTATGCCCGCGCCGGGACTGCGGCTCGACCACTAACAATTTGCGCCTTACCTACCTTATAATGAATTAACGCGCCTCTCCAAAGTTCACCTAAATTTTCAACTCCGATAATTGGAAATCCGAAAATGTTGTTCCTAACATTTTTCATCCACAATCACAATTCCTAACTACTCTGTCTCTAATGTTCATAACTTCGAAGCATTCAACTTCATAATGTCAGTAGCAATAAACATCTATTATACTTTTATTTGTTTTGCTATATTTTTTCAATAAAACCATCTTTTACACTACTAGTGGTTCTGTGAACAGTAGACCTCGCGTTATTTTCGCATTTTCCCCCCAATCGAAAAATCCTCCAAACAAAAGTTGCGCCTTGCAACAAAGAACACTTGTGCCAAATTTCATGAAAATCGACTAAAAATGCATTTTCCCCCATTTCTCGCCCATTTCCCCCCCCATCGAAAAATCCCGTCGGCAAAAGTTGCGCCTTGCAACAAATAACACTTGTGTCAAATTTCATGAAAATCGGCTGAAAAATGCGGCCTGAAGACCGGAAGGTCACACATACCAACAACGCCAAATCGGGCAGTCCTCGAGTTAAAACTGAGACGCTTCGCTCGCTCGACCAATTGCAATTTTCGGAAACATGAGTGTTATGAACACCGCCGGGTAGCACTACAAATAGTATGAATGAAAACTTTAGGTTGAAAATTTTTAAGAAGAGTGATCATTCGGATTACAAATCATTAGGAAGAACAATTTCGGGTAAAGAACTTTAGGTGAGCCAATATGGATCCTTATAATATTTTTTTAATTTAAAAATTAGTGGATCACCGCGTATATATTATCTCGTTCGAGAGTTCGCCGCCTGCGTGACATATTTTCTCGTTCCCGATTCCCGTGTGAACACATTGCCACAAAAAAAATTAGCCCATAGATTTTACGGGGGTATAATGTAGCTATATTCATATCAGTGACAGATTTTTCAAAATTGGTTCTGTAGTTTGAATTTAATAGTAACGGAGCCTAGTTTAAATTAAAGAGGCTACGTAGGTACCTATTTATTTCAAACTTTTTTCTTTATGTCACTGCCGCGTCTGTCTGTTCACGATTTTCATTATATGACAGTGGTTCTCGAGGAAGGCTTATGGCTATAATACTATTTCACGCGGGCAAAGCCGCAGCCATTCAGTAGTATATGTTATTTGTATGATAAATGCAAAAGTAACTGTCGGTCTATTTCTCTATTTCGTTTTCACGTCTAATCTACTGTGCCGATTTAAATGAAATGATTTATTAATTTGTATAGGTCACTAAATGGCTCTTACAAACGTCACTAAGTACTTAAAATAAAAAATACCATTGCTTCTATTTTTACATGTAGGTACTGCCAGATTCGCAAAGCAATAAGTAAAACCGAGAGAAAGAACCTGGCAATAAAACTCTTGGTCACTCTTTTTCAATAATTGACACATTTACACATTTTCTTAAGATTAAAATGTGGACGAATGTACGAGTACATTGTTCTCGTGTCAAAATCAATAAGCGTGTAAAAAAAATTGTAGTCACCTAAGTACAAAATATGCTACAATTGCGGCATTTTAGGAGGCGCCTGCACCATGCTCAAGCCAGACACTTTTATCGTTAAGGTAATCAACTGTCTTATAATATGCTTTTTGACATAAAGTGGTCTTTATAAAGGTTTTAAATTTATTGTCGGGCATACAAAGGACCGATTCATGCAATTTGTTATAAAAGCGTATAACTTCCCCCTTGAAAGAATGACTAACCTTGCTAAGCCGATAACACGGAGGGAGTAGTTTATTTTTATTACTGTCTGTAAATGAAATTTGGTACCGTACAAACATAGTTTCTAGAGTTTGAGAAAGGACAGGCTACTTTTTATCCAGGTAATGTATTCCCGTGGAAAATAATTGGTATAAAAAAAAACTATTCCCACAGGTACCTATCAGCTAGTGAGAACTAGCACCTTGTAAGTCGTGAAAAAATTCAGAATCAAGGAAATAAAGATAACTCCAGATAATTACAATTACTATAATAATCAAAACCTAATCATGAGAATAGTTTTCAGACGGGTCATTTCCTCATAAACTAACCATTTGTTATTAGCAAACTCCGGACGTAAGTGACGTCATGGATTCTTGCACATACCTACTCAAGTCTGGTGAATCATGCCTCGATGTGTCACCATCATCACCACGGACATTGTATTGTACTTACAGCTCCGACGACGACCACGTTCAAGCTATTGCAAACTCCGCAACAATTACTTGGCCAGACGCAAGGTTTCAATAACATCGTCACATACCTACAGTTCACGAGGAATAAGCGGAGCTTTGCATTTGTGTGAGTGCAGTGTACGTACGTGAACGTATATGTGACCTTTTACACACACATGTGTTGTACCCACTGCTACAAAAAGAGTTTTTACTCTACTTTTGGTGGTCACTCACACAAATGCAAAGCTTCGCTTACGTCTCGCGACCTACCTACATTTCTATTTTACCAGGTTCGAATTAAAGTCGTGGGAGCCCATACCACCTATACTTAATGTAGGAAATAATTAGAAGACTACCATACTTCTAAACTTACGAGTTTAAATTTTGAAGAATACCTGTAGTTATTATACATATATATATACATATATACTTACCTGTAATTATTATACTTTCAAGATCTATATCCTTAACAAATTACATCAAAATCGGTCCACTGATTTAACGTGATGCGCGATGAAACAAACTTTAGTTTTATAATATTTCATACTCCATAAGTAAATGTTTCAAACAAAACAAAGCGTAGTTCGGTTTGTATTAAAAAAAACAGTTATAAACTAATAATATAGGTATTAAGTAATTCACTCACAATACATTATTGCAGATCAACGGCCTCAGGCACGACGACGAGTGCGCGGTGATGTCGCTGCGAGCGAGGGCACCCCGGCCCCGCACCCGCATCGCATGACCCGCATCATACCCCCGCGCCGTACCTCTGCCGCACCACGCGTCCGGCGTCACGCACCGCAGTCATATACCGCGCGTGATTACGATTCCACGTTATATTTTCTGTCATCCTAGTTAAAAAGTAAACACAACTGTCATAAACATATTCTCAAAATGAATTTGGATAACGATGAATTAATAGCTGCTGTAAAGAAACGCCCAGCGCTTTGGGACCCGAGGTGTCCACAATATAGTGATAGATTACAAATCACGAAAAAATGGGAGGAGGTAATAGAGATATTTACAGATCCAGATTTGTCGGATGAAGATAGGAATTATCAGGGTAAGTCAAAAACTATTATTCAACACTTGATTACATAAGCAGGTCCATTATTATTCAAAGTTTCAACGTATTATTAATCTACTTGTACCTACGACCACGAGCCCTGAGAGTAAGTATGATATGACAGTGCTGACTTTAGTCGATCGATTTAATTTGCTAACGACATGGCAATTTCAGGATGACTGGTCACACTTAAAAATGAATTTATCTGCGATAGTAACATTGGTTGAGTATAGTAATTCAGTCTACTAAAGCGGTGTAAGTACACTAAGTACAGTCAACTACAGTCCCTGCGCAATCGATCGCGTAAATTCGCGTGTGGCGGTCACGCGTGACTACCAAACCACACGCGATACAGGTAAGTAGGTACAAGTTGATATTCATATTTTTAAAAGACAATAAATGCTATTAGTCTTCATTGATAAAAAGAGTCTCCAATAAGACTTTTCCGAAGCACACGTTCGTGAGCTAAAGGTGCCTATACACCTACTACTCTACTCTGTGCCGTTTGTTAACTAAGTAAGTAAAATATACACAAAGACCTAGGACATTTAATTTTGAAACATAATTTCAATCGATTGCACCAATCGCGCGGTAGAAAGTTTGAATGTTTTTGCAATTTGTCTACTTTTATAAAAAAGATTTTGCAATAAGTACATACAATAACAAATTAAAACATTAACATAAAGGTACCAGCAGACCAGATAATAATTATATTGTTAAATAACAAAACCTAGCAGGTAATTACACATTTGAGCCGTTTGGGGTTGAGACACTGGGGTCATGGGGTCCGAGTGCTCGCCACCTTTATAGAGACATTGCTAAACGCTTAATCGATGCTTCTCAGCTATTTTCTGGCCCAAAGAATAAGTATCGCCATCCAACGTGGCAACACAGCCAGCATTCTGGGAACCTTCCCAGTCGGCAATGACGCGGAGGATTTTTTAAACGATATTTTGTAATGTAAATATTTTTAGTCTATAATTTTGTATATTGTAATTGTTATTGTAAATAAACCACTCATACTCGTACATCATCAGACTTAACTTTTTCTTAACGCCATTGATGAACTGTTAAATATTCTTTACAGACACTTCAAATGACTATGGGCGATTATCCTAGTCTTGTTACGAGCGACCGCCGGGCGCCACTGGAAATACGTTCTGCTTGTAACCAGAGACGCCCAGCAACGGAAGTTAGAGCGGCCGCAGCCTTGGGCCGCGGAACTAAAAAAAAAGTCTTGTTACGAAGTATTTTAATAAAGGAAGTATTTTGTTAATTTCACAGGAAAGTTACTGCGTCAAAGATGGAGAACAGTCCGTGACACTTTTGTGAAGGAAAAAAGGGAACGAGCCACATATACCTTTAATAGAAAACCATACAGATATTATGACCAGCTCACATTTCTTGATCCAGTAGTAGGAACGAATCCCAATACTTGGAAGCATCTACATCAGCAAAGAAGTGATGATAGCAATGATGACTCACTAGATATGTCACATGACAGCGATATAAAAGCGCCTGAATCAAAAAAGAAAAAGATAGGACTTGAAGTTAGCAACAAGAAGGATCAAGATGACGATACCGTCGTACACCAGGTTAAACGAGAGCAGATAAACGAAAATGATGATGTTGATGATGAATCAGATATCCAAATAAATGTTCCGCCGCACGAATTTGTAAATGTGTTGAAAACTGAAATAAAAGAAAAAGAAGAAGAAGACTGTGACCGCCTTTTTATGCTTTCACTAGTCAGTGATTTTAAAAGGGTACCGCATCGATTGAAATCTATGGTGAAAATGAATATGTTAAAATGTATTATGGCAGCTCAACAAGCTGAAAACAATCATGAAATCGAAGTTGAATTTATTTAAAAATTTGATCGTGGTTGCATTTAAATGTCAGAGAGGAGTTTGTTCTATGAAAATAGATTTAATCATAGACCTGGGATCTCGCTGATTAATATATTTTCATCCATCAATGCCTCTTTTGCTGGCCGCTGCAGAAATACTGGCTGATGCGTAGTGGAATAGTCTACACGCCCACGGGTCATATTTCGCGCAGCTTTTAATACTGTCATTTGTAATTCATAAGACCTTCTTCTGACAAATAACAAAAAAAAGCGAGGCGAAGTATTAGCAAACTTGGTCCTGCCGTTCATTTGTGATGCCATTACTAAGACATTTCCTGAAAGTGATGAGGTGCCATGGACACAGCAGTGACGCACATGGATGCCGTTACTTGCGATCTGCACGGTGATACGAAATTCGACGCGGGTAAAGCCGGATGCAAAAGATATTAAAAAAATAAATGCTTTGAAAAAAGTTACTAACTGCTTTGAGTATTTCTTGTCTCTTTTTGCCTTCTCACTTCTCACTTATCTAGGAAGATGAATCCTTTACTATTCAAGCATAAGACTGTGAAACTCGCTCCCACATTACCTACTCGTATATTATAGGTACCTACGCGGCTACGTGGCACATCGTGCGAGCTTGAAAGGGTGAAGCTGCACCGTGCCGCTTATATGTGTAGATAGACTATGTAATATTATATATTTAAGCATAATATTAATAACTCGCTTTATAAACTGACTACCAAAAACTAAACCGACCAAATCCGTGTCAGGCCTCGCATAGAATAGGGTTCCGTAGTCACTCATAATGGCCTTTATAGCTCATGAACTGAACATTATTTAATCCAGTCATTCATTTCACCGAGCCTTTTCCCAACTCAGTTGGGGTCGGCTTTCCAGTCTAACTGCGATTCGGCTGAACTTCGATATTTTCCGTGAAGCGACTGCCATCTGACCTCCACAACCCATGGGTGATATCGAATTTCTGTAGTTAGACCGGTCGGATTTTTGATTTATGGCTCCAACCACCCCTAGCGACTGCCATAGATGTTAGTATGACAACCGGGACCGACGGCTTAACGTGCTCTCCGAGGCACGGAGGGATCTCAATGTCTTAAGAAATGGTCACCCATCCTAAGACCGGCCTGAGTCGATGTTGCTTAACCTTTGCAATGTGTTAACATTGTCGGTTACCACTAGACCACGAGCCCCTCATTATTTAATCCAGTATTATCGAAAAATGCGCTTTTAAGTTGAATATCTCGCAGAAGGATTCTTATAATCAAAATTTTTTGTTAGAAACCTTTCAATATCCTATCCAATGATATGCCCCACTATGAGTTAAACATGACAAATCAAAATTTTCCCATCTTTAAGTGTAGGGGAGCTACCCCGAAAAAAAAATATTTATGATTTTATTTCAGCACTTTGTCGGCGTAATAACTACACATATCCATTAAAAGTTTCATCTGTCTAGCTAGCATCTACCGTTTAGAGTTTTAGACGGTAAGCCGATGATGGACAGATGGACATGACGAAACTATAAGGGTTCCGAGACTTGAACTTCGGAGCCCTAAAAAGCATTTTTAATACAAACTAGTTGTTGATGAGGTTAGCGTAATAAACCAAACGAACAAACACCCTTCATGTTTATCTACAGGTAGATGAAGGAACTAGTGGTTCGTCCCGGCTTTATGTGTGGTAATTTATTGCCATCGAAACATTTTTTTTGACACAACCACCGACATATTATTGTCAGAATGGGACCAAATTGAAATGGGACTACTTGGGAAGTAGTAGCTTTCAATTAAAAAAAAAATCAAAATCGGTTTACCCAGTCCAAAGAAATGAAGCAACAAACATAAAAAACTCTTCCTTTGCAACCGACTTCCGAATAGAATTCTTTTAATTTTTTTTTATATTTGTTACCTCACTTCATCTTTGGACTGAGCGATTTTTTTGAGCGAAATGAGCGAAGCTTAGGCGACTCATTTTTTAGTTTGTCCGCATACTCCTCCTAAACGCCTGAACCGATCTCCTTCAAACTTACCACAGTGATAACGTGTGGCGTGAGGGTGGGTTAGAACAAAAAAAAAACGATTTATAAAAAATAAATCGTTGTCGTTCGAAAATTTAACACTTCGCTCAGTTTTTTGCAACGGCAGCATGCACTGCATACCTAGTTTTAATTGAAAACTACTAGGTACTTCCCGTTGTCCCATTTCAGTAATTTGAAGTTGGTTATTGTGTCAATTTTTGACGTTTAGTAATCTTTTCTCTTTTAAGTATTTATTACAATAAAATATGGATAACATAAAGATTACAAATCAAGTTCCTTGGTCATATATCTACCTTGACGTAGGTACGAGCTTAAAAATAAACCTAAATTTTTCACAACAGATCAATAGTCTAGTCTAGAATAACAAACAGTGCTAAATGCGTTGGCTTCTAACGGCTTATAGGGTTGTATGCAGCGTATGCCCCTTTACCCTTGGCCGAGAGTGCCCTTACGCCCTTAAAGATGCGACCCTTGCGCTCTTCTTGCCCTTGCGCCCTTGCACACCCTCCCTGCGTTCATCTGACTTGTGAGGCAGCTATCATTGACAATTAGTTTCAAAGTAAATATATAAAAATGTTCTTTTATTATATCAATTATCGAAAATATTATTTAATGTATATTTACATAAATTCCTGTCAGTAATGTACATATTATATTTATTGACCGAGCAAAGCGTCTACATTTCGAGACTAAACAATTTTGCTTTCGTCCGTCTGTCGGTATGTGTGTTTTATTTTATCTATATATAGAAATGGGGAATGTCCCCCTTAGCTCTCGAGAACTGCTTATGCTCCAATGATGGTTAACCCCTCTATGGATAGCCGTCGATCTGGAGGCAAGCCAAAAAATCGAAAATTTGACCTAGCCCTAAGGGGTCAAAAGTTATAGGCCAAAACCTATGGCGTGGTGCGGCGCGAAGCTCCGCGCAAGACACCGTACTAGTTTATTTATAAACAAACAGTCATATACATAACCAATTTTACAGAACCTTCATTATAATTGTAGACTTAGTTTCCTGTATTTTAGAAAAAAAACTACATAAAAAAACAAAGAACAAATATGCAAATTTAAAGTTTTAAATTACAACATTAAACCTAAAATAAGCTAATCTGACAAAATTAGAAAATTAGACAAAATTAGCAAAAATAGAATTAGAATCAGATCTATGTGTTCCGGGCTCCGAGCCACAGTATTTTTCCGACCTTCACGAAACTTCGCACAAGTGTTCCTTGATTTGGTACAATTGTTTCATCTTATAAATAAGGTCAACTAACGTTTTAATGTTTTTCCGATCTCCACAAAACTTGGCATAAGTACGTACAATATATAATAATACGTACTTACCTATCCCTTTACTAGAAACAATATCTTTAGCTTAAGATTTCTTGATTGGATGGGGGATGGAGGTAAAATTCCGATTTTTTTAAATCTATACCGGGTGTTACGTAAGGGTTATATCAACCCGAAGCCAGCACCATCAGCTGGTCGACCAGAACCCGTTTCGATATGTCGCGACTGCCAGAGAAGAAAAAAAAAGTTCATAAAAAAAACATTATTACCGAATAAAATACACACTTGTTTAAACAACACTAGCTAAAATCAGCTGCTTCGGTCATCGACATCAAAATAGGTTCAAAAAATAGGTACAAATAATGCGCGCCTGTGAAAAGCCTTCCGTCTCACTCCTGGTAGGAACATTTTGTCTCTGTTTCGCATCAAGCGATGCCGCACGCACGAACACGAAGCGTTGGGACACGTTTGTTTTGATTTGAAATATCTTTTTAAATTTTTTGATGAACTTTTTTCGCCATATATCGTCGCCATATATCGAAACGGGTTATGGTCGACCAGCTGATGATGCTGGCTTCGGGTTGATATAACCCTTTCGTAACACCCTGTATAGATTCAGACATTTATCCAGCGACGTATTATATACTATAGACGGAACCTCAGTGTCAGAAATGAATTTAAAAAAATATAACCGAACTGTTAGGTCATAAACAGCTTCCCGCTCTTTATTGACAAATTGTGTTGTCAAGGGTTACGGTTATTTATGTGATCAAAATTTTTTGGCCTAAGTATGTGCAATAAAAGTTTCCAAAAACTACACAGGACGACAAACAACCAGCAAAGTCACCTACCATCTGTAAGTAACTCATAGTTCATCATAATTTTATTAAAACAATATTTAAAAAAAAAGTGTGTGTGTCAGCTCCGACGCACGACTACTCCAGTCGTGCGTCGGAGCTTACTCCTTAAGTACGAGTATCTAACCATAACAAATTAGAAAGTTGCGCACTAGAGGTGCGCACCAAAAACGTGACACGATTTTCGTTACTTGTTAGTAGGTTTTACCCCTCGGATTTTTCTCATACCGGGCGCCTTATATATGAAAATCGATTCTTAAGGAGTAAACTCCAACAATAAATCAATATTTAAATAATGTGTAATTTATAATTTGTCATTAAGTTGGTATTGCCAGTTTCGAATTCAAAATTCCCCGATTTATATTAGTAGAAAAGGTGTTGGACAAGTCATTAGAAAATACAGATACATAAAATAAATAATTTGAAAATGGTCAAGAGTGAGTCGCGAATGTGTAGTAGCGAGTGTATAGTGATGTACCTAGAAAGGATGATACGTTAAGTTTATCCAATAAACACCGGCCAACTGTCGGGCAAGGTTTTTGGTATGTTAAGTAAGAATTTCGTGTCCATTTCGCAATCCAATATGGCTGCCTATAATAAAAAGTTAAAAATAAAAATTAAAAAAATTAAAATATAAAGTTAAAATTAATAAGTTCAAATTAAAAATTTAAAATAAAAAGTAAAAAAAAAGTTAAAAATGAAAAATGAAAAATTAAAGTTAAAAATAATAGTTAAAATTAAAAACTAAAAATTAAAAAAAAAGAAAAGAATAAATAAAAAGTTAAGATTGAAAAATTTTAAATAAAAAGTTAAAAAAAAGTTGAAATTGAAAAGTTAAAAATAAAAAGTTAAAATAAAAGTTAAAATTAAAAAATTAAAATGAAAAATTAAACATTAAAAAATGAAAAATAAAAAGTTGAAAGTCAAAAGTTAAAAATCAAAATTTAAAAAAAATAAGTTATAAGTCAAAGATAAATATTAAAAATAAAAAGTTAAAAGTTGGACGAAACTTGTTAGTTTGTTTTTTTCCCCCAAAAATTTCCTAAACAAAATGGGAAAATAGGAAAATTTCTTTAGCTGGCACCACTATACACCCACACAACGTCAAACAAGGCGAGTGTATGAAAATACGCTCACGTACACTAGCATGCGTCAGCTGGACTGTTTCTATTGTAGTGGTTGCTTGGTGACGAGTCATCTAGTTTAATTATATAGTTCATCTAAGCATTTATCATTCCTGTTGTACCTAACTACAACTACAAAATTATGTGTATTAAAATATTCAATACGCCACATTAAATTCATACGATTTAAAAATAACCGCTTATGTTATAGGAAGATAGGTAAGTGTTGGGAAACCAACACGTAATTTACCAACGGTATGGTCAAATGGACCTTTAGCCATAACAATGTTAGTATTTAAGAACGAATGTGGTGGCAACACTACCAAAAATATGTACAGTCAGCTTCAGAGAAAAGGAACCCCCCTTGATAATGACATGAAAGCATTAAAGTTTTTTGAATCATTGTGTATATATGACATGTTGGTCTAGTGGTTATGACCGCTGCTTTGTGGACACGGCAACCGAGGTTCAAATCCTCGGACACAAGTTCTTTTTTTATTCATATAATTATTTTTTTATTTTCTTAAGGGCCCAGACCGCGCACGGACGAAGTCGATTTTGAGCGACAGCAGCGCTATTGTTTTCCGAATCACCCGACGGGCGGGTGAATGACCCAGAGAGACCGCGATTTTGAAAATGTTTTGCGACAAACGTTCCACGTTGAGTTATTGTTATTGAAGTTGAATATTTAGCATAACAAAAATGTTGAATTATTGGAAATAAACGACTGCCTATTTGTAAAATATTCTAAGAGTAGTTTTCGTTATAAAATGATCCTAATTACTAGATAAATAAATAAGAGTAGTTTGAGACACAATTTTTATGATTTTCTATTTATAATAAACATTTAAGAGCAGGTCCAGACTGACCTTTTTGTACTCTACTTACCTAAAATTCCAACTACGAGTATGTATTTATTTGTAATTTTACTACCAAAGTTTATTCTTATTTCGTAAAATTATCATTCAATAAAATAATTGCAAATTCAGTAGGAAGGACGGTCGAAATAACATCAAGCCTTTCCTCGCTAGTGTTTATATCTACGCAAGGAAATGTGCCTATTGCGTAAACTCAAATACTTTTTGTTTACGATCACCTCGCAATCTAAAAAATCTTCTAGGGTTGTACAAAAAATTGTCAATAAATGAAACACAAGTATAAAAATGGTTCATGTAATTAAAAGTAAGTAAACAATAACAAAATATGAGTCGCCATCTAAAAAGCGTGCTAGGGTTGTGCAAAAATTAGTTATAAACAAACATGAAATTTATAAATTATTCATATACTTAAACTTAAACGAAAGTAAACAATAACAAAATATGAGTTCAAAATTCTAATGTTTTTTTCATTTTAATGATTACTGATCAAATTCTGATTTCTACTAATTTGATGATAAAATCAATTGCTATTGCAAAACCTATCAGAATGAAAATGTTACCAGCTGCCCGATTCACGTAATAAAAACCGTAGCGTAGTGACTTAAAAAAGTCACTTCGCACACTTTTTAACCGACTTAAAAAAAGAAGAAGATTCTCAATTCGCTGTATTTTTTGAACCGATTTTGATGATTCTTTTTTTTATTTGAAAGCTGGTGCATCCCGTGTGGTCACATTTTAATTTCATTAGGATCGGACCTTGGGTTTACACCAGGTAACTCTTCAAAATCGTATAGGAATTGTATAGAAATTGAGCTATTGGAAGATTTATGACAATCCAAGACTAGATAAGTAAGTGCGTTAAAAACAGAAAGCCAAAAGGCGATTTCTAAGTTTATAAGTTAAAACGACTTTTGGACTGGCATGTTTACGTGAATCGACCGGCTGGGTAGTTAAGTTACCTCAGTCTCTTTCAAAATCATTATGCGTTCTTCTCTTTCAAAACACGTAAAGCTCTTTCTTTCCTCTCTTTCATAGCCTCTATGACATTGGGCGGGTCACGAATAGGCATGCTTCGTGACTGCCGAGGATCAACTAATTCTGGAAGGAGGCAATCGTAATAAAATCTAACTAATTTCATCTCCATTTTCTCCTTCCAAAATTTGTCGTCCTTTTCTATAATATAAACTTTCATAGGTACAGTAGCACCAAACCAGATGCCAAGCATGCAAACGTTTCTTTTAGTTATATGTAGCTGTCCCTGAATTTGGAAATACCAGTAATGATTTTTATTTGTGACATAACCCTTGGAAGCCTTGTCCTTAACCCAAAAGGTATGTTTGGCCATTGCTTCATCAAGAGTCATGCCAGCTAAAGAATGTGGGCACTTAATTTCAATTAAACCGTTTGCATAAATGCCATCTGGTGTAGTACCAAGAAATTCATATTGATCGTCGACGAACAAACCGCAACCTTGTATACTAATATTCTCTTGAATTTCTAACTGTCTAATTGCAGTTTCTTCGTTTTCGATACCGTACCGTACAGCAGGCAAACTGGAGATATTACTACCATAAACGATTTTACAAACAAGAGCAGCACAACTTGTGCTCTCTCGTTTTTTACAAACTTCCCCGAACGATGATGAGGTTAGTAATTTTCTCCTTGTACTCATCCACTCAGCACTACTTCTTTGCAAATGGGTCGACCTTTCAAGCTCCTCTCTTTCAGCACAAGACAACTTTAAATCAACTAAAAAAGATGACTTGGCTTTCTCATATAATTCTGGACTCAGATCAGGTTTTTCGCAGTTTGGTCCATAGTGAGCGTCTTTCGATACAGCGCTGTGGCTTTTTTTCAATCTTAATTTAGGTTTAGCAATTAAACGGTTTCTACGATTACTATTTTCCACTTTCGCGATCAAAGGATTAGGACTAGATTTAAATATGACTTCATGAGTTTTACTATGAATCGATCCCGTATTAAAAGACACAACAGCAGCTGCGCATCGGCCCGCATAAGAACCACGGGAAGAATAATTTACACGCAACTAATTTGGCAATTACTCCGTTAAAACTTTCAACTATATTACTTGTGCAATTATGAATTAAACTTCTAGAATGATATGACAGTCTTTTACTTAAAATTTCTACCGCGTCCATTAATCCGCATCCAACGATTGCTGGAAGTAACCCAACAGGTTCTATTCGACGAGTGTCAGGTCTACAAAAATACTCCTTGCAATGTTGGTGATTACCAAATACGTGTTGTGGACCATTTAGGATATCTTCACTAAGATTTTTTATTTTTTCTTCGAGTGACTGATTTTGATCCCCCCAATATTTAATCGCGCATTTTACACCCGTTCTTAAACGCAAATACCTTTCTTTTAGGAATTTCCGCAATTCGCAAGGATACTTAGTGTCTTTCGACAATTTCTCCAAGCTATTGCAGTAGTTTCGTAAAAGATGATTTTTGCATTCAATTTGCTCTACTATTAAATTATCGTACGGACGCGAATCTAATATTTTTTTATAAGTACTGGAATCGCCGTCTGCTACAAATTTATTATAAATTACACCGTGATCAACAAAGGAACGTTTAAACCCCTCAACTATTATGGTCGATTCCATCCCGGTAGATGATCCTGAATAATTCTTGAAACAATGGTGTTCCGGGGGCTGACTGTTGTTCTTTGCGGCTCGTGCACAGACTACGCAGTATTTATTTTTAACTCCAAAAAACAATACTTTATTAGTTTTAATGCCAATTATCGCAGCTGCGCCGGATAAGGCGGAAAAATTCTTACCATAAGATCTCTTGCTCCAACAACCGTCAACAGCAACAGATATTAATGGTGTACCATTTTTATCAACACTACCTATAGACACTGCGCACTCCGCTTCTTCCTTGGCAGCTTCTGCCATGGAATGTGCTGCTGTCTTCTCCCACCAATCGCAAACCGTATTATTAATTTCATTGTATAATGAAGATGACATGATTGGTAGGGGTACTGCGGCACTTAATGTTTTTAACTGAGAGTAGCTCCCACCAGATGATATGATACCAGACACAATTTGATGATTCACTTCCATGCTATCTTCTTTCTTTTCAACCAAACACACAGTAAATTTCATATTACACATACTACATTTTATGATGAGTTTTGAGTCCAGACCAACTTTTACTTCACCTATTATACTGAGGTAACTTAACTTACAATCCATTGGACCGTGGTCCCCTATGGCCTGAAGAGCTTTAAAAAAAAAGAAATATCCACTACTCTACGCCCAACTTCCACTTCATCCACCTTTCCCTCTTGACGGTTGTCAATAACTAGTTCCTGTAAAGAAAGATAATGGTTTGATTTTTTTTATAAAAAATAATTCAAAAGGTATGGGCCAAATTTCTTCAAACATAGCTAAGAACTCCCTTAGAATACATCTTTGAAACACATAACACTAGATCAAAATCTTGAACGTTTTTATCAGTCTTCGTCAATTATGAAAATGAATAAATAAACATAATAAAAAACTGGTTGCTTGTAAAGTCGGTTTAGGACGATAATTTTACCGGATAACGTCATAATATTATTCTCAATCGCTTGTACTGCGCTCTCGCTTGACCCTAGCGTGACATAATGTGACACTTTTTTGTGCGTGTTGCCGGTGTTCATCGATTTATAAGACGTTATCACGTCATAAATTTAATAAATCCGACTATATGCATAAAAACTCAAAAGGTAAAAAGAAAACAAGTCTACGGTCTTGAATTATGTTACATAAAAATAAATAAGAACACTATTGTAATAAATCGAATTCAACAATCGAGACCCATTGAAATCCTCACAGGCTCGAAGATATTCCTGACTAGCTAAATATTTCTTTAGAAATAGGCCCCGACTGCTAAATACGTTATATTACAATGGCGTTGTTATTTATTTTTATTAAATATTTTTATTACATGTTTTCATTTTTTAATCTGCAGGTTTTAAAATTTTTATTGTTTATTTATTTATATTCATAACTGACGAAGACATATTATAAAAGTGCAAAAGAATTCATACAATATTATGTTCGCCCATCACTAACTAGTTTGTTTATTTATGTAACAAGTCTACAAGAATTACGTATAACAACTTACCTCTATACAGCGCGTAGCAGTGTTGCTCGGAGTCTCGGCCTGAAGGTTTTCTTCATTTTCAGTACTGGAAATATTATTCATCAATATCCACTTTTTATTTATTTTGTAATTTTTGTACAACCCTACGCCAGGCGTTGGCGCGACTTACTTACCGCCGAAGTATGTCGTCAAAGCAGCGCGCGGCCGTGCAATTTCTGATTGTGTACCTATCTAATTACATGTCAAATCAATATTTACATGCTATTGTAGGTATATGTCTGAATCAGGCGAATTAAATCATTGTACCTATTAGCTTTGTAATGTACCTACCCTGTTCAAAATGCAAATAGATTATATTATTATTACTACTAAGACATGATAAGCATACACACAAATAAAAGTAATAAAACTAGGATTTTTACTTGACACTAACACAAATCTCGTAATTTTTTTTCTAGATATTTACGACATGACGTAGTCAAGTAGGCAGATAAATAAATAAATAAGTAGGGAGGAACTTACATTTTATTCCGAGATCTTTTGGCTTTCACGTTTTTATAATGCGTACTAAATTTTCTTTTCGGTGGCATGGCACTCAGCAAATTATCCTGCGAAAAGAGACCCTCGATTACCAATACGTTTATGATACCTATTGCCTTTATCATGTTGAAAAATCTATGTATGTCGTGCAGAGAACTAGATGATTGAAAGTTATAGTAGTATAAAGTTATAGTATACCCTGTCATACCCCGCCAGTTCATATCTCGAGAAAATAAAGTGGGCAGGGCTTTGATTGTTTCAAGCCTGAGTTGATACCTACTTTACAAGGTTCATAAAATGACCTACTCAACAAAGTAAATAATTTTGTATTTCTTACGATTTATATCTAGTTCCATCATGGTTTTCTTTCAGACTTTCATTATATCGGTACTTTCTACTTACTGAAAGTAAATTAGTTATAATAATATTGTACTTACAGTTTTTCACAAAAAACACAAATTCACAACACGTTATTTTGCTGGAGCATCCGACACGCGTGGAGTCGCTTTGAAATTCTATGGCGCACTGGCGAGAATCGTACAATCGCGACGCGAATGATTTTTCATACATTTTTCTATGGAGAATTTACGTAAAACATATCTAGATTTTAGGGCTTTAAAAGGGGAATTTTTTGTTTGTAAAGGTACAAAAAAAAGTACAACGTTATATTTATTGGTTTTTTCAGTGTTCAAAAAGTGTTTCTTTTTATCAATTTGTGTTGATTTATTGGGTTAAATCTGAAAAATACGAAGGCACGTTTTCGCATTTTTTCTCAATTTTGTGCGTTTGTTGACGTTTATTATATAACAACTACAGGGTTTTAAGAGTTAAAATTAGCATTTACATAATTTTTGGTCTTTCATTTTAATATGTACAAATTATCGTTGTTATTAATCATATGTAAATAGGTTAAATATGAAAAATCGTAACACTCTTTTCGGTGATTTTCACGATCTGGGCCCTTAAGTACTTTTGGTTAAATAATATTTAAGGAATCAAATTTTATAGTAGGTATGAGGTTTGTAAGAAAATATAGGCTTATTGCATAAACAATATTAATTTATTTCTCGAATTACATTTCTAGGTTTTTTTCTTTCCTCTTTCCATTCCTGGTTGAGTATACAGTTTTTCTATCTGAGTTAAATTGGAGTTACTTATTTTTAAATTTTACCTGACCTAAATTTATTGACAAAATACAATACCCTAAGTGAAGTATAAAATGTTTACTTAATATAAGATAATTCTAGAAACATAACTACAATATTTATTTACTTATTTATTTAAAGTTGCAAACATAAATTTTTTACACTCTGTATAATCTTTAAGTATAAAAGAATCGTTGAAAAATTTCGCATTAGTTCCCAAGTTCTGTTTACCTCTTCATCCAATTTTTTTTTTACTTTATTTCACTTGAGTCCCAGTTTAAAACCATCTGACCCCATAAGTTTTCTATAGGGTTTAAGATCCGGGCTTTTAGCCGGCCACTCAAACACCGTTATATCTTCTTGTGCATTTAGCCAGTCTTGCACAATTCGGGACCGATGCACTGAAGAGTTATCCTGAACCAGGTAAATTTGTCCTTCTGGATATGCGACCCGCACTGAAGGCAGCATTACGTCATTCAACACTTCAAGGTATCGCTCACTGTTCATGCGGCCACCTATTTCCACTAGCTCGCCTGGGCCTATTGAAGACATCCATCCCCAGTAACCTAAAATAATAAACCTTTTCAAATCTGTTGCAATATGTAAATCAATGTCAGCAGCAATAATAATTAGAAATATAATATATATATATATATATATAATATATATATATATATATATATATTGATATATCTATGTATTAGTTTTATGTTATTATTAATTTATTTTATGTTAAAGAATATAATCATTTACTTACCTAATGTTAACCACCCGCTTGTTCTCAAGTCTAATACGTTTTTAGGGTTGAACCGTTGGCCACTTCTTCTCCATAAATTTATACGGCCATCCCTATCTAACTTGAAGCATTTTTCGTCGGTAAATATAACAATTTCGTTTTCCCAGTCGAAATTTAAATAACGAGTAGCAAAATTTACTCGGTTGGTGCGATGATCGTTAGTAAGTTGAATCTTTCTGGCTGGCGTTCCCATTTTATATCACCCGTCGCTTGATACCTTCGAATCCATCTACGCACTGTATTTCTCTGTAATGAAAATGATAATAAATAAAAGAAATTCCAAAAAACTAACTTGTAAATGAAAATATAACATGATTAAGCAATAAATAGGTATCTAATATATTTTTATCGTAACTCTTACCGTTATGCCCATATCTCGTGCTATTTTCTTTATGCTTTGTTCTTGCTCCCAGAGAACAATAATTTTAGCTTTCAAAAATGTTGGTAATCGAACCATATTTTCAATTTACTCAAAAAACTGATCAAAAACTTAATAAATTGAATAATATTACGAGGAGGATTAACACCAATGCAAATTACCACGAATTATAAAGTTACCTTCAATCACAGTTTAGTAAATAAGGCAAAGAAGTATTCTAATTGCAACCTTATCGCGCTGTCACAGATATTATAATACTATAGCCGCAGCTCATACAGCAGATAAGTTTTTGAAGTAAAACATGACGGTAGTGCAACAAGCTGTATCAAGCGTAATCTATTGAACTAAACGAGAAATCTATACTAATTTCAACCTTATCTTTTAGTCTATTGAGCAGTTATTATTATCACATATGGTGGAAGTTGAAATTTAAACCTTAAGGTCTTGAAAATTACACCGTAATCAACTTTGTTCGATAAAAGGAGTAATGCTATTCATATTTTCGCCATTATTATCAAGTGAACCGATAGCCTAGTGGTATAAGGCACGGCCTAGGTGATCGGCTGGCGCTGGAGATGCGAGTTCGTATCCTCAAACAGCACATAAATTAATGTGGTATTTTTTTGTGAGTAAATTGTATCTTGGTATACATTTGAGCCGAAAGACGAAAAATATCAGAAAATTACAAATTAATATGAACATGCAAAAAAAAGGCAGATGAAGCTACTCGCTCGTTCGCTGCTCAGCGAACGATCGCATCACGTGACGTCATTCGTGAGTCATGTGAAAATAAAATAAAATAAAATAACGTTTATTATCTTTGAAATTTTTAGAAAATTATTTAGATTCGTCAAAAGTTGGTGTGACTCTACCGAGGGTTCCAAAATGCAACGAGACTGAGAAGAGCCCTCAAGAATCTCAGTTCGGCTTTTTTCCAAAATATTTTATCTTAAATCTAATATAGAGTTATTTAGAAAGGAGCAATTCGTGTTACAACCAGGCAGCCTTGTCATCTAAGAAATCATTAATACTATAATAAGCTTTATGGCACAATTTACGTTTTATTAGTTTTTTAAATTTATTAACAGATAAATTTGCTATTTCGGTTGTCAATGTATTGTACATTCGAATAAAGTTCCCCGCAAAAGAATTACTCACTTTATGAAGCTTAATTTAGGAACAGCCAGTTGATCCTTATTTCTTAAGTTTAGATTATGATTATCACTATTTTTCACAAATTTACTTTTGTTCTTGTGGGATAACAATAAAATTTCATAAATATACTGTGAATACACTGTAAGGATGTGTGACGCGGCGATATTCAGTATATTAAGTAAACATTTTATACTTCACTTGGGTATTGTATTTTGTCAATAAATTTAGGTCAGGTAAAATTTAAAAATAAGTAACCCCAATTTAACTCAGATAGAAAAACTGTATGCTCAACCAGGAATGGAAAGAGGAAAGAAAAAAACCTAGAAATGTAATATTGTTTATGAAAATAAATTAATATTGTTTATGCAATAAGCCTATCTTTTCTTACAAACCTCATACCTACTATAAAATTTGATTCCTTAAATATTAATTAACCAAAAGTGCTTAAGAAAATAAAATAATAATTATATGAATAAAAAAAGAACTTGTGTCCGAGGATTTGAACCTCGGTTGGCGTGTCCACAAAGCAGCGGTCATAACCATTAGACCAACATGCCATATACACAATGATTCAAAAAACTTTAATGCTTGCATGTCATTATCAAGGGGGGTTCCTTTTCTCTGAAGCTGACTGTACCAATGTAAATATGGCACAAAAGCCTTTAAAGACATGCCAAAAATTCTCAAAACAAAAATGTACAAATGTAACCGTTCTCTCTTCTCTCGTGTAGGTTCTCTCTACCCACGTGGTTCAATACAAACGTTGTAAAAGTCGTACGCTATAGTTTCATTTAGATCAGCCCCTATCTACACCAAAATACAGTCCACTACCTACTCCATCTGGGTAAGGAAAGTGCGAAAAGGCATATTCTCTGTAAGTACTTACTGCATCTTGGTATATATAATTGGATCTAAAGCACTTATTTGTAGTGAAGTTCAAGCTATACTTATGTAAGTACATCTTATAATTATTTTTTCCACCTTTTGAAACGCTTCTACGAACTAACAGAAGAGAAAGTCTTTTATACGCGCGCACACACATGAACATTTATTTCAACAGAAGATCTATGTAGGTACCTTCTTCGTAGGCATCAAGTCTAGTGGAATTCAAAACACTTTTCAACCGACTTCCAAAAAAGGAGGTTCTAAATTAGTTTTTTTTTAATGTTGTTACCTCATATCTTCAGATAGGGTGAACCGATTATGATTTTTTTTTTAATTGGAACCTAGTAAGAGTACTTCCCAAGTGGTCGGTTGCTGTGTCAATTTTTGACCTGATTTTATCTTTCAAACTGACTGAACTATTCCACCTATTATCTATTTACTTACAATATTTACAGAATAAGTACCTAAGTACGATGAAACAGCCTATAGGTATGTTGTCCCGAGTTGAGCTTCATCTATTTGAAATCTATCGCAATAAAATTCATTCTGTTACGTCCGAGATTAACGTCTACGCAGACAGGCAATAATATAGTAAAGTAAGAAAAAATACCTTTCTTTGACTTTTATTCATCTACTGTTTTATTATAGTAAAAGTATGATAGAGTTCAGCGTCTTCAGCGTTCAGCGCTATCTAGTAGGAAGTGTTTGAAAAAATGTTTTTATAAACGCTCTTGTCGAAAAATTCTAATTATTATTTCAAAAGTTGACATATAGTCTGTATTGTACTTGCCAAGGCTCGTTTTATTAAAATTTACTCGTGTTCTAAAACAGTTCTATATTCTATTGTTTAAGTCGTCAATAGTAATAATAATTCATTATAGTCTATAATATGGATTTATAATACCTAAGTAATATATTTTTTAAATGCTGTCTAATATGCTATGTATGTATTGTGATCTCTAGTGTACTATTATGTACCTACTTGTATATGTTATAGAATGCTTCCTGTCCCTTACTTATGTCTTTCCTTATTTAAATTTCTTTGTTTACTTATATTTTTCTTATGATATGTATTAGTATTGTCTCCATAAGATTGTTTTTATGTTTCCTCACTAAATTTACTCAAACACCAATGACTACCTACTTTCACATCTTATTTCTTACCATTTATGTCCATCCAAAGGTTGCCTGTAAGAGATCGCTTTTAGTGATAAGGCTGCCATTTGTACATTTTCATACGATGTTTCTCATATTTATTTATATTGGTGTATAATAAAGATTATTCTATTCTATTCTATTCTTCGTTATGCAACAGTTTCGTAAATATCTTGATACGTAACTATTTTCAACAGACTTCCAAAAACCGCCGGGCGCCACTGGAAATACGTTCTGCTTGTAACCAGAGACGCCCGGCAACGGACGTTAGAGCGGCCGCGGCCTTGGTCGCGAAACTAAAAAAAAAAAAAAAAAAAAGACTTCCAAAAAACGAGGAGGTTCTCAATTCGACAATTTTTTTTTGTTACCTCATATCTTTAGACTGGGTGAACCGATTTTGAAATATTTTTGTTCCAAATCGGTTGTGGTCCCATTTCAATTTGGTCCCATTCCAACAATTATTTGGTCCCATTTCGGTAATTCGAAGTCAGTTGCTGTGTCAATTTTTGACGTGTATCTAAAAAAAAATATTCAGAACATATTACCTATTTAATATACAAATAGGCGACTATTATCGGGAAGTACACTGCCTGATGAATGAGCGTCTCCATACGTCCATACCTATTAATACGTAAAGGTAACCAGTGACATATTTTTTAAAAAACTGTCACTTCGTCGTTACATTGGTAACGACGAAGTGACAGTAAGTGCCTAAGTAGGTACATGTTTTCATAGGTAGCAACGTTCAAGTAGGTCACACTCACAGGATTTCACCTCGCTTCGTGCGATCATCATTCTTTAAGTATATAATAGACTTTTAAGGATACGCGCTCACTACATCAACACCAACTCGTTGTTCCCCAATTTCATTTTGCCTTGCGCACAGAGGTTGGGCGAGAGTTTACTCGTCCGAAGTCCATTTTTTCGACGCCGACTTGCGTAGCGTACGTATTGCACAACGCACACACACATACACACAAGCCCGCGCGCTGCCAACGGGTGAACCACCGCCGCGCACCGCGTGGTCCGCGAGTGATCCCCGCGTGGACGACGCGCCGCCCGCCCCCCGCCCACCCGTCCGTCATTCCCAGCATTACTTTCTGACGTGTTGGACGTATGGTTACTTTCAAAATGCATAAAGAAAAGCTTATCGAAGAAGTTCAAAAATACAAGTTGTTGTATGATCCTAGCGACCCCAAATACAGTGACCCTATAAAAAAAGAGGTAGCGTGGAGGGAAATAAGCAGAACCTTAGCAATATCAGGTAACAATATACATTTATTATCTAATAGCTGATCACCGCAGCTCCGCCCGTGTGGTTTCGTTTTCTCGTTTTCAATTCCCGTGATCCCGTTTTTTTTACCGGGATAAAAATGTAGTCTATGTCACTCGGGGAAAATGTAGCTACACATCATCATCATCATTCACCGAGCCTTTTCCCAACTCGGTTGGGGTCGGCTTTCCAGTCTAACTGCGATTCGGCTGAACTTCGATATTTTCTGTGAAGCGACTGCCATCTGACCTTCACAACTCATGGGCGACATCGAAGTTCTGTAGTTAGACCGGTTGGGTTTTTGATTTAGGGCTCCAACTACCCCTAACGACTGCCATAGATGTTAGTATGACAACCGGGACCGAAGGCTTAACGTGCTTTCCGAGGCACGGAGGGGTCTCAATGTCTTAAGAAATGGTCACCCAAAATGTAGCTACACATTAGTGATATAATTTGTAGCCTATTCAATGAAACTCAAAGAATCAATTTCGTTTATTCAGTTTAGGCACATAAAGAGCACATAATATGAATGTCAAAATTTTACAATTTCATATCAAGCAATATTATAAAATTACTAAATTAACTAATAATCAAATCTATAGGTAATACTTATATTTATAAGTATAAGTAGGTACCTAAATAAGGTATAGACTATAGCTGTCCCGGCGAACTTCGGTATCGGTACAAAGTTCAAATGTTACGGTAGATGTGAAAATTATGAATAATTACCGATCATTATTGATAATTAGCTCATAATCTGGTAAATGTTAAATTACATTGATATTCATCACATCACTTTTAGCTATTATAGGTAGGTACTATTTTAATTAATTAAATGTATTAACGGCACCGCACATATGTTATGGTTATTATTTTCTTTGATCAAATAACATAAATAACATTGTTTATAATGAGATGACCGGTAATTCTAAATAATTATCAATTAATCACATTTACCGTGACAGCTATACATATAGTTATGTACCCGTACCTACGGTATTTTCACAAAATTCGTTATTAGTTAAATTTTACAATACACTTAAATAGTTACAAAAGTGTATAGTGGTAGTTAATATTTACAAAATTTCGTGAATAAATTCTCAGCATCTTTGACGACTAGGGAGACTTCCATTATTATTTGAGCTAGGAAATAACCAGCCTTCTGGTTATGAGCATGGCATCGGAGAGTTTGTTGATAACCAACGATAATATCGCAGAAATGTCGATCACTTGACCTAACACACGTTTTGAAATTTCATGCGATATAATTATAATTTACAATCGTCAAAATCTTCCAAACGTATCTTATCTCTTATCTTATCTTATCTTATCGCCTGCTAGGTGAGAATATCATGTCTTGGTGAACTTGCTACACCTTCATTACCATTTAATTTTTCAGTTGATACGTGTAAGAAAACGTGGATCAATTTAAGAGAAGCTCATCGTAGAGCTATTAAAAAAAGAAGAACTAAGAGTTGTCATGATAAAAAATGGCAATATGAGGATGAAATGAGTTTTTTGCTACCACATTATAGAAAAAGAGCAACTGCATCTTCATTACTTAGAGATAGTGATCAGGAAAGTACTGGCAATGATGATTCTCAGTTGTATGCTCCTGATCTCCAGTCGGATGCTTCAATAACAGAAGATAGTCGTCCACAGTGTAACTGTTCTAATTCAAAACGGCCAAAGCGAATTATGGAAGTGGAAGATGAATCTTCTGCAGCATTGATAAAATATTTAATAGAGGAAAAAGAAACCAATAAAGACGAAATTGATGCATTTTTTTCTGGTATAGCTGCAACAGTGAAAAAGTTTAGTGAATACAATAAAGCAATGATCAAATCTCAAGTATTTAATCTTGTTTCACAAATGGAACTGAGAGAAATTAATGATGTTCAAAATAATTACCACGATAGTAATAATTATTCAACTGCAGCAGAAACTTCTGGATACACTATTACAACCAACGATGGGTCACAAACTATTATCACACAGCCGAACACACAAGAATTCGATTCTAGACAGCAAGATAACATCGATACTCAACAGTATATTCATGTCGTAAAGTTGGAATTATGATAAAGCCGATTTTAATGCACATACCTTCCTACTACTACACTATAAAAAAAATAAAGTTATTTTACGATACAGATTTTCTATGAAATTTTAAACTCATTAAATAACATTTTAATCACTAAAATAAATTTGGATAAAATTCTGCTTCCAATATTTTTTGACAAATTTTATTACTATCTACCTTTTTTTTCACCCATAAGACACCTGCAATGGGATTCCATACATGGACGTCGTTCATGGTTCCATAAATTAGTTTTGTCACACTGCTGTTTTCAGAGATGCCCGGCAATGGACGTAAAGATCGGCCGAGCTTGTGCGGACACACTGCTGTTCTAAAAATATCCTAATCGCAGTTTACATAAAAACTGGACAATCTTCACATAACAGGTATAACGACCACGCGTAGTGCGTGGTGCACGACGTCCACTGTGGACAACGAATAAAAGCTGGCAAAAGCAAGCCGGTGCTGGTTGGGTGCCGGGTGGCTCTAATGAGCTGTAACGGTGGTCCTAACTCGTGTGGCTTTTTGTGGCGATGCTGACTGGTTCTCTCATAGATACGTTAGTAGTGGTGCTGTCGTGCACCGTGTCGTGTTGCACTTTAACAAAACGCATCACTATAAAACGTCGCTCGGTCGCCGTAGGTGAGGCCTAGGCCGATACCTCACCGAGACGCCATGGCGACGTGGCCAGCGACGTCGTCATAAAAACCAGAATAAAATTAATATTTTAGGGTACACCCTAAAATATTAATTTTATTCTGGTTTTTAGTATTTGTTGTTATAGCGGCTACATAAATACATTATTTACTATGTCACGGTTCAAGGTATACTAATTATCACGGTTCATGAAATACAGCCTGGTGACCGACGGACGGACGGACAGACAGACAGACAGACAGACGGGTAGTGAAGACTTAGTAATAGGGTTCTGTATTTCCCCTTTGGGTACGGAGCCTTAAAAAGAAAATAAATAATATCTATGGATAGGTCATCAAACATCATGTTGAGGTTTCTAATATATTTTTTTTTCTAAACTGAATAGTTTGCGCGAGAGCCCCTTCCAAAGTGATAAAATGTGTCCCCCCCCCACCTCTAACTTCTAAAATAAGAGAATGATAAAACAAAAAATATATATGTTGTACATTACCATGCAAACTTCTACCGAAAATTGGTTTGAACGAGATCTAGTAGGTAGTTTTTTTTAATACGCCATAAATCGTAAAAATTAAAATATTATGTTACTTGCTGCTACGGAACCCTTCATGGGCGAGTCTGACTCGCACTTGGCCGCTTTTTTTGTTAGCCAAACATAACGTAATCCCGGTGCACGGAAAACAAAAGGAATTGTAAGTAAATGAAACCCAAGTTAAAAATGCATTTTGTTATTATTAAAATAGTGCATACCATTTGCATACCTACTATAATCCGCACAATAATTACGTGGTGTCTGCAAGCGAAGAAGTCTGTTTCGAAGCGTAAAGGTAGCATTCGGATCTCGGCAGTAGCGACACGGCAGCCGCGGCCCTGCAGCGGCGACCGTGGTCGCGCCGCACCGCTTTGTAGGGATTTGTATGCAATAGTTTCCGACACAAGCGACCGTGCAGCGCGGCTGGGGGGCGTGGCCTGCGCGCGACCTTGCAGCGACGCCGAGCCGCTTCGGGAGTAGTATGGTCGAGCTGCCCGCTCGCGCAACCGATGAAAATGACGAGTTTCTAGTAGAGTTGATTGCTAAAAATCCACCGCTTTGATGGAATGTATCGATTTGATTCCTCTTTGATGGAAGGAGCAACATTATTTCATCATCCTCTTCGTCCTCTATCAGTCTCTTCACGAGTTCTCGCTTTCGTTCATTTAAATTGTCAGACATAGTTAATGTTCGATACAAGACTGCAATGCGCAAGCAGTGACACTGGGTCGCGGCAGCTGGTCGCAACTGCCGGGCAGCTACTGCCGTAATCCGAATGGTACATTAAGCACGGGAAACGTGCAGTGCGGTGCGATGCGAGCGCTCAGGCGGGCGTTCGGCAGCCCTCTGCCAGTTTGTACTCTCGAAGGTACGCCGAGCGGTAGGTATATAGCCCGCAGCCTTGAGCGAGTGACGGAGGCCTGGTAATATTGCATTCTGAAGAGTGGGTAGGGGAAGGAAAGGAAAGGAAAGGAAAGTGTAGTAGTGGGTAGGGAAGGGAAAGGAAAGGAAAGGTTACCTACCAACTGGCACAGAATAGGGAATAGTGTATAATGAATAACAATTTATAACACATACGTATAGGAACGTATCAGACCATTTTATTTTTAACACAGTAGAGTTGTTGGTGGTTAAGTAAAACATTCGTCGTTGTATGCTAATGAATAACGTAAACGAGATATAAATCTTATTTCTGCCGTATTTACAATAAATATAACACTATTGTTAGGTTTTCTTGAGGTTATTATTAATACCATTCACATCATACAATTCGCAATTAGCAAAACAGCCAACAACATGGGAACCCTCCCAGTTAGAAATGTAACAGGATATTTTACATGAATTTGAGTAAATATTGTTATTATGACTGCCTCGGTGGCTCAGTGGTATGAGTATGCGACTGCCGCCCCTGAGGTCCCAGGTTCGATTCCGGGTCGATTCGAATTATTTGTGTGATCCACAAATGTTTGTTTCGGAGTTTGGGTATTTTCTATGTATAATATGTATGTATTTAGAAATATATAAGTATGTTTATCAGTCGTCTAGATCACATAACACAAGCTTATATTAGCTTAATTTGGGCTAGATGACGTTGTGTGAGAATGTCCAAAAATATTTATATTATATTAAATATTTATTTATATTATATTGTATATTTTCAGCCGAATCGCAGTGAGACTGGAAAGCTGACCCCAACTGAATTGGGAAAAGACTCGGTGAATGATGATTGTATATTTTCTAAGGGGCCGTCAACATTTCATATTGTTTCTCAAACGGGCATAATTTTATATTGTTGCTAATTTGTTTCTGGAATCACGTAATCTTGAAAACCCGAGCAGGCGTTAGGTGATAGGTCACAAACTTTATATTGCACTATAAAATAAAATAAAAATCGTTTATTTCGAACATCGTAGTCCATAGTTATTGCTTAGTAACAATAAAGATTTATAAACTATGTTACTTAGTACGATTGAATAGGAAAACATTATTTAGATACCAGACTATTGTTCGTCACGCAACGACGAACTACGAACGACGAACGGCACTATGAGAGCAGGTTTACACTAAACATACCTACTTGTATACCTAGATATAGGTACCTAATATATATAATTTAAAAAAGTAGAGTACACTTCCACTGCGTAATATAAAAGTTTGACACCCGAAATTATGGCGGTGGTGGGGTACACAGTCCACCTTGTACCAAGTAACTTATTCGAAGCTACACACTTTTAATTTTGCTTTCGAACTACGTATGAACCATGTTTTTATTACAATAAAGCGAGTTCTGTGGTAGCGGGGTACTTACTGTTTTCTGATGCGATCTGAAACCGGTTGACCATCGACATCGGCGTAATGACGAGACGCGACCGTGGTCCAGCGACTAAATAACATCGGTAAAGGTAAAACATAGTAAGTGTTGTTGTGGTTTGATTCTAAAGAATTTTCTTCTTCAGTCACTTTGATTGTCAAAACTTGAAGGATAAGTACTAGGATAGTAGATTTGATTACTTGAAAATTATGAATATTTACCGTCATTATTAACAATTACCAAAATTCGTGGTAAAAGCACAGAATAGGGAATAGTACTTACATACAGAACTTGCACTTCGACGTTAATTAAAGCACATTCTTTTGTTTACAGAGAACATCATTCGAACGTTAGTGTTGTCCAATAAAGTAAAATATATACCAGCATAATTTGACCAATAATTATGACGTTAAGGCCTCAATATCAACTCTATGGTCAATGCCGTGTCACAGACAAGAAACAACACATAAAAACTGATTTACAACTTCAAGTTGTCGCTGACGTCACGTATTTTTTGCGGTTGTTAGGCGAGTGACATAAGCCTGGTAATAGTAAGAATAAGTTTTTCATTTTTAGTAATAATTACCTACCTTATCATACCTACCTTCATCAAAGAAAAAAGCAAACTTAGGTACATACCTAAGTAAAATATAAACTACTTAGTAACTGTTAGGTTTTCTTGAGGTCCGAGACGCCCAGGACTTTAATTGGCCGTGCCATAGCGGCTGGCACGTAAGATTTTGTTGGCTTTCATCAAAATTTCATCGCAAGGCAACGGGTTTAAATTTTTTCTCAAAATTACAATATAGCTGCTACTTTTTATTAATTCATTCGGCCATTTTGGACATAACCCATTATAAATGAGCCCGGTGACGGCAATAGGCTGGCCCCCTATTACGTGGGACAAAAAATACTGGCAAATTGTGGGTGTGTTATGCACCTCGGCCCACCCCTTCGGGGATATAGGCGTAATATGTGTGTGTGTGTGTGTGTGCGTGTGTGTGAGTAACTGTTAAAAGTAACTGCTGTTTAGACTGTATTTCTCAAGAAACCTGTGTCACTTAACTTCCCCCTGATGCCTTTACCTTGTCGAGAGCCGCTCCTGCATTGTCTCATAATGTAGTAGGTAGGTACCATCAAAAATTAAAAGTGTCCGTAGGTCCGCTATAGCCTTGCTCTCTATAACGTCGGACTCACAACGCGACCCTTCTTGTCATAAAGGTTAGCCTTGGCAGCCTTCCTGGTGCCAAATTTGTTGAGGTCCTCGGCATGGAAGAATTTCGATAACAAAATGATATCGCAGAGAAATGTCGGTCACATGACAATTCACACATCTTTTTAAATTTCCTGTATCATTGGTTACCGACAAGCTCTTCCAAGTGTTTTGGTAAGGGGGCTGGCGTGGCTGTCTTCGTCGTGCTGGTAAGGCATGAAGCAAATTCCGTGTAGACATTCAATAATTTTACCACAGATTTAATACGAAACTTTAGTCTAATAAGTATATTATGGAGGTAGGTGTAGTTTTAGTTTGTACGTCTTGAAACCGGTTAATTAAATTATATAGGAAGGTATTTACTTATCAAATAGAATCTGTCTGGCGCTCACTGATTGCAAAATAGTTTTCTTTTATTTAATTAGTGGCAACCAGACAGCCTAGCTACGAGTATCACGATTCATGAGATACAGCCAGGTGACAGACGGACAGCGGAGTCTTAGTAGGTCCTTACCTAAGAGGGTTCCGTATTACCGGGTACGAACTCTATAAATGAAGGTCGTTAAGATAATTACCTAAAAGATTTCGCGCTGGAAAAGCCATTTACTGTAACTACTATACTTTTTAATTAATAATATAAAGTTGGTTATGTCAACACAATAAACCTGGATGAAAAGAGCGGGAACGTTCCCCATCGGGCGGCCATATTAGATGAAATTGCGTTCCATTGTAAGCAACGTTCGACAGACGCTCGACACGTGCAGTGCACATCTGCCGTTCGGGCGATGCTTGAGCACTCTACCCTTGAGTCTCCGTCCGGTAACTACTCAGTTAAATTTAAATTTAACTGAATTTTTCTAAAATACGGATACAATCTAGACGCAAAGATTCTATTTTAAAATAAAAAAATTGTGAGTTTACGACCACTAATTGGGTTTTCTTCTGCTTCAGAACTTCTTTTACATAAAATAGCAGCAGTTCATAAGAAGGTCCCTGTTTTATACATAAGGGTAATAGAGTAAACATTCGTTCATTACTATATACTTTATTTAATAACTTGCGCAATTTCTATTTTAATTTTCCCAAATAAAATTAACACAAGTATTTCAACAAAACAGTTGTAATAAAACCGATATTAGAGCGTGTAGAGGGTGTGTGCGCATGCGCGAGAAGAGGGTCGCCCTCCGGCCTCCCCTTCCTATTACGCACTCTATTTAGGGGCTGATACAAAGAACAACTCTGGCGTGTCTATTTTGGTCTCATTCCGGAATAATGTCATAGACAATATTATTGGATTCTGAACGTTTCATGCCAGGCATTCCGAATAAAATAATAGATGCGCCAAAACTGTAATAGAACATAATATTACTTATTATTATTAGGACAAAATAGCTTAATTCTTGCTATTTACCAGTTTAGGTCTAAGAACAGAAAAAGAGACATAAAATGAGTTTAACAGTTTCCGACTTTATAATGTGTGCACCTTTCATTATTGTTAGTTTAATAATTGTAAAAACATACACAGTGCGTGTGTATCATAAAATCTATATCCAATTGTGGTTCTCGGAACTTTGCTGTCTTTCAGTAGCACTGCAATGCTTGCAATATACTAAGTAATAATAAAAAAAAATTGTTGGACATGATCACCAACGTCATCTAGCCCAAACTAAGCTATAAGCTTGTGCTATGGGATCTAGACAACTGATAAACATACTTATATATTTCTAAATACATAATACATAATATACATAGAAAACACCCAAACTCCGAAACAAACATTTGTGGATCACACAAATATCTGATTCGACCTGGGAATCGAACCCGAGACTCCGGAGTCGAAAGCCGATGCACTACCGACCACGCCACCGAAGCAGTCAATTGTCAAGAAAATCTGTTGTTTAAGCTAAGTAGTAATTATAATGATGTCGGCGCGGTGTCCGCCCGGTGAACTTGGGCGGAAGTTCGCAGGCCGCACCGACCCGGCTACAGGATGTACAGCCTCCGATCCAGGGTGGGTACCCTTCAACTCCCACGGAAAGGTCACACGGCGTTTGATTGACGGAATTCTTCAATTAGGTAAAATCTAAAATAAATTAAGTGTTGGACGAAACAATGAAGGCCAAATTACACTGGGGTAAGTGCTAAAGCGTGTACAAAGTAGGTATTTTATTTAAGTTATAATCTTAATATTATGGATTCTTCATCAAAAATATAACTTAGCTTGCATATTATTATCATATATTATCGGATCACGAACGTCATGATACCTATTCGACTAGCCAAAGGAAGCCGTTCAGTAGAAATGTGTTGGATGTTTGCGTAGGTATCTCTTATATGGTCCTAAAAAGAAACATAGGTTTTAACCAAAGACTTTCAAAACATTTCTTCGAACGGCGAATTTTCATCAATGACTTCGTAGTTCCTACTTAGTATGGGGCACGTACCTACCTTAAGGAGGTGAGCCTGTTACTGCTAACCATGAACTTCAGTTCCTCGTACATACATTGATCGGCAGATTTACTACATGCTGAGGAGATTGGTGTTAGCCTCATCAATAAGTTCTTAGTGTGACCCTTTTACAAACACACAATATACTATGGATGTTACTGTAGGAGCAGATAAAATAATACTATACTACCCCAATCCCGTACAAAGAAATGGCACCGTTCTAATCCCGCTTATAGGACTGGCAATTCACTGTAGTCCTATAGCGACTGTTTAACGAACTAATATTCATTGAACAGTTGCTATCATAGCTATGTCACCTAGTGCTGTAAAACACAAAACACCTGACTTGTTGGTCTCTCAGTTATTTATTGTTTAGTCTCATATTATTTGATATGTGTTATACGAGCATGGTTCCTTGTCACTGGGAGCAATGTTTCGAGGCACCCTATTTGTTGCACCCCATGTGAGTCACCAGATTTGAAGGAAATTTCAAATGAGTAAGTGCAAACACTTAGTCATATCATGCAGTGTCTACTCATCAGAGAGTCTACGACGTCTACGTTCTCTGCCTTGAGGCTAATTTGTTACTTTATTTTGTATATTTGTCAATCATTGGCTAAAAACTCCGCTGCAGTGAGGAAAGGTACCTACTCGTATAATCATCAAATAAAAACTTGTTACCTAGTTGAAGAAAACAAACATGGTTACATACCATGTTTAGTTGAAAATGAAAATATTTTTAAGTTGTTATTAAAACCCATTCAAGTATTTATTAAAAATAAATATAATGCACTTTATTTATACCCTACAAAATTAACTGTACTTATTGGAATAGGCATCAACTAGGTGTTTTATATTAATGAGAGCCTGTGTTAATACGGCCTTGGGCGCGCAAAAATCAAAACATAACAACAATGACTAGCTACGAGTAGGTAATACTCGTACTTTAGCGCACTTTATATTTTTTTTAAATCTATGACGTTTTTTTTTTAATTCCGCCGACATCGTGGCCGCCCCCATATGTCCATTAGTTTGACGTTAAGTTAGGTTTTCATAAATTTCTTTCAAAGGTTCAGCTATCCAGAATTAAAGTTCAGTAAGCACGAGCGCAGGCGGTCGAAAAAGGCCGAAAGAGATGATACTGTACTTGCCTTCGTACTTGAAGTAGGTACCTAGGTATGAAAAATCTATTTTTTAATTAATTTTTTTAAGTTTTTAATTTCATAGTATACTTATTTATTGGAAAAGATACCTGCTGTATTTGAGCTACCACGCGTCGTACGTAGATAACAAATAATGTAAAATGATACGCCAAGCCTATAAAGCTTTTGCTACAAAGTTCACAGATGCATGAGTGAACTTAACCAAGTATTAAAATGAGGCCCTAGAACTCCTTGCCATTCCTTGGCTAGCAAATTCAGTCCAATTTCGCGAAGTACATCAATGGTTATGACACGGAGGACGAAAGAAGGCATAGAGAGGGAACACGCCGGATGGATTTTCGGAGCACAGTATTGCCTAATCTCAATGTTGTCAAACACAGTGCGGTTTATAATTGTATTCGAGTGTTCAATAAGCTACCGGTCGAACTCAAAAGTCAAATCTACAAAAAAGAGTTTGCCACAAATTTGAAGCGATTCCTATTAAACGGGTGCTATTACTCACTTGAAGAGTTTTAGTTAAGGAGGTACAGTTTTAAGACAAGTATTTTAGTATTGTAAATAAAGTTATTAATTTTGGATTAAGTCTAGGTACCTAAGCTGACATCTTGTTGTTGTTTTGATAGTTATTTTATTTAATTTTTATATTTCTATTCTGACATGCTTATTATTATTTTTTTAATATTGTTCGTAATCTTATTGACATTATGATACGAGTATATCTTTATTTCGAACACAATGTAAGAATTGTTTGCGAATAAATAAATACAAATAAATACAATTCGCAGGTAATAAGTAGGCTCCGAAGAAAGAGTCAAAACTTACTTAAGGTAATACTATTTACTGCAAATCACATCGGTATTTGTGTTTAAATATCTATGCAAGTCCAGTAAATTACTTTTGATAAACCCAATTGATCAACAACAAGTTTCAACAAATAGAAAATGTATTTCGTATCAGCTCACGTGCTAGGAAATTGTTTTTAATCCGTCTTAAAGTAGGCCACGCAAAATGGCGGCCGATACTTTCTGAAAATAGATGAGTGCTTTTTCAGTTCTTCTTATTTATTTTATAGGTTTCCGAGAAACACGGAAAATTTCGAATTTACGAAAGTAGTTTTATGAAAGGTATTTTGGTAGTTAATTCACTGACAATCATTAAGAAGTCTTGTCATAAAATCCCGAAAGTACATAAACAAACTCGTATCTATGTCTAGGTCATGTTTGAAATTTTCCTATCAGTCATATTGGATTGAATTGATGTCGAAGATTCTTGTCGAGCAAAATCGCCAAAAACTCCACAACGAACTGCCGTTAAGGTCAGACCCGTACCAATTAAACCGCACAATGTCTCATTTTCTGCCTTCAAAGACTTCCATATACCTTTATGCCAACGAAAACTGCATAATTGGTATTTTATAAAAAGACCTAGACTTCATCTTCTTATAAACTTTTATTTTTATTACCAACAATGATTTTGAAAAAGGTGCACTTTTTGGATTTTGTTTACCTATCTACCTAAGAATAGAAGAATTTGACTGCTTCGGTGGCGTGGTCGGTAGTGTATCCGCTTTCGACGCCGGAGTCTCGGGTTCGATTCCCGGTCGGGACAAACTTTGTGTGATGACACATACGTTTGTACCGAAGTCTGGATGTTTCCTATGTATAATATGTATGTATTTACAAAAAAAAAATGTATATAAGTATTTATATCCGTTTATCTAGTACTCATATCACAAGCTCTGCTTAGTTTGAGACTAGATGGCGTTGTGTGGATTGTCCTAACATATTTATTTATTATTTATTTATTTATTATTTGACGAAGTAAGTGAAAATTTTGGTTTAAAATAAAAAAATAAGTACTTATACGAGAAACAAATATATTTTCATAATCAAATATTAGCAATTGTTAATCTTTTAATAAAATTTTGTCTAAAACAGAAATAATTTTCGACATACAATTTATGATCTTCAAGACCATTTTTTATTGTTTATATTTGATTATGAAACTATATATTTGTTTTCGTATACTTATTGTTTATTTTAAACCAAAATTTTCACTTACATCGTCAAATTCTTCTAGTCTTAGGTAGATAGGCAAAAAGACAAAGACAAAAAGTGCACCTTTTTCAAAATCATTGTTGGTAATAAAAATAAAAGTTTATAGATGAAGGGTCTTTTTATAAAGTACTTACTATGCAGTTTTCGTTGGCATAAAGAAATAAAGCATATTTCGTTATATTTGTTGAAACTAAACCTCCCTAGCCGCGCCACATACTTTAAAGATTAATTTAATCAAAATGAATAGTTTCTTGAGAGAAAACAGTATCAACGAAGAGTAGAGAAAAAAACAAACTATTATATAAATTGATTTATGGATAGTTAATATTAAATATTGCAAAATTAACTTGCTGCAGAGTATACCTTCCTGCCGGACCACACGCTACGACCAATAACTCCTTAACTAAAGGGGTTTATTGGACCATATTTGTCGTATGCAAGGTACTCTTTAGGTAGTTTTTTTCAGGATATAGATTTATTAATAGTTCATTATACTCTATTTCATTTGAGGTGGCGCGGCCAGAGAGCACTGCCTTGCGGCCGGACCACATAAATTGTTAATTAAAAAGTTATCTCTTGAGGTACTAAAAATATATATATATTCCGATGAACGTAGACATTAGGTAGGTATTATTTCGAACTATAGCATCTGAGTACTAAACTGTGGTCCGGCCACAGAGGACCACACCTTCAGACTCTAGGTGAGCGGATTTTGATTTTTTTTTAATTGGGAGCTTACTCCGGCAACTATTTGGTCTCATTTCAATTTGGTCCCATTCCGACAACTATTTGGTCCCATTCCGACAACTATTTGGTCCCATTTCAGTAGTTTGAAGTTGGTTGCTGTGTCAATTTTTGGGGTGTATTTAAAAAATCATTAACTCCATCCAAATGTTGCCTGGAAGAGATCGTTCTTAGCGAAAAGGCCGCCATTGATTGATTAATTAAAGATGTAATTCTGTGTTCCATTGTAATCATGCATCTCAGCCCATTTGACGCCCAGTGTGGGGCATAGGCCTCCCCCAAAAAGGGGGGAATTCAGCTTACATAATACCACACTGGCCTTTCTGAACATTAAAGGGGATTAATTTTTTTTTTTCAGATTCCTTTGAATTTCGGTCTTTATGAACGCGTAACTACCAAAACTGCGACAAACTTTCCAATCATTTTTATTCTTACCTGCCGTCTGTGCTGAAAGGGATTTTTATTATCAAAAATAATCTCGCCAATATGAAAGAGATGACATTGAAAAGCTTTTACCTAACTGTGTGAACATTAATATTATAGCAGCAAGTGGGGCGCAGTTGGCACAGTCTAAATTTGCTGAAATATTTGCCATTTCTGTTTTACGAACGACCTTCTCTACTAATAAGGCACAAGTCAGACGGACACAAATCACGCATTTATTCTCGGAGGGATAGACAGAGGCGCTTGTTACGCCCGGATTTCAGCAGTCACTTCGTTAACCACCACGTAATTGGCGCCGAGCTTCGTATCTAGACATAAAGAGTGCGCCGGTCACCCGCTTTCTTCTATTGCTGTTTCCGGGGACTGAGAATATATTTGCCGCTTGCCAGAGCCTCGACGGTTTGTTAGTAGAGTGTCATACCAGCGCCCCTAGCGGTAGCGTTAGAGAACTGTGTGAAATGTATGGAGGAATACGAAAACGTATTTCGAGCAAATTAACGTAAGGAACTGGTACTAGACACACAGGTTTACCGATGAGGATGGCCCCTGATTGGATGATGTCGGTATTGGTCATCGTAGATCAGTGGTCAGAGCATTTCCCTTGTTAGGGAAAGACCGTGAGGTATTCCTCGATGGTCACCGATTTGACCGTCACCCAAACATTAGTCACTGAAAGAATTCCACTTTGGTCACCAACTGACATAGTGACTATTCCACGTTGGCGGAACCGCGGCCTTCAGATAGTTGACTGTGTTTATCAATTCAGACTAGCTGATGGAGATCTATATAAAAAAAAAAATCCACCCCCGCAGTAAAGTTTTCTATTTCCCACCTCCCGTGCTTAGTTTGGGTGACGGTCAAATCGGTGACCATCGAGGAATACGTCGACTGTTGGTTTCGAGTCCTGCCTACATAATATTTCAGGTTTTGTGATTTATAATTTCTGTCTAAAATATTTAAGAATAGTAGAACCAAACTCATTGCTTTCAAATACAGAAAGATATTGATTTGGTAAGGAGTCTTTTAATAATTCAGTGTTTAAACATCGTTGCAACACGATACATGGTACTGTAGTTCGGAAGAATTTCGGTAGGTGGCTCCTACGCTAACATTAATAGTGCGATCTAGAAATTATATTACTTATAATATGAAGCAAAGATTTGATAATTTCGGTATTTAGAGGAGGTGCTATAGGTACTTCTTTAAACTTTCGCGTTTTGTACTCATTATAAACTTAATGCATGCACGCTCCCTAGCGGGAAGGGACCATCACAGCTGGTGGCAAGATGTGTTTTGTTATTATTTGGGGTCTCAGGTATAAGAATCCGACCATAGATGCCGGTCCTCACATTTTGCATACTCAACTACCTATAGCACATTATAAATTTAAGACTGAAACCGCTGATGGTAGAAACCTAAAACTTGGAAGGTGTGTTTTTATATGGCGTTTACTTCCGATAAGAAAGGGGTTACCAAAATTCTACTCCTAAAGGGTTGAAAAAGGGGGGACAAAGTTTGTACGGGACAACGTGACACCTCAGAAACTACTGCACCGATTTTAAAATTTCTTTCGGTTATAACATGAGTAACATAGGCTATATAACATCACGACAGAGTTAATAGGAGCGGACCAGCATTGCGTGTAGACTATAGCTTGTTGAACGTTAATAACCGCAATCTCTCAAAATGGTAATTTTAATTAATTAATTAATTTTTAGTTTCTACGTCGATAGATGCCGAAACACACTGAATACCTAAGCGCGCTATGCTTACAGTTAGCTCGGAGAGGGGTTGTGAAGGGAGCGGGAAGGGACCATCACAGCTGGTGGCAAGATGTGTTTTGTTATTATTTGGGGTCTCAGGTATAAGAATCCGACCATAGTTGCCGGTCCTCACATTTTGCATACTCAACTACCTAGAGCGCCTCCTCTAATTTGGTCATCGTAGCTCGTTAGGAAAAGACCGTGGGTTCGAGTCCTGGCTATGACATTTCAGTTTTTATGATTTATAATTACTATCTAAAACACCCACTAATAAGATGGGGGGGGAGGGGGGTTTTTATATGCCATGATCTTATTTCTTACAACTCTTAATTATTAAATTATGTCATGTCTATCCCTTAGATTCACTCTAGGCACAATGTATCAGATTCAGCATAGCTTTTGCTATGGAATTCTGGTACAAATACTTACTTTGTACAAACCAACTCAAACCTCTGCAGGACATGCTACGTCATCGAAAAACGGTATTTAAGGGTAGGAATGGGGCTTTAGTACTGTTAAGCTAGGCGTGGGTGTACCGGTATACCCCACAGTACCTTTTAACTGACGTCATCACGCTTGTTATGGCGAAAATTGTGGAGGCGGATGTAGCGTCATTGCAATTTTATTATTATATTACGCGCAAGTACCTCGTAACGTAGGATAGAAGGTGTAGGCAGAGGACGTACCCTCTATTAGGTTATCAAGTTATTTCTTTTGGTTCCACGTCATAGGGAGTAAGTCAGTTTTAATCCAGCTTCAGCAGCCAAAATGTTTCGACAACCATCAAAAATGGGATATAGGCCCGTCAATTTTGACAAATGATGGTTGCGAAAACCAAATGGTTTCATCGTGAATGTGGACCTTAAATGTACACTTACTGCCAGATTCGCAAAGCAACAGGTAGAGCCTGTGAGTAAGGATCTGGCAAGAGATCTCGGGAACATAATCGGGAACTTCTGTTTGCAAGAGCCTTGTCCGTTGTTCAGGAAGGTTAGCGATGTAAGCTAATAAGGTCTAAGGTCTATAAGGTCTCCTAAGATTTTGCTCTGAGATTTTGTACGCCACTGAACCATAGATTAAGTAGGTATCTTCGATGTCTACCCTCGACTCTCTACTACCGACTTTTTACGAGTATTCTGATAGTGCCCGAAATTGTATATCAATGACCCTGAAACGAGAAAATTTAACTAAACAAAGACAAGAAGAAATCTGCTAATATATTCTTAAGACAATGGTTGGTAGATACCTACTTATTCAAAATACGGTGAGTTCACAGGCGTGTGCGCACGCGCACATTATGTATAAGCAGTTGCGAATTGAAACGTTTATTTTACGTAGTTTAGGACTTTGTAACTATTATATTGTGTTGGTAATGCAAAATTTTATAATAAAGATGTAAAAACTGTAGAATATATTTGTTACATATTTTTTTTTTTATGACTAAATTTGAGTGCGTTTGACCACAATCTTACCTGAATGTTAAGTAACGATGCGGTCTAAGATGAAGCACGCAAACTCAAATAATGCCTATTTACTCTTGCCTTGAAAATCCCAAGATTATATGTATCGGGGAACAATGACGCTGGAAGGGAATTCCATTCCTTAGCGGTTCGCATGATGAAAGAAGAAGCGAATCGAGAGGTACGAAGAGGTGGAATATCGACCACATACGGATGGAATCTCAGACCACGCCTTGATGTCCGATGATGGAATGGTGCCGGTGGAATTAATTCATGCAATTCCTGCGCACACTCTCCGAAATGTAACCTGTAGAAGACACACAGACTCGCAACCAGACGGCGATGGTCGCACATAGCACAATATTGTATGTGAACGCTTTATATCGCCACTAAATTCTGCATGTAATAGGCTCGTTTTGACCACCTAGTTTACAGTTTACGTGATTAGAGACGAAATCACAAACCATAAAGCGCTATGGAAAAACAACAAATGTTTATTAACCTTCATATTTTTAGGGGTCTGTAGTTCAAGTTTCGGAACCCTTATAGTGTGTCCATCTGTCCTCGGCTTTCATCCTAAACGGTAATTGCTAGAAACATGAAACTTTGCATGGATACATACTTACCTATGTGTATTTACGGAGCACACAAAGTGCTACAATACAATGAAGAAAAATTTTTTTTTTGGGTACACGTTAAGTGGTGATGACTATTTTCCGCGGACCCGTGTAGGGTTTCATTAGATAGTTCTTTTAAAAACATTGAGACGTTGCTCCAGAAATTTTGTTTTACAAAAAACAATAAATATGTAAAGTTATTAACTTTTTATTTGTGTAAATAAATTCGAAATGTCAGTTTAGATCGAGGAGCCATATTTCGTATCTTAATGAAATTTATATAGGTATTTAGTTGTAAGTTTAAAAAATTTGTAGCCTCAATCCTCGATTTTGTAGTATAATACTTCAAAAGTTATACGAACATAAAGGTGGGTCCTCAATCTAAAGGTTTAGATTGAGGTGCCACGTCAGAACTAGGAAAATTATGGATGAATATTTACCAAAATTAGGTATGATTTTAAAGCATTCGAGAGTAGTTAGTAGACAAAATCTGAGTGTTGTAGTACTAAAATTAAAAAAAGTTATCATACATTATAATTATGTGGCTCCTCCGACCATTACTTACGAATCGTCATTTTTTAAAGAAGCCGTAGTATAATTAATGCGCTATTTCTCCATCATTTAGTAGTATGTATATTAGTTTTGTAGGATAAGATTCAGTCATTAATAATGAGAGGGTTGGGAGATATAGCACATTTTAACTGGCTCCTCAATCCAGACGTACCTGAGATCACAACAGAATCAAAAACTAGATACACTAACATTTAGTATAAATCTCTACTAAATACACATGTACACATCAACATTGTATCACTTGGTATCTAAAATCAGATTACTTTTCGATATTCCTTAAGAATTTGCTACTAAGGGTGACCATGTTATATGAATGAAAACAGGACGATTAATTGAGAGAATTTATTTTATCTAATCTAAGGTTGAAAAGTTCGAATTATGATTTCAAAATTTTACGACATATAAAGCCTATGATTATGAGACAGTAGTATAAAAACTAAAAAGTTGTTTTATGATACAGATTTTATGATAAAGTAATTAATCATTAAAGTACAGTGTATAAACTGAAAAAAATTAAGTCTTTCGACCATATTGCCCTGTATTGCGTTAGACTACTCTTAAAAAACTTTTTGGTACATACAAGTTACCTACATACCTATTTGTTATTATAGTAATTAACACCGCCGGGTATTCTGAATGCAGCTTCATTAGTTGTTTAAAATCTTCTACCAGAAAAATTTAAAAATTATACGGTAAAGAATAGGTTTAATGATTTTTTATCCTGGAAAATGAGAAAAGAAAGCTACTTCGCATCCAGAAAATAAACTTCTTCCGTATTTCGAAGACCTGTCGAACAAATATAATAGGCCAATAAAATTAACGAAAATCTTGGAATTCTTCAAATCTGGCTGGAAACTAGTACTAACTTATATTTATACATCCTAAAAGTTGTGTCCAAACCTACAGAAGGTAGGGTGTCCGCGTCTTTTAAAATTTGAGGTCAAAAGGTCACAAAAATCGTTTTTAGCATATATCTCGTTTTCTATGAGTTTCTCGCTATTTGTATGATTACAATATTGTAGGTAAAGGATTAAATTTCCTACAATTTTTTAAAATATATTTTTGTATTTTAAAGCAATGAGTTTGCTACGCTACCCTTAATAGCGCGATGTAGAAATTATGAATATGATATGAAGCAAAAATTCGATGTTGTCGGTAGTGGTCATCGTAGCTCAGTTGGTCAGAGCAGTGTTAGGGAAAGGCCGTGGGTTCGAGTCCCGCCGATGACATCAGTTTTTGTGATCTATTTATAATTTATTTCTTAATATTTTAAGATTTTGTTTAAGCTTTTTAATACGTTTTAGCCGATTTCGAGAAATAGAAACCGCGATTAAACCTATTGGATTAAATTATGTAATATCAGTGTACTTATTTAATGAAAAAAAAAACAACCATCGTTGACGCGTGCAATTGAATAATACATAATTACTAGCCGTCCCACCCTCCCTGAACTTCTACAACTATTTTAAAATCAAAATTAACCAAATCGGTCGGTACAATTGGCGGTATGAAGTTCACCGGGATAGCTATCGACACCTACCAGGTTCAAATTGTACATCAAAACTATTCTCAAATCTATCTATATCTAATAAATTTTTAGAATTGATTACTTGCTTTTTAGGGTTCCGTACCCAAAGAGTAAAACGGTAAACCTACTGAAACTTCGCTGGCCGTCCGTCAGTCAGTCTTTTTTAAATAAAAAAATAAATAATAAAAATAATTCATAGACACCCTACGAAAAAAATTGTAGGGAAATTATAGGATAGCTAATAACTTCGTAGATATGTACTTTTATTATGGCAGGACTATACGTGCATTTAGTATAAATTTATACAAAATATCGATGTGTATAAGTAAATTAGAGGCTAATATACTTTTTTAAGCATCTCAATTGAGGAGCCAGTTAAAATGTGCCATATCTCCTAATCTACTCATTATTAATTACTGAATCTTGTCCTACAAAACTAATATACATACTATTAGTAGTATGTATATTAGTTGTTGTAAATGATGGAGAAATAGCGCATTATTTAAACTACTGCTTCTTTGAAAAATGACGACTCGTAAGTAATGGTCTGAGGAGCCTCATATAATGTATGATAACTTTTTTAATTTTAATACTACAAAACTCAGATTTTGTCTAGTAACTACTCTCGAATCCTACAAAATCATACCTAATTTTGGTAAATATTCATCCATGATTTTCCTAGTTCTGACGTGGCACCTCAATCTAAACATTTAGATTGAGGAGCCTTCTCGTTCGTTATATCGGTCGTTCTTATACTTTATACTTAATCCTTAAGGTATCAACGTTCCGCCCTTTCCTATTTCCCACTAACCTCCTATACAAATCTTGTGAAGTATTAACAGTCCGTCAGCTATTCATACTCAGTACAGTACTAAAACAGCACGCATCACTTTCCTACAGCACTCAAGTTTCTTACAAAAGACGGAAAGATATTGTTTGCACTGAAAGAACTGCGATAAAACGCGAATACACAGGCAAATTTTACTTGTTCTTAGGACCGCTTCTGTACAATAGGATAAACGCTACAGTAAATATTTATCCTCTTAATTATTCTCGTTGTAAGCAAGTACTAAAGAATGCCCAAGGGATGTCCTACGATGACACAGAGGAGTTAATATCTGTATTAAAATAAATAGTGATAAGTTGAATAATTAAGACATATCTAATATAGTTATCAATATTGAGCCACTTTGGTATTGTACTAGCTCTTATTATATAATATTGTAACGCCATCTCGTAGCGAGTAATAAGACTACCAAACTCGGCGCCATCTAGTAGCAAATCGCAGTACTACTACGTAACGTCTTTCGGGAATGTTCTGTCAAGGTACTTCTATGTAACGTGTTATCTAGAAGCATCTCGAAGGTGTGGAATGTTCGCGATATTTCTTCCGTGAAAATTCCAGAGTAATCTAGAGTAATGACCGCACTATAAAGGCGGAGCACTTCGGTGGCGGATCATCAGTATTTCCAGAGCGATAATACGAGTTATACCTGCGAGTTCAAGTGCGATTAAAAGTGTTTAGTGAAGCTTTATAGTGAAGTGTAAATTAGTGGTGTAATAAATAAAGTGTTTTGTGGTAGTTTGATCGGCATTTTCCATTCCGTAGAACCCCGGCTCGTAACAATTGGTGTCAGAATTGGGGATTTGGACAATGCCGGTGTTACCGAAAGAAGACACAGAGGGCGTCCGTACCAGGGGTCAGCGCCAGCAGGAGTTGGACAGCAGGCGCTTCGGAGGTAATACGCCGGAGAGGTTGGGTGGTCAGGAGCAGCCAACGGTGGAAGCAGGCCCGCCCACGGTATCTCCAGCGCCAGCACCTCCAGACTTTGCTGCGCTGATGGCGATGCTACAGGAGCAAGCCCGTCGCCAGGAGGAGCAGGCCCGCCACCAGGAGGAGCAAGCCCGTCGCCAGGAGGAGCAAGCCCGTCGCCAGGAGGAGCAGGCCCGCCACCAGGAGGAGCAAGCCCGCCGGTTGGAAGAACAGCTGCTGCGGGACAAGGAGGAGCAGGCACGCCGCCAGGAGGAGCAGGCACGCCGCCAGGAGGAGCAGGCACGCCGCCAGGAGGAGCAGGCCCGCCGGTTGGAAGAACAGCTACTGCGTGACAAGGAGGAGCAGGCACGCCGCCAGGAGAAGCAGGCACGCCGCGAGGAGGAGCAGGCCCGCCGGTTGGAAGAACAGCTGCTGCGTGACAAGGAGGAGCAGGCACGCCGCCAGGAGGAACAGACGCTCCTCATGAAAGATCTTCGAGCGACTTTTGGCAAGGAGATGAATGTGATGAAGGATCAAGTTCATCATGTTGAGAACCGCATCACGGAAGCTGAAACTCGGATTGAAGATGTAAAAAACCAGATTACAGATGTGAGGAAAGAGCTGGGAAATCTGAAAGCTGGAGATGGGATTGCGACTTCCTTACCTGCCGTACCTTCAGCGCGTGGATTTAAAGTACCGCCATTCGATGGGACATCTTCATGGTCAGCCTATAAAAAGCAGTTTGAAGCCGTTAAGAAGGCAAACGGGTGGAGCAAAGCCCAGGCCATGACTGCGCTTACATTGGGTTTGCGAGACAAGGCGTTAACCATCCTAGAAGCTCTCGGAGACGATGTTTCCTACGAGCAGCTACTAGAAGCCTTGGAAACCAGATACGGTGACGCTCACCTGGAACACGTGTATCGTGCGCAGCTGAAGGATCGTGTCCAGCGCTCTGGTGAAAACTTGCAACAGTGGGCCCTGGAAGTTGAGAAGCTGGTACGGAAGGCATACCAGTCGGTACCTGCGCTCATCGATGGGAATCTGGTGCAAGTATTCATCGACGGCATCCACGACCTGGAAGTCAGGGCCGCTGTCAGACTCGGGCACCATGAGACTCTCAAAGACGCCTTGGCTCATGCTTTGGAGGTCGAAGCCGTACGGAAGGATCATCGATCTCACCGTGTCAGGGAAGTTGTAGCATCACCGGCTCGCGACCGTTTCACGAGGTATAGCCCTAGGTGCTACACATGTGGTGAGAGGGGCCACCTTCGATCCAGTTGCCCAAAGCGGACTGCTGAAAGAGAAGAAAGTCGTTCCCAAGAGGATAGGGTGGCTAATGTCACCGCCCAGCAACAGGAGGGAAACGAATAAATGCCAGGACTGCGGGGCGGGGGCTGGCTGATTTTAGAAGAGCCCCAAGGGTTTCGATCTCACAAACCCAGGATGGGAACAGCCTGATCATCAAGGGCGAGGTAAATGGAACACCATGCAAGCTGACAATAGATACTGGAGCATCTCGCACGGTTGTCAGTTCCCGACTTGCAAATCGGTTCCTTGGGGACTCTGCAAACCGTGACCGCATCAACTTGGTAACGGCCACGGGTCAGCGCATACCCGTCCGAGGAGAGAAAGAGATGCAGTTAAAGTTGGGCAATGGAATTTACCTGCATAATGTCATCGTGGCTGACATAATGGACGACTGCATACTGGGCTTAGACTTTATGAGGAAGAACTCTTGTGAGATCGACGTCAAGCAAGGAGCGATGAAATGTGGTCAAGAGGAACTTTTCATGGAAGGAGCTTTATCAGGAAAAGTGTACAGCTTGAAGAAGGTCGTGCTTCCTGCCAGATCAGAAACGACTGTACCAGTTAGTCTCCCTCAGAATTCTGGGCGAACACATCGATGTGTACTCATAGAAGGGATATACAATGAACTTCCATGGAAAATGGCCCGAACTCTGGTAAGAGCCAATGAAGCCTCAGTGGTACGTGTGCTGAACCTTAGTGATAAGGAACACGTGATAGAAAAGAGCACATTGATTGGCACTTGCGAAGAAGTAGATTGGATGCGCCGATGCCAAGAGTTGAGTACTGGGAACATCGTCAACAAGGACGCTAGAAACAACGTGTTGACACTTTTAGAAGACTGTCGTAACATCTTAACGAAGAATGAAATGGACAAGGCTAAGAAGATGTTACTCAAGTACGCCGATATTTTCTCTTCGAGTGATGCTGACATTGGGAAGACTGGATTGGTTCAGCATAGAATCAATACAGGAAATGAGGCACCCATCCGTCAGCGACCAAGGAGACTGCCAGTAGCAGGAGAAAAGGAAGTTGAGACCATGATTGAAGGAATGGTAAAAGATGGTGTGATAGAACCATCGTCAAGTCCATGGTGCTCACCTGTAGTGCTGGTGAGGAAGAAAGATGGCAGTATGCGGTTTTGTGTCGACTATCGTCGTCTGAACGACGTTACGAAAAAGGACAGCTACCCTTTACCAAGGATCGATGACACGTTGGACATGCTGACAGGGGTGAAGTGGTTTAGCACGCTAGACCTGAAAAGTGGCTACTGGCAAGTTGAAATCGATCCGAAGGATAAAGAGAAGACTGCATTTTCCACAGGAAAGGGTTTGTGGCAGTTTAAAGTTATGCCATTTGGTTTATGCAACGCCCCGGCTACTTTTGAAAGATTAATGGAAATTGTACTCGCCGGATTGACTGGGGACGCCTGTCTTGTCTATCTAGATGACATTATCATCGTGGGCCGTACGTTAGAAGAGCATCTTCAAAACCTGGAACGTGTGCTTGTAAAGATCCGAAGCGCGAACCTGAAGCTCAGCCCGAAGAAGTGCTCATTCCTCAAACGGCAAGTAAGCTTCCTAGGCTACGTAGTGTCTGAAGATGGTATCCGCACGGATCCAGAGAAAATCATCGCCGTTAAGGATTGGCCGGTTCCAAAGGATAAGACGCAGGTCAGAGCATTTTTGGGTTTGTGCTCATACTACCGGCGATTCGTCCAGAACTTTGCGGATATTGCCAAGCCCTTACACAAGCTCACGGAGGAGAAGCGACAATTCTGTTGGGACGGAAGCTGCGGCATCGCATTCCAGGAGCTAAAGAATCGTCTGTGCAATACACCTATTTTGGGTTATCCTGATGCGGAAAATGAATTTATAGTTGACACAGACGCAAGTGATATCGGACTCGGAGGTGTGTTATCTCAAAGGAAAGGAGATCGAGAGGTCGTTATAGCCTACTTCAGCAAATCCTTATCGAAACCTGAAAGGAATTATTGCGTCACGAGGAGAGAATTACTCGCCGTGGTGAAGACATTGCAGCATTTCAGCAAATATTTACTAGGGCGAAAATTCCTTATACGTACCGACCATGCTGCATTGAAGTGGCTATTACAATTTAAGAATCCAGAAGGACAAGTCGCCAGATGGATTGAGCTATTACAGGAATATGACTTTGTAATCGAACATCGCAGTGGGAGATCCCATGGCAACGCAGACGCATTGTCAAGAAGACCTTGCCCTGAAGACTGTAAGCACTGTGCCAAACAGGAGATAAAGGAAGCCATACCTGTGAAGATGCTTAAAACGGATCTGAGCGACGAATGGAAAGAAAGCCTACAACATGCTCAACAGGACGGTATTAGTGCATTATTGTATTATTATTATTCCCTTTATTACATTTTATTACATATTTACTATATTTTTAAATAAACTTATAAAAAACACAAATATATTTAAAAATATAAAAAATAGTGACCCACCGGTATCGAGTACAGTGACCAAGCTACCGGTGGTTAGGGCTCCAGAGATAGGAACTTCCGCACAATACGGGCCGTATCCAACAGAACCGCCTTCTGCATCAAGCCCTTGACCCAGCTGCCTAACGCGAGCCTCTGAAGGTGGTGGTCGAGGCTCTTGGCTATTAAACCATGGACAGATACGACTATCGGAACAATAATCGCCGAATCCACATCCCACATGTCGACAATCTCGTGAGCTAAGTCCAAATATTTAATATGTTTATCTTTTTCTGCTTTCACGAGATTCTCGTCATGCGGTACAGTGATATCGACAATTATTGCAAGGCGTTTTAATCGATCTATTATCACTATATCTGGTTTGTTGGCTATAATAGTCCTATCAGTGATAATAGACCGATCCCAATACAATGTAGCATGGCCATTTTCAAGGACTGGGTCGGGCACATACCTGTAATAAGGTATCTCTAAGTCAACAAGGTTATATTTTAGAGCAAGTTGTTGGTGGATAATCCTGGCTACTTGGTTGTGTCTGTGCAAATACTCACCGTTCGCAAGACGGGAACAACCAGAGATAATATGTCTTAAAGATTCTCCGGGACGATGACATGCCCGACAGATGTCTAGCGTCCCATCTTTGACAATAAATCTCCGATAGTTATTCGTCATCATAACTTCGTCAGTGATTGCACAGATGAAACCTTCAGTTTCTCCAAAGAGATCACCGAAACGTAACCAGGATATGGAAGCTGTAAAATCAACATCGGGCCCGTGTAGAGCCCGATAAAAACGACCGTGAAGCTCTTTGCTCTTCCATATTTCCTTGCGATCAGATACACCTAGTATTACCGGTTTGCACCAGTTCTCTTTAGCTAGGGAGATTGGGGTCAGTCCGTTATCAATTGCCACGACATCTCGATGCAGACCCACATCCACCTGTAAGAAGTACTCTCTAAGGTTGCATATCTCACGGTTATGGAGACTCTTAGCGTTTAAAAATCCTCGACCTCCACATTTCCGTGGGATATACAACCTCATTACTGACGAACGTGGGTGGTGCATTCGGTATGAAGTCAATAGACAACGTACCTTTCTATCCAGAGCTTCTAATTCGGTCTGAGTCCATCTAAGTATGCCAAAAGAGTATACTAAGACTGGCATGGCCCAGCCGTTAACAGCCCGTACCTTGTTACCGCCTGACAAGAGACTTTTCAATACTTTCTTCAGGCGGCCAAAGAAACGGTCCTGCAACGTCCGTTTCATGTCAATCTCAGCAATACACAGAGTTTGGGACATACCTAGATATTTGTAGGTTTCGGTTGCGGAGAGCGACTCAAATTGTGTGAAATCCGAAAGACTGACTCCTTCAGATTCCACAATCCCGCCCTTTTTCACATGCATGACCGCACACTTATCTACCCCGAACTCCATACTGATAGCCTTACTAAAAGTTTCAGTAACTTTTAGTAAAGCCATCAATTCGGGGCCATTAGGGGCAAATAACTTTAGGTCATCCATGTAAAAAAGGTGGGATAAAATTTGACCCCCTCTCCGCATCCGATAGCCTAACCCTGAACCCTCTAGTAGCGTACTGAGAGGATTCAGTGCTAGGCAAAACCATAACGGACTCAGACTATCGCCCTGGAATATTCCTCTCTCGATCCCTATTGGTACACCACCTCCTAGAATCTGACGACATCCTGAATAAACCAAAACCGTATTCCATTGTCTCATACATGACCTCAAAAAGGTGCACAGAGTTGCATCAATTTTATACAACTCCAGCACCTTTAGAAGCCATGTATGAGGTACAGAATCATACGCTTTTTTGTAGTCAATCCAGCATGTCGCAAGGTTCTTTCGGTTGCGACGTACCTGCTGACAAACAGCCATGTCAAGAATAAGGAGCTCTTTAGTACCACGTGCCCCACTTTTACATCCATTCTGAGAGATGGACAATATATTGTTGTTTTCTATATGTGAATACATTTTGACTCTCAGAATAGATGTAAAAAGTTTGTATATAGTTGGTAAACAAGTAATGGGTCTGTAATTTTTGGGGTCTGTGGTACCACCAGATTTATAAAGAAGGTGAGTAACTCCGGTAGTCATAAAAGATGGAAGCGACGCTAACTCAAGGGATGACTGGAAGCAAGATGCCAAGCAGGCGTGCGAGCTACGGAACCATTTTAGCCAAAAGTTGTGCAGTCCGTCCGGTCCAGCTGATTTCCAATTTGGTAACGAACGAACTGCACAACCAATATCATCTTCAGATATGGTTATAGGTTCCATAGCTTGTATTGGTTCACACGCCCGCTCTACATCCCCAATCCACCCACCCTGCGTATGACTGACGGGTGTCGCCCAAATGTTTTTCCAAAAGGCAACTGTAGCATCAGCATCAGGTAGACTCCCATCAGTCACATCTGAATCAGGTCGCTCCCACCTTCTGTATACCCACCTCTCGTCTTTTTGGAACAAGCGATTTTGTGTATATCTGTCTACTCTCTTTTTATATCGCCTTATACGGTTTGCCCACGCATAGATTTTCTGCTTCAGGAAATCAATGCGCTCCGTGACCCGTACAGAGTATTCACGGGGACTCACGTTAGTTCGCGCGAATGCCCGGGTCACGAAGCGCATGACTCTCGGGCGTGTATTGCCCGTCCTGAAGCAGTGTAGCTTGCCTATGAGCACCCTAGCCTCGGTAATGCGACGTTCAATCCTGCATTGCCAAGCTGGTACTGTAGGTCTTGGTCGAGCAGCTGATTCTTGCTTATTAAATTTAACACCAGCTACTCGACATACTGTAACAGCCGCACAATACAGGATTGAATGGGCATCAGTGAGATCATCACAATTGAGAAAATAAGATTTTAAAATCGAGTCTAGGGCACACACTAGCGCTATATTTTTTCTATGCGTAGGCAAACGTGGAAGCCGCGGTCTACACTGAATAGGGACAGATCTAAACTCACCAATCGCTTGTTCCAAAACGCTCCTTAATTCATCATTGCACTGGATACTTACAGATGTAGCAGCATCATTTACTTCTTCATTAACTGTTAAGACGGGAGGTATTTCATTTTCTACTGTAGTGGAGTTACGGTTACTATGTAATGAAGAAGGGATGATACTGTTACATGCTTCTAAGCGTAGCCTCTCAAGTGCGGCGTCATCCAACAGATGACAGCGTTGTATGGCGCGCACCTGATCCGATAGGCGTTGTGCTGTTACGTTGACATCTGGTTCAAGTACCTGAAACAGGGGCAGCATGCGGACACGGTACGCAGTGAGGTTAATTCCTCCCTCTGTAGCCACAAAATATGCCCGCATCACGTTTTCGTTCATAGAGAGACTCCATCGAATGCGGTGCACATTACCACCGGTAGCGGGGTCCCTAATCGAAGCAGGAGGGCCTCGGGGTCCTAAGCCAGTCGGTGGCCGGCCTCTCCCCTGCCGACGTACAGGTGGAGGCGACATCGGTGGGGAGAAAAACTCATCGCTGCTTGAGCTCGACGCCTCACCAGTAGCCACAATTGTCGGCGACTGTGAGGCGGAGCTGTGCGACGAGTCCGGGGATGGTGTAAGTGCTGTTTGCTTGGCACGTGCTCTGGTCAACATTCCTTTTACTTCTTCTCTTTGTTTTTTCTTGATTTAATTTATTTTCACTCATTATGCATATAGCACAGTGACAGTATATATTATGTCAAACTGTCAATGGTTTTAGATTTTCTGGATATTTCATGTTCTTGATTTTTTTCATGTTTTTCTTTTCTATTTCGAAATATGTGTATATTGATTTAAAATGGTATTGGTCGAAATTATATTAGTATTTATACGTAAAATACTTGAATAAAATTGAGAGTAAGAAAAAAGTGTGACTTGTTCTTAGCAGTGTTATTATTATTATTATACTCGTAACTATTGAAGTATTATACTACAAAATCGAGGATTGAGGCTACAAAATTTTTAAACTTACTACTAAATACCTATATAAATTTCATTAAGATACCCCAGTGGCTCCTCAATCTAAACGGACATAATTCAAAAGCAGAGGATTTTTTAAACGATATATTGTAATGTAAATATTTTTAGTATATAATTATGTATATTTTGTACATTTTAATTGTAATTGTAAATAAACACATTATTAAACTAAAGCAGAGAGTCTAGATTACACTCTACGTCAGCCTCATATAGAATTTAAATACCTACTTATAATACGCTTCAAAGAAGTATTTTGAACATTGCATGTTGAGCGTACCTACACTTCGAATGTGTCGAAAGAATGGCGGAGGAAAGAACGAACGAACGAAACAGTTATGCAAAACGAAAGTGAAGGGCCGTGAGAGAGAATCGTAACGGACAGATTTACCTACTGAATTTGGGACAGGACATGGAAGTTTCTAATCATAAAGTATATTAAAATTATTTAAAAAAAAATATATTATAAAGATGTAGGTATAGGTACCACGTCTTATAAACTGAAAAGACATGGTAATCAGTAATAATGATTTCTAATAATTTTTTTAATAAATCTTTTAAACTTTCATATCAATCAATTAGAAGAATAAAAAGATCTGACTTCTAAGTACGAGTACTAGGACTTTCAATATCGCCAATGGGTTGTGGATGTGGAGGTCAGATGGCATTCGCTAAAATATCGAAGTTCAGCCGCTTCACAGTTTTAGTTTTCGAAACGAAAATCTCTTATACAACAGTAATGTCCGTCCGTCCGTCCGTGACTCAGTGTAAACGCCAATCGACTCAGCATGGTCAAAGACCTCTAAAATAAACTTGACCTTTGACCTCTAATCTCAAGGTCAAGGTCAAAACGAGGTCAAATCGAGAACGATAATAGTTAGATACTCAAGACCATCTGCAATCAACTCAGGATGGTCAAAGACCTCTAAAGTGATGTTAAACTTTTTTTTTTTTTTTTAGATTTTATGAAAAAAATTTTGCCATATTTTTAACTTGTTTATATTTGCCAGGGGTGTTATGGATTAAAAAAAACGTAGTTATGGATCCTCTTTTAGGGTTCCGTAGTAAAAATTTCACGTCTACTCCACGTCCACTACGTGTGGGTGGGGTATCATTAGATAGCTCTTTTAAATTCATTTGGAGTTTGCTATGGTCATGTTTTGATTTAAGCATCCATTTGCGAGATATTTAGCTTTGAACTGCATAGTTTTGCGTAAACAGGTCGCCTCCCCCCTCTAAAATCTAAACGGCTGGCGTGAAGAACCTGAAAAAAATCGTGATGGTATGTAATGAACTTTAAACGAAGACTATAACGGATGGTATGACTCAATTAGTTCAGGAGTTAAAATCCATTGCCATCCCCAAAAGAAAAGTGGTAAATAGATCCTGCGAAGTTGGATGTAAACAACAACAACAATCGTATAAAATCGTAGAAAAAATAACAAATTAAAACATAAGAGTTTGTCTATGCTCTATTTATATAAATACTGATAGCTGTGTTTATACTACAGGATGCTGGGCAGAGACACCATTCCATCTAGCCCACTTACACTTTTTGACACTTTTTGTGTGTAAAGTTTTATAACCAGCAAAACTGAAGAATATTAGTTCTATATAACTGATATAACTGAAGAGTATTATACTATTATTTCTTTGAAATTCAACACACGTCAATGTTTGATTCTATGATCTGTGTTACGTTTATAGTATAGTACAACGCCATCTATTGATTACACGTTGAACTAATAGGGATCTGCAGATACCTACTGCTAATTTAACAGTCGCATGCCAAACTGGTAGAACAAGTAGGATTAAATAATACATAATTACTTGTTACCTGGCACAAGGACTGTAAAAATAAAAGAGTGCTAGTTTTTTCTTCTAATCTTTTAAATACTTTAGATGGAACTTTATTCTGTAAAATTTAATACTGTAAGGCACTCAGTTTCCAGAATACTGGCAAAACGGAAATGGCAAGAAGTAATTTTAGACTGAACCACAGATAAGTAAGTTAAATCTCAGTCCATTTTGACGTCAACTGCTGGGCATAGGCCTTCCCCAAAGACGGGGGAATTCAGCCCACATATAGCTGACTCGACGGGTTGATATATGGTTTTGTGTCGAGTTTTCCTTCTCTAATGTAGTTAGTAACGAGTTTAGTAGAGCTACAAAGCCTTATAAACATCTCCAGGACCTAAGTCACACTCGCAGTGCACGTGTTTACAGAGGTATGAAACTCTGGCAGATTTTGTTTGCATGTTAAACTTCTGATGAAACAAATTAAATTCCACACAGCATTCGAACTGCACCTACTATTTTTGGCTAGTTCGTAAGTATCTACTAGGTACCTACCTATTTCAGTTGAATTTCGACAGAAGTAGGTATGTGTCTAATAGAGCCATGACTCACTGTAAGTTGTACTGGCTTACAACAAACTACAGTCTGAATGACGTAAATCTTTACATTTATAATCTGTATCTGAATATTATGCAACTTCTTTCAAATACTGCTGAGCAAAGGATTCCGCCAAATTCTGCCTATTAGGCTATAATACAATACACGGTTTAAAACGGCTGTTTAAAACCGAGATTTATGCTGTCACGGCTTAAAACCAACAGTGTTCCGTACAACGTCGTACAGGTATGACGTCATTTGGTTTTAAACATTCGTTTCAAACCGTGTATATACCCTTACATTTCCTAGTGTTATACATCCAACTTTATTAGTTTTACAATCCTAAAACTAGATGGCGTTAGATGTTCTCTGTGTGTCGCATCGTTCAAGGTTAATATCGAGGCCAAACTGCGATCAAGTCTATTGTCACCGTGAACAATCTCCACATTTGCAAGAAAACTATTATTTTGCATAACCATAAAGTATAATTTAGTTTTAAAAAGTTTTATTTGTCCAACTACTAAGGGCATAATTAAATTCAGTGCGTTAGGTTTTAGAACTAATTAAATTCCATGGAATAGTAGTGACCAGTTCCGATTTCCCACGCGATTACATTAACGGGATAAATTTAGCTACTCTACGGGTTGATTCAAGAAATTTTCTATCTGTGGGATAATTTTAATCCGAATCTGTTAAATGGTTTATGGTAAAGTAACAAATCTCAACAAACAAAATTCCTAAGGATACCTCTATATGCTTTACCTAATTTAAAATTGCTATTAAGAGTCATAATTAAAAGCAAAAGGTTACTAACTTAACTAGTTACTAAAAACGATTACGCCATTGATATTAAATAATAAATAATATTTTTTTTTTTTTTTAATATTTTATACATTATTACTCAACGTCATCTAGCCCAAACTAAGCTATAAGCTTGTGCTATGGTATCTAGACAACTGATAAACATACTTATATATTTCTAAATACATACATAATACACATAGAAAACACCCAAACTCCGAAACAAACATTTGTGGATCACACGAGACTCCGGAGTCGAAAGCCGATGCACTACCGACCACGCCACCGAAGCAGTCGTGGAATATCTTCTACGTCTTTTTATTTTCATGTAGGTCTGTACTTTTGCCTTTTAGAGACATCGCTAAATATCTGATCGATGCTTCTCAGTTCTGAACTGACTAGAAGGCTGTTTATTTTTTGACTCAAAGAATGAAAACCCCTACTCTGGTGGAACCCCAACCACCTTATAACTGTAATGACATGGATTTGGGCCTAATACGCAAATAACAGCAAAAAGTGGAAAACAATTAAAATAGGTACCTAATACCTACCATTTATTTGCTTCCAGTAATCCCTTCTAAATGAGAGGGATTACATAATACATTAGTACCTAATAAAAAGCGAGTTTCCAAAGGTGACCAACCAAAACTTGCTTTTGTAAGGAGGTTCACGGTCTCATGAAGCAATAGGTTAGTTTTTAGAATTATTTACCGAGGTATACCTATTATACTTAGTTACCTAATGGGAGCTTCTTCTTCTTCCTTTTTGTAAAAACGTGGCTCCATCGATGATCATCGACGATTTCGCCAATGTCAGGGTAATTCTTGATTTTTCCCGCACAGAAGAAATATTTACTCTGAACTAGTTACCTAAAAGGCAGCCAGCCACGCGCACCGTAAAAACCCAAGTCCCCAAAACTTGCTTTTGTAAGGACTTTTACGGTCTCATGAAATAATAGGTTAGATTTTAGAATTATTTACCGAGGTATACCTAGCTTTTTTTACTTTATGCCCGGGATAAAAGTATCTCCAGTGTCAATTGAGGGATTGCTTTATATTATCTATGTGCTAACAAATTTTCATCCATATCTCTTCAGTGTAACAAACATACTACCCGAATTTTATTTTATACCTAACGTATGTAATGCATTTGTTTTAACATAATTATTTAAATAATATTCTAGTAGCTGATGCCTGAGTGATATAGTTTTCTTCTCCCGATCCCCTTGGGAACATGTCGCCGGGATAAGAAGTAACGTACCTACATTAGTAGTGCATTAGCACTCTGAAAAAACACTGTTATAATTGACCGAGCGAGGGAAGCATCTCAGTTTCAACTCGAGGACTAGCCGATTTGGCGTTGTTTGTCTGTATGTATGTATGTATGTATGTGTGTCAGTTCCGGTCTACATGCCGCATTCTTCAGCCGATTTTCGTGAAATTTGCAAGGCGCAACTTTTGTCGAAGGGATTTTTCGATTGGGGGCAAAATGGGGGAGAAATGGGGGGAAAATGGGGAAGAACGAAAATAACGCGAGGTCTACTGTTCGCAGAACTGTATACTAGTTAATATTTTAAGTATTTTTATTATTATTATTCTTGATCAAGCAGGCAGTTGAAAAACAACTGATAATGCCTGTATCCTGCTGGTACCTACTAAATTAAGTCTTGGAGTTTAAGATATGTTTGTCAAGTCTGTTCTTTAACTGGTTCACGAGTGCACAGTTTCAGACCGTGGCCTTAGAGATGGACATTGTCAATATCATAGTGTCAATTTAAGATTTTATATGTTTCTATCAGATTGTGAGTTTTAACACTTCTAAACGTTCTTCGTAGGAGTATATCTTCAATAGTCGTGGAGTCTTAGTGAAGTTACTTACGCTACGCTACGTTGTACCTTTTCTAGGAGGATATAAAAGGATTTTCAAAATCAGTTCAGTAGGATTTTGAGATTACAAACACAACCTCACAAACTTTACCTGTTTATGGTTATATTGTTATAAGTAACAAATAATATAATAATACTATTAGACCGCCAGTGAATTCGCTCATAATTTTTAACGTAGGGTACCTACGTTAAAATTATGAGCGAATTCACTGATTCTACAATGAAGGAACACCGTCCTCCGGCCGCGCAATTTTCGTAAATATGGGTAAAAAGTTTTTGATTCACGTAGTTAGGTTATTTCATTCACTACATCAATTGAAATGATCATAATTTAAAATAGGTTATTTCATTAGGTATCTAGATCTCTAATCGTAATCACTAGTCTGCCTAGGCAGACTAGTGATTACGTATCTGTGACGTCATACAATTATTCTGAGTGACGTAAGCTTCTGCCCCGTCTCTCAGTTTTATTCATGTAGAAACGTTGAAATTATTGTTTGTTGTAATTATATAGCCACAGAAAAAGAATAGATACATAGAAATGGGGCCGTTGTAAAGCTGGCTCATAGTACGTCTACTTTACGGCTATAAAGGCTATAACTGTTATTTACGAAAAATCTTCAATAATATGTATTTATATATCACGACTATTTACTCGAAAGGGTAGGCAGAGGTGCATTAGACGCTATGTGACAAAAATGTCCTAAAATATATATTTATTTTTCATAAAAGGCACTACGTCCTGGTGTTGAATACGACTAGATCCAATGCCAGTTAACAACGTCAAACAAAATTTTCACTTCCCTATTATACAATTTTAAAACTATTTTATCTATGACCACAATTTTCACATCCCTATTATACAATTTTAAAACTATTTTATCTAGAAAATTCTACGTTTCTTTATTTTCTACCAAATACGAATATTATTCAGTATTCGTAACATTCGATAAGAGCGCCAATTTTTTAAAGTTCGAGTGTTGCGTTCGAGTGAGCGGTGTCACGGTTTCGTTCGTGGGAAAGTGACGTTTCCCGCGCCCTGCCATGTTTCGGCGGGAATGAATCCTATTCCCCTCATAGCCGTCACATTGCGGTAGTGACACATCGCAACTCTGCCGCCACATTACAGTTACACCACTCTCACGCCACCTGGCGACAGTAAACAGGAAACTTCTTGGTATAGTTGTTGAACGATACAGTGATATTTATTTTCGATATTTAAATAGCAGATAATTTAAAATATAAATTGTAATTTAGTGCTGCATACATATCTATAACTTTAGTAATTGTTTATTTAGAACTTCGACAGTAATCTGACTAATGAAAGTGTACTAAATCCAATTCTATACAGAAGTTAAGGTGGTGGTGGCGGTGTTTAAGGTGTTGGGTTGGCGATCGATAGAAGCGGGGTCGAGTGCCGGTCACTATACCGAAATAGTATCAAAGAGATTGACAAGTATTAGTTAAAAACTACAAGCACTTTTAAATATTCCACAATTTACTAATTAAGGAATATTTACTCACATCCCTAATGATGACCAATTGTGCATAATTCCCAGAGATTTTCATTCCTTTTTAGGTATTTACCTATTCTCTTAAAATAGTCTTAGATTTAAAACTCCAGCTAGAGAATCGTAAGAACGAATACTAAATGCTAGTGTTGGCCTTAGGACACCGTAAAAATTCGTTTACTTCTAAAATAGGTATGTACTTATGTACGGTTCTTGATACTTGACGTGTGGTTTATCTATTTATTGAAAGTTTGAAGAAATAATAAGGTATTATCGTGAACGACCCCAGACTCCCAACTCGTCAGTGCTTGCCGTGACAGTTTATTTTGATCGCATAGCACTAAACGGATAAGAACTAAAACTATTCGCGACCCGAACCGCGACATCTATGAGCAGCACCCCAAACTTCAGTGTACTGAAATGCGTTTACGATCTTTATTATCGGCAGTCGTAATTCCTACTACAAATTTAGTTCTTGCCCTACAAAAAGCGTTTCTCCTTTCATAATAATAAGAATACGTCGAGTCGGTCGGTTGGCGCGCTAGCTCGTTCGATACCTACGTACACGGCGTGATGTGTCTGTGTGTGTAGACATGGTACGTGTGTGCGTCAGTTGAACCCGCGCTCCCCGGCCCCTTTACCGGTACAATACTCCTCCCTCCGACCTCCCCTCACCTCCGTATCACCACGGCCGCGCTGCGACTGCCCGAACAACCGAACGTAGCTTTCTGTTCACTTATATAACGACATACATATATAACCGTGGTAAATAATATACGCTGTGAATAGCGAGTTATGTGCTGCCACCTAGCGGCCCGGACAGAGCACGCTTGCCAACAGACTGTTGCTGCCTTTAGATTTTCTTTGACATAATGCTGGCTGGCGAGCTGTAATTATTTAGCACATTGCGTTTTTTAATAAATATTAACTTGTTATGGAAAAGCAGTTAAATATTATAGAGAGACCTTTTTTATAATACTGGCCCATGACATTGTACGTTTCACTGAAGCTTTTGACGTTTAGCTTGTTTAGACGCTACATTGACTTTTCCTTTATTGCAATTTAATTAGTTTTCGTAGCACGCGTCGTTGATGTCTTTTGTAATATGAGTTAGAATTCGTTTATTATCGATTACATATTCTTTTGATATGCCGGTGTCTTACTATGATTTATTTACACAAATCATAGTAAGACCAAGTAAGACACATGTATTGTATTGGAAGCTATGTGTGTTGTATTACTACAACTAGCTTCCAATACAATACATATTCTAAGTATACCTCCTATAGTAGTATACTTAAGAGTATGTATTGTATTAGAAGCTAGTTGTAGTAATGTTATCGACAATATGGCGACAATACTTGATAAGGCGGTATGGTCAACAGACCTTAGCCTATTATTGCTAGTAGAATTTTATCATAATGTACTTTCCTCATTTTTTTAATTCCGCGGTCCACGGCCGCAGCCGCTCTCTCGTCCGTTGCCGGGTGTCTCTGGTTCACACGCAGAAGGTATTTCCAGTGGCACCCGGCGTTTCCAGTGGCGCCCGACGATCATAATGTACTATGATTCTATCGAACTGTGGTTAAAAAGTTACTTTACGATAAAGATTTGCAGAAAATCTCATACAAAATCTGTATCATAAAATAACATTTTAATTTTTTATATACGAGTAGTATCGCTGTCATCTTTAAATGTCAACTTTTGAAATCATAATTCGAACTTTTTGGCACTAGATAAAGTAAATTAGAGTAGGTTTTTTTTTGTTATAAAATACTTTTAGTTACTAATGGGTGCATAATGGTCTCATCAAGATCTTAGGGCCTCAGGCCAACCTTACCTGCAAGTACCGAGCCTACCGAGCAAGCTGACGAGGCTCGTACAATCGTAAAACTTCCCGATTACCGGCAATACCTAGGTGGCGTACTTGTGACCAGCAAAGCTACTGGCGAAAACCGGTCGAATTATTTGTATGTAGGTTATGACTATGACGATACTTTTTTGTACTTTCGTGCTTCTGATACATACGATATATTTTTGTTTTGAATAAAATCTCAATTAATCATTTAAGAAGGTTTATTTCATATCTGAACTAATCTGAAGTGTAATGGCGGCTGTACACACACGTCGAGACACCCCAAGACAGGCCGAGTGCGAGTGTGTACAGGACGCACTCGTCTCGTCTCGATCTTGTCTCGCTCTCTCGTTCTCATCTCGGTGGCGTGCCGGTTTTTTGCCCCCGAGTCAAAGGGTCTCGTTGGCTCTCGCGAGGTAAATGAGAGCGAACATGTACACTCATTTTACGAATTTTCTTTATAAGTATGGTAAATTAAAAGATTATAACTAGGTCGCCATCCTGCCCCGCGGTAGCATATTAGAGCGCAGCAAGCATCACATATCTTTGTGTAAAAAATTTTTTTTATTTTTTTTATTTTTTTTATTTTTGACGGCCAAAATTGAAAATTCGGACTCCATTAGAATGATGTCAGTTAAATCTAGTTTAATTTGATATATACATTGTTGAAATCGGTAAAGTACCTATTGACAGAGATCTCGCATAAGAAAGGATTGAACCTTCTTGCACCATGAGAGCTTCGCTCGCTACGCTCTAATAATAGGTCACGGCAAAAAGACAAACAGTAGCAGCAATTTCTACGTCCATTGTCGCGGGAGTCCTACGAGACTGTGCTTACGAGTGTGAACAGGCATGCTTTCGACGAAACCCTTCTCGACCGAGGCTCTCGACGAGTGTGTACAGCCGCCATTAGAAATACTGTTTTGGTGTATGTACGCGTAACAGGAGTATTATTAACCGACTTTAAAAAACAGACGAGATTCTCAATTCGACTGTAATTTTTTTAAGTTACCGCTTTATCTTTCAACTGAGTGCTCTAAACCGATTTTGAATATTTTTTTAAATAAAAACTAGTTCTTTCCGTGTACAATTTAAATTTGGTCCCATTCCGACAAATTGAAGTCGTTTTTAGGGTTCCGTAGTTCAAGTTTCGGGACCCTTATAGTTTCGTCATGTCTGTCCGTCCGTCTGTCTTCGGCTTTCCTCTTAAACGGTGAGTGCTAGCAACATGAATATGCGTACACGTAACCAGAATTTGTTTTTTTTTCTTACGTCTACTCCGGAGTGTGGGGTATCATTAGATAGGTATTTTAAAAACATAGAGAGGTTACTGAAATTATTTTTTTATTTAAGTATTCGTTTGCGAGATATTTAACTTTATAGCAGATTTTTTTGGTGACTACGGAACCCTTTTCTATGAGTGGCTCGACACGCACTTGGCCGTTCTTTTTTAAATCAACATTTGTATTGGTTATTTGTATTAGATTGATTTTGATTTTCGTCCGGCCTTTTGAGTTTAATATCTATTTGTTTTTTTTAATTCCGCGGTCCAAGGCCGCGGCCGCTCTAACGTCCGTTGCCAGGCGTCTCTGGTTCACACGCAGAAGGTATTTCCAGTGGCGTCCGGCGGTTTCCAGAGGCGCCCGGCGGTTAATGTCTATCCTGTGAAAACAAAACAGAAACTCAACACAATATCAAGACTAACCTCAAAGTGGTAGACATAGGCGTCTATTACCTTAGCTTACATTTCGGTTCGAATTACAGACAGGTTATTGATTTTCTATGCCATAATAGTCTGGATACGGCAATATGCTTGTCCTCTATAACGTAGGACTACCCCTGCCTACACCCTCGGAGTGTGATTATATTTGACTAACTGATCACCACGGCTCCACCCACATGATTAAAATTTCTCGTTCCCGATTCCCTTGGGATCACATTACCGGGATAAAAATTAAGTAGCCTATGTTACTCCGTCATAACGTAGGAGCTATCAGTGATAGGATCTTCAAAATCGGTTCAGAAGTTACGGAGCTTATTGAATTCAAACAGTACAAATCTATCCTCTTTAGTATAATATTAGTATAGATAAATATACCATTATCGTAGGGAATAACTCCTTTAGATAGTGTAAAAGGCCCGTATCAACAACTCCACGGTTTTTTAATTCCGCTGCCCATGGCCGCGACTCCACCTATGTCCATTGCCGAGCGCCTCTGGATAGCACTAGAAGAATTTCCAGTGGCGCCCGGCGGACTTTGGCCACCTGTGTGGCCTCTGGGTGTTGGCTGCGTGTTAAATCTTTAGGGTCGAGTTTTACTTTTATCCCGCGTCGGTGAGTGAAGGCGTGCGTGAGGTAAAGCTCCACAGCACGCAGCCCTTCTAACCTGCTTCTGTAAGTACGGTAGGGTGCTAGTCCGTCGTCCTCAGGCCCCGATCATGGAGGTCGATGGTCCTACGCGTATTATAGTCTGCACGACGCATCGACGCACACTTCAGAACTCAGCAGGGAGGGTCCGCTCCCTCACCCTTCAACATCTCCAGAGTGGGTCGTCCGGGTTATGTTGGCAGGGTACTTTTGCATTGCATTTTTGCATTGCAGGTACCTGCCGAGAAACGGACCAGGCTCTGGGAACAATTCCTAAAATATCAAATCGGTTATAGGTTCGCCACCTACTACGTGGGACCACTAAGTGACTGGTGAAACGTAGGTGCATTAAATACCTCTGTATAGTCCTTCAGGGATATTGTGTGTTATTAATAAAAAGTATTTACCCATTTATTGGAATCTATACTATATAAATTGGAGGATATTTTTTAGATAAATTTTTATACAAGACATTAAGAAAATATGACCACTGTACCTATAGATTTCACCATAATTCCTTAGCCGACAGTGTAGTAAGAAAGAAGTATCCAATTCACTATATTCTGGTGCAAATAATATAAAATACATACATTAATTCACATATCACGCCTATATCCCCGAAGGGAAAGGCAGAGGTGCATTACACACCCACAATTTGCAGGTATTTTTAGTCCCACGTAATAGGAGGCAAGCCTATTGCCGTCACTGGGCACTCTAGAAAGTGGGTTATGTCCAATATGGCCGAATAAATTTAATAAAATAAGGTAAGATAAAAAAAAAAATCAATTTAAAAAAAATTAATATAAAATAATGCATCTTACTATTTTATAATACAGTAAGTATTATTATAAAAGTAAACTTATGTTAACAACGTTTTTCTACATCTATAAACCCTATTCAGAAAGTATATGATCTGAAAAGCCATGAATTTTCTTTGTAGGTATGTCCCTACTGAGATCATAGGAACTTCCCAGGTTTCCCTAGACTCTAGATCGAATTAATTAGTATTTAATCTAATATCTACCACTTACATACGTGTTTAATCCGTTAAATCAATTATAGTAGTAGTTGTAGTTGACGTTTCTAGGTCTGCGCTCCAACAACACACAACGCCATCTAGCCTGAAACTTAGTAAGCTATTATTTTGAGTACTAAAATCTAGAATCCCTAGTACGGTGTCTTGCGCGGCGCTTCGCGCCGCACCACGCCATAGGTTTTGGCCTATAACTTTTGACCCCGTAGGGCTAGGTCAATTTTTCGATTTTTTTGGCTTGCCTCCAGATCGAGGGCTATCCATAGAGGGGTCAACCATCATTGTAGCATAAGCAGTTCTCGAGAGCTAAGAGGGGACAAAAATTACATTCCCCATTTCTATATATAGATTTATTTTTTTAGATGTATGGTAGATTAGGAACGGGTGCATCAAGATCATAGGAGCAAAATATACATATGCTTTATGACGTGGAATAACATATTAATATCATTACGCCTTTATCCCCGAGGGGATAGGCAGAGATAGACAACACACACCCACAATTTGTCAGTATTTTTGTTGGTCCCATGTAATACGGGGGCCGTTACCGGGCACCTAATATGGGTAATAGCTACTTGAACATGTCAATTGATTTTTGTCGACACTTCCATGCTCTGGGCTGGTGATAAATACCGAATAGATCAAATAGAATGTGTGCTAATGGGAGTTTACGTTATGTGTGGTCACACCAGCGCCTCTAGCGGGAACATAGGGAAGCGAGGTAAGTTTGGGAATTATTAAATAAGTGATAAAAAGTTTCCTTTATTGCAGTAAAGATAAAAAAAGGATAATTTAAACGAAAAACTCTTTAAATAATCAAAAAATTTTGAGGTTGTCCTAAAAGTCGTCCCATATAATTTTGTACACAACAAAATATAAATTTCAGATGCAAACTTACACACAATAGTGTGTTTTAAAAAAAATATAGTTATAAAATATGGCTAGCAAATCGCCCTCACTTTGCTTCGTTCTTAGGCTAGTTACTCACACAAAATATTCTTTACAATAATAATTAAGTACAACATACATAATGATTACAATATTATGTATAATTATATACTAAAAATATTAACATTACAAAATATCGTTTAAATAATCCTCCTAGAATGCTGGCTGTGTTGCCACGTTGGATGGAAATAATTCTTTGGGCCACAAAATAGCCAGCCTTCTGGTCCTGAGAAGCATCGATTAAGCGTTTAGCAACTATTATTATTCTTGATGAAATACTATGTTACTGAAAACCCGTAGGAAAATTCGTTTGAGTTTATATCATGATCAGACTGAGAAAAATATACGTGGTGAGGGACTTATTTTATAACTAACGGCCACAAGCGACTTTGGGTGAAATATTTTTCTCATTCCCGATTGGGAATAAAAGAAATCGACCAAGGACTCGCTCACAAAGGGTTCCGTATCAAAACGGTCAAAAAATCACGGTTGTTGTATAGGAGCCACTTTAAATATTTATTGAGCGAAGTGAGCGAAGCTCAATCTTAGGCGACTCATGTATTTCGTTGGTCCGCATACTCCTCTTAAACGCCTGAACCGATCTCCTTTAAACTTACCACTGTGATAACGTGTGGCGTGAGGGTGGTTTAGAACAAATAAAATTGAAAATCGGACACACCGTCGAGGAATAATAATCACCGAAAAAAATAATGGAAAAAATAAAATAAAAATAAAATAAAATAAAATAAAATAACGTTTATTATCTTTGAAATTTTCAGAAAATTATTTAGATTCGTCAGAAGTTGGTGTGACTCTACCGAGGGTTCCAAAATGCAACGAGACTGAGAAGAGCCCTCAAGAAACTCAGCTCGAAATTCAACACTTCGCTCAGTTTTATGCAACAGCAGCATGCATTGCATACCTAGTTATATTCTGATTTTTAGCATTTGTTGTTATAGAGGCAACAGAAATACATCATCTGTGAACATTTCAACTTTCTAACTATCACGGTTCATGAGATACTGCCCAAAACAGACGGACAGCGAAGTCTCAGTTATATGGTCACCGTTTTACCCTTTGAGTACGGAACCCTAAAAAGGTAGAGATGAAGAAAATTGTTTTTGTTAAGTACCTTCCTACTATAGTAAATACATAGTATAGGAAGTAAGTAGGTATATGCATTTAGTAAAAAGCTGGAATTACAAACAGACACATCAGATTTTATTTATTTTTACAGATAAAAGTTCCCGGTTAAAGGCAGAACTTAGTAACTGTTGGAAAGTAAGTCTATGGTACGCCTCTGCCTACCCCTTCGAGACATAGGCCTCACCAATAACTGATAACAATATCGGTATAGTGGTATTAGTCATACTACAGTTTACTTAGTTTGAAACTAGATGGCGCTGTATAGGTATTTCTGAGTAAAGTAGTATATTTCTAGCACGATTCGAAACCCGGGATGGTTAATATATTACTGCTTTTTCTATACAAAATTCATCGAAATCTAAGTTTTTAGATCGTGATGGAGGATAAATAAATAAATAATGATACAAAACTTTCACATAGAGATACATACGTACTAGCTGATTTATGCAGTTCCGTATGCTTGATTTTTTTTTCCACAATCCCACGGGAACACATCATACCGGGATAAAATTTAACCTAAAGTTATAGCACTAAGGGATAGTGTAACTAGATACCTACCTTTTTTTTTTTTAATTCTGCGGCCCAAGCCCATGTCATGTCTGTCCGTTGCCGGACGTCTCTGGTACGCAAAAGATATTTCCAGTGGCGCCCGCCATAGATACCTACCTAGTGAAAGAATTTTCTGAGCTGCTATACAAGTGACACACCCTGGCTTTGGTTCTGTTTTAAAGGTCAACGTACACACACCTTCCTTGCGATGATTTTTGGTGACAATGACAATCCTATAGGGACCTATCAACATCTCCGGGACCCCAAGTCATTCTCATACCAACAACACTCTAGCACAGAATAGGGAATAGTACTCTACTTACACACAGAACTTGCACTCCGACGTTAATTAAAGCACATTCTTTTGTTTACATAGAACATAATTCGAACGTTAGGGTTGTCAGGAAAGTGTCAGCATAATTTGACCAATAATTATGACGTTAATGGCTCAATATCAACTTAGTCAATGCCGTATCACAAACAAGAGACAACCCTTACTGACTTACAGCTTCAAGTTGTCGCTGACGTCACGTATTTTTTGTGACTGTTAGGCGAGTGACATATGCCTGACTCTGGCTAGAATACCCAGTACCGTACGTCAATAGGCTCGTTCCCTTTTACGTGTCACCAACAGACGAAATATGGAGTATGGACTCTTCGGGGATAAAGACGCGATTTCTTGTGTTTTTATACAAGAATTCAGTAGGGGCACCACGTGTAGGTATTGATGAATTAGGCTTAAAATAATATTGATAAACCCTATTAGTATATTTGACTGAGGGAGCGAAGCGACCGAAGGCTCCGTTTCAACTTGAAGACTGGGGAGAATTTCTTTCGTCTGTTCCCATCTACGGGTTCTGTCAGATAATGTTTGAGGCCTTATTTATCAACCGATTTGCATGAAACTTTACACATACACTCCTTGCTTACAATGAATAACATTTGAATTATATTTTTTGGATTGGATGACAAATGAAAGAGTAATAAAGAAAATTGAAGAAGAAATTTTCTAAACAAAGCCGCTCCCGAAGTCTACGGTTCACAGAATCACTAGTTTAGTTCAATTTAATAGAGATTTTCCAGAGTTTCGTCTGTTGTTTGGTCTGTTCAGCAGGTGTTCCACTTGCAGTGAGGTTGAAAATAAAATCTTAGTAAGTCCCATTATCCCATAAAACCCAATACTTAAAACGATACTATACCCATTATAATACTCAGTACGTCTAACGGGTAACTTAAAAATATCTAAAAATTAAAGTTGAATAAAAAGACTGAACTATCGCAACATTACTTTCAAAACTCGTTCTCTATGTAGAGCGTCGGAGATTCGAGTCTTGTTCGAGCGTTGTTTTGTTCAACGAATAGAGGCCGCGATAGAGCATCGACTTTGAATAGTAGAGTCTAAAACGAAGGGGAATGACATCTTTTTCGGACTATACCGCATATTGCCGACAGATGGTGGGCTTAGAAACTATTCTGATACATTGAACTGTTGTTACTAGGACTGTAGAGATTGTGGTTAGTCACCAAGCAATGTATTACTACATTAATTTTTAAATTTCAGATTATTGTCAAGCAGTTTTTATCTATTTAGACCAAAATCGACTACCAAGTCGTCTTCTTTGGATTTAAAGTAACTTTAGTTTACTCATTCTGACTTTCCTCACAAGTTCTAAAAGGGCTTATCTTTAAGTATATATATAATTCTACTGTATGTGTGTATGTCACTGAACTCCTCCTAAACGGCTGGACCGATGTTGATGAATTTTTTTGTGTGTGTTCAAGGGGTTTCGAGAATGGTTTAGATTCAGAATTTGGTTCTTTTTTTGCAGGACAACGTCTGTCGGGTCCACTAGTAAAATATAGATTTTAACTTCTCTGTCTACCCCCGTGGGAATATAGAGTCATAACTATTTTATTAGCAAAGTGATTTTCGCGCTATAATTGTAATTAATCTCCTCAATAACTCCACCTCCTAGAGACAAAGAAATATTACCAAAACTCTACCAAAGTCTTTATCACAATAAATTCGTAACACAAACACCATTTTCAAAAACATAGAGTTCAATCATCAGCTCTATAACCATGACCCTAAGTCCTTCTCGTGGTCAGACAATCTGCTAGCCATGGACTTGTTTCGAGATTGCCAATGCTCTACACACAAAACGATCAAGCAAATCTAAACTTTACCACAAAGCAACAAGACCTCATTTATATCGTTATCAGATCTAGTGATAACACAACAGCGCCGACGTACACGCGACGCAAAACCTAACTATACACTAGAAACATCAAAACTCAAAAGACAGACGCTCGAAAATTAAAAAAGTAACAGTTCCAAATTCAAATACATGGCAGGCGTCGTCAAAGAAAAAGAGGCGTTATTTCAAAATACCTATTTCGGAATTTCAGGACCGAAATCAACTTCATAACAATTAACGATACGACCCCCGTCTCTAAATTCCTCGCCCCGAGCGTGCCCGCTATACGTGGCGGTGCGACGCCTTCGCATAGATAGAATAGAGAGCGGTTTCGGAACGCACCCGTACATGTAAGCGTGTGTGCGTGCCTTTACTAGTGTGGGTCCCCTATCTGTATACACGCACACATACAAGCCGCCGGTGAGCGCTGTTCACCGCACTCTGTGAGCGCAAACAACCATCTATAAGGCCACGCTATAGCTGACGAAGGGACGGGCCGCGCCACATGCCGGTTGCACATTTCTGTTTTTCTTTGTTCACGTGTTATTTACATGGATATTATAATAAATGTGTGATATCGTTGGTTGAGATTATTTTTTCTTAATGAGGAATTTTGTTTTCTATGGTCTTAAGATTAAAATACATTGGTTTTGCATGGGATTGGAACGATTTGGAACTATAATTATTGCCAATTTATATTTGACACATTTATGAAATTAACAAAGCTACAGAACTTTATTGAAATAAAATATGAAACAGACCGTAAAGTTTATTAAAATGCAATTGTACTCTTTCTGCTTAACACAAGCAGTATACTGTGCGTATGTAGATATTAAGCCTTGTAACAGTCTGACCAGAATTTTTAACGGCACCTTCTTCATCGTAGCGTTAACATCACTCCTTAAATTTCTTGAAAAAATTATATTATATGTCCATCCATTCAATTTTAACTGTCTTAAAATCAAACCAAATATACCCAAAACGGAAACATTATTGTTAAACCAGACAGGTATATTGGGATATTTTGTTGTGAATTTTGATCCGAAAAGGTTGTTTTTCTTTAGGAATTTTCTCTGGTTATTAGCATTAAGATGTTGAGAACTGATGATGCCGCGTTAAGCAGCTATCTTATACCCTACTCCTCAGTGGTTGCATAGCAGCAGATGTATCGTATATTTGTCTTGCAATTGATTAGTGTAATTTACATGATTTATGGTGATTTTAACCGGAGGATAATGTCAAATTTTAAATGTTTCCCCTTTATTTAATGTTGTAGTTGTATAGTAATATTTGATATTGAACTTGGACCCTAACTAATGGACAGTTTCTGCCAACCTGCAAATTATATTTTCCAATGATAAAGGCTACCTAGTCATTCAAGGCGATTAACCAGTTCGAGTTGATAGCTCTCGAGGCTTTTGGATGTATGCGTTTAACATCTTCTTTATCAGACGCCATTATTCCAGTTTGAAATTGATATTCAATATGCTTCAAAAAATTCTATGATCACTTCCAGGTGGATCGAGAAAAACCATTTTATCTTTTGGTACTCATGATAATTATTTATACTATTACTTTACGTAATACATTGAATTTTTGCTGGAAGTTTTGATGATGGTTTGACACTATAACTAGTAATATATTTTGATCTTAATATCAATGTGTGATAAAACCGAACCTGCTGATTTTTGAAATAAATCTTTTTTATTGATTCACTTGACTTGGGAAGTAAGCTGGTGAATCAGCTACAAAGACCGTTACAAAATGTCTGAGAGTTACGTTTTGTATTCGTAAGAGCACACATTTTCTGTCTCTCTTTCTCTCAAGTTCAGTCATAGCACACTCGTTTTTTAAATAAACTTATTATTTGATGATTATTTGAAAAGATAGAAATGAAAGTACCATTCATAATTCTGAAGTGTTGTTCAATTTAGATTGAAACTTATTTTTTTGGAGAATTAAATGTAATGAATGGATATGTAAATACTATAGTTGAACTGTCGTTGTATATTAAAAAATCTTCATTGAAAATGTTAATTTTGTAAGTAGGTATACTTTTTAACCTTCCTGATTTGTTTTGTGAATTTGAGTTGTATTTTAAAATTATGTCGTATATATGTACTGATTGATAATATTAATTATGTATTAATATTATAGATTTATAGTATGTATGAAATTATTATTTACGATGAAGATATAATTAATTTTTTTGAAAACAATAATAACTATTGTGATATTTGATAAGAGGCGTGTAACTAACAATACACAGGTAAATATTACTGTTAAAAAATTTAGGATGATTTTATATTTCATCAAAACTTAAGGCGCCTGACATACTTCATATAGCTTCAATGAAAGCTTGTCATATACTTTATATTTTATCAAAAGAAAGAAATCCATAACTCTTTCTACTACTTTAAAAAATCAAATTTAAACTCCCCATACAAACTAAATCGCAAATGCGTAAACCGGCTTGAGGCGCGGCACGGCCGGTATATTTCCGACATAATACCGCTGCGTCGAGCGATTACTACTATATATTCTATATACATTTAATAGCTATACAGGCGCGCATAGAACTGGCCGTACTTATGTGAGCGCTACGTGGCGCGCAACTGTGGCGCTGTAGCACTGCGCAGTGTTTCGTCGTCTAACGACATGTTTATTTGCAGCGCTGAAGCGCAACGCTTCTAGGTAGACGGCTTATTATTATCGTAGATTGGCGTCGGCGCAACTACACGGCGTTAGAAGGACGTTCCGTTTTAAATATCAGGTTTTATTATTATGAAGAGCGGCACAGCGGAGTGCGGACGGTTGCGTGCGATAACATTTGACATTCGTAATTAGTCGAGCGCGGACTAGTGCGGGTAGAGGCGAGGCGAGGCCGGCTTCGCGGACATTCCGCTGGAGTCCGCGGGGCCGGACAAAGAGGTCGCGCGTTGCGTCAGCGGCCCTCGACTCGACTCGCACCAACACCGGTCGCTACTCGGTTTGACAATCGCAAGTCGCGACCCGACGACTACCGCTCGAACGTCGACACTACTCCAACGTCGACCGACTATTTCACATACACTGCCGAATTACAATCTAGCCTTGACTAATATTGTTGAGTTCCACACTATTTCTTTATGTAGTTACTAATATTACTACATAGAGGTTGCCAGTTGCCTTATTCTAAAGCTGCGATATCGCCAAGTAGAGAAGGGACACTAACATAAATACGCCTAAATTTCATGAGATAATTAATTAAGTTCATTAGAACAACGAAATTCATTAAATCGATTTAATAAGACGAAGTAAATTCAGTCTTGTTTTGTGTTTCTCGTTTATTTCGTTTCTCTAAAATTTCTATTTACTAAATCCAAAATTTCCGAACGACGCTTTAATGAGTATGAAAATTCTAGAGAGCGAAATTGTGTTTTAGATATTTGAAATAAGGTTGAAATTGTTTGTTATTTGTGCTGTGTACGTCAGTAATGTCAAAGAGCATAGAGCTTGAGAGAGATAAAACGCTGGAGGAAAACATAGCGAGTACTCAGATACCCCGCTCGAGTCTCGATTCGATAAAAACACGATATAACAACGTTCTCGTTTCATCGTTCAGGCTATTTTCGACTTTGCCGTAGCTTGCTGGCTCTTTGTTTACGATCGTTGATTCCTTCGTTTGGATGACGCAATGAATGAAGATTTTGTTTGTGCTAAAAAGATACCAACTTTTGAATGTTGTTGCTTCTAATTCTTCCCAATTTGTGGAAGTATACCTACTTTAGCGTATTCACGAGTGTGTTTTTAATAATTGACAAATAGTATAAAGAAGTCTTTCAATTAGAAAAACGACCCTTTACCTTGCTTGTTTCCTTACATAAAAGTATGATATCCCGACATTTCGAACACACCGGCTGCCCAATCGGTGCAATTCAATCGATATATTCTCGGTTATTCGTAAAACGATAACGAAAAGGAAATTACGCGATAATTTGTTCTCATTAAATACATAAGTATAGTTATCAAAATTCTTAAATGGTAGCATTTGTTAGGGCAAATATAAAAGTCCCATAAAGCAATAGTCACGCTCCCTATTACGTGGTACCAACGAAGTTTCTGCCGAATAGTGGGTGCATTATATACCCCTGCATATCCCTTCGTGGCTAATATGTACATATATGTATGTACCTATGTCATAGATGTAGGTAGGTACCTACATCGTTAGCAATTTTTACTTAATTATTCTTCCTAAAAATGAAAAATTTTGAAAATATTCATAACTTAAATGTGTGCAAATCGTAAAAAAATATTTGACCCGACCCGAAGATCAAACTCGGGTCCTCCGCGGGAACAGTCACGCGTATATATCATTCGCTTACTACGTCATCGAGGCAGTCTCTATCTACAGTGAAGTTGTTGCTTATATTATGAGGATAAAACCCGCATTTGTAATTCTGCGAACTGAGTATCGTGTGAAGTTTGTTTAAGCGATAAGTTAATACAATACAAACATATAATATCGCGCCTATATCCCCGACGGTGTAGGCAGAAGCATATTATACGCCCACTTTTGGTCAGTAACAATTAGTCCCTCGTAATAGGCGGCGAACTTATTGCCGCTATACAGACACTTGTATTTTTGTTTGTCAAATATGTCAAATATGCCCCGAAATACGACGGAGGTAGAGAGGCATTCGGTGATACACGAGCGCCTCCCTAACATAGCTGCAGGGCAAGGTGTTAAAAGTGTTGGTGATGTCAACAGACACCGCCATCACCACCTCACCCTACGACACAGCTTCTCCGGCAGCGGTCTTCACGTGTATAATCACGGTCACGGCGGAGCGTCCCCGACCGAAACCAGTACGGTTGACCGTAAGTTAGTGAGATGATCGACGAGGCATTCTGCGATAATTCGCTGAAAGAGCATACACAAGCTCGTCGGGCAACACGACCAGCGGACAACGGTTACCGGACAGTGAGTCCGCCGGCCGCCCACACAGTTAATGCTAATAAAAACTTTAGCCATGTTCATATTATCAGTGACGTCCGAGTCGCTAGAGATTCTAGCAGCATTGGCAGATTCCGAATACTGCCTCTATTACGTGATTATTTGCTGAAATATATTGTATAACATGGCTCTACAGTAGGAGAAACAGATAGCTAATATAAATAATAAATAAATAAATAATAAATATTTTTGGACAGTCTCACACAACGTCATCTATAACCCAAATTAAGCTAATATAAGTTTATGCTATGGGATCTAGTTGACTGATAAACATACTTATATATTTCTAAATACATACATATTATACATAGAAGACACTCAAACTCCGAAACAAATATTTGTGGATCACACATATATTTGATTCGACCCGGTCCCGAACCTGGGACCTCAGGGACGGCAGTCGCATACTCATACTACTGCGCCACCGAGACAGTTCATGAACACTGTGTGAAAATTTTGTTTAGTAAATTTTAAGTTGATTTTGTTCAGACAGTGGCAAATATTGTAACATTTTAGTCAAATCTATACTACTATTATAAAGACGAAAGATTTGTAATTGTGTGTGTATGTTTGTAATGAATAAACTCAAAAACTACTATGCCGATTTCAAAAATTCTTTCACCATTGGAAAGCTGCATTCACCCTGAGTAACATAGGCTACTTTTTATCCCCGTAATGTGTTCCCATGGGAACCGGGAACGAGTAAACTAAATCACACGGGCGGAGCTGCGGCGATCAGCTAGTTTCAATATAAGTAGGTTGCCAAAACACACAAGCTCACATTTACTTTCACTCTCAAAAGTGATCAGACCTCGGGTAGAGCGAGGCCTGTGACTACAATCATTGACTCAACAAATTCTATAATGCATATTGAGTAAAAAAAAACATACAGTCGAATTGAGAACTCCTCCTTTTTTGGAAGTCGGTTGAAAAACACGTTAAATGTTGACATAAAAAACCGACTAAATTATGGGACCAAATTTGAATGGGACCACACACACACAATAGGCAAGCAGTAGCCAAATTAGTAGTAGTAGTAAAATTTCAAAATCGGTTCACGCAGTCGATAGATATGAGGTAATAAACATAAAAAAGAATAAATACATAATAAATAATTAAACTATAAAAAACTTGACTTCACTAAGTACTCAATGACACTCAGGAGATAAACACCTTTCATTGGAGACCTCATTCATTGAATACCATCCAGCCATTTGGCCTTTAACCACTCTGCAGTCTGGGGTCCCATGGATATTATAGTGTGACACCTCAGGGTTCAATATAGATTTGTTTTTGGGACGTATGAATGAAGACGCAAAGAAACCTACATACATACATAGCATCATGCCTTTTTCTCCGAAGGGGTAGACAGAGGTGTGCAAACACACCCACATCTCGCCAGCTATGTTAGGTCCCATGTTAAGCGAGCCTATTGCCATTTACCGGGCACAAGTTCCAGACTCTGGGATAATTATCTGGGTAAAATTCTAAAGAGAATTATACATTATCCACCCGACCCGGGAATCGAACCCGAGACCTCGAGTGTGGCAGTCCGTACATAGTACCATTGTGCCACCGAGGTAGTCACACGTTAAAAACATAACCATCGCTGACGCAGTCGGGTAATTTAGAACCTGCTCCTGTTTTGGTGATATTGGTAGTCTGATGGTTGGGTAGTCTAGTACCTATACGTACGTACCTAGAGTCATGGTTGTTTCCTTGAGGCAATAGGCAGAGTTGTATTCGCCAGATTATATTTTTTGTCTCACGTAGGAGGTAAGTTTACTAAACAAAACCATTTAGGTTTGGCTGATCTTGAGTTCTGAATTATGTGACGGTCAGCTAAGTAGCTCGTATAATTGTTTATTAATATTACTTACTTACTCAAAAACCGGCTAAATGCGTATCGGGCCACGCATAAGATAGGGTTCCGTAGTTAGAAAGAATAAAAGAAAGCCGTTATAACTCCGGAACTAACAAAGTCATACCATCCGTTATAGTTTTATTTTAAAGTTCAGTACATGGACTACCATCATGATTGTTTTCAGGTTCTTCACGCCAGCCGTTTAGATTTTAGAGGAGGGGGGAGGACACCCTGTTTTCGCAAAATTATGCTCTTTAAAGCTGAATATCTCGCAAACAAATTCTTAAACCAAAAAATGATCTTAGCAACCTCTCAATGTTTTTAAAAGACCTATCTAATGATACCCCACACGGTGGGGTAGACGCAAGAAAAAAAATTCAACCCCCCACTGTACGTGTTGGGGAGGGACCCCAAACAAAATATTTTTCAAAATTTTATTATAGCACTTTGTCGGCGTAGTAAATATACATATCCATACAAAGTTTTATGTTTCTAGCTCTAACCGTTTGAAAGGAAAGCCGAAGACAGACGGACGGATATGACGAAACTATAAGGTTCAGAGACTCTTACTACGACTAAATAATTGTCGGAATGGGACCAAATTTAATTGGGACCACTCAACCAGCTTTCAATTTAAATAAAATTGGAAGTCGATTGAAATTTAAAGGATACTACTAGTTATCACGGCGAACTTTGTATCGCCACAAATATATGAAAAAAACAATAAAAAAAAAATATACAAAAAAGAAAAAAGAATATTTTAATATTTCATGCAAATGTATGTAAATTAAAAAACGCGACGGACGGACAGACAGACAGACAAATTGTCGTATTAAATATATAGATGAGGTAAGAAATATACTAGGTATGCAATGCATTCTGCTGTTGCAATAACTGAGCTGAGTTTGTCGATCCGGGTCGAACTCCTAAACGACTGAGTTCGATCCCAAACGAAATACACGAGTCACCTAAGAAAGAGCTTCGTAAACTCCGCTCAAAAAAGAAAATAAAAACAGTAGAATTTGAAATCCTCCTTTCAAATCATCAATCACAGCTGAAAGTCGTGGCAAACTATATCCATGGAACGGCAATAGGCAATTGGTGGCGAAATGTGCAGTTAACCCCCAGAATTTTAACTAAGTATCACGGTTCATGAGAGACGGCCTGGTGACAGACGTGCGACGGACAGCGGAGTTAAGACGGATCCCGTTTTACCCATTTTGGTACGGAACCCTAAAAATGGTAGTGCTGACAGTCATCTGGGAACATTGCCAGTCGCAGATGATGCGGAGGAGTATTTTTGCGCATATTTGTATTTGTTTTCTTGTTTATTTTCGTTTATATTATTTAAAATAATTTTCTTATATACGTAGATATCTATACTACTACGAGTATTATAAAGAGGAAAGATTTGTATTTTTGTGTGTATGTTTGTAACGAATAAACTCAAAAACTACTGTGCCGATTTCTAAAATTCATTCACCATTGGAAAGCTACATTCACCCTGAGTAATATAGACTACTTTTTATCCCAGTAAACTGTTCCCACAGGAACCGGGAACGAGTAAACTAAATCCTGCGGGCGGAGCTGCGGCGATCGGCTAGTGTGTTATAAAGGTAGGTAGGTATAGTTCAATTGCAACATGAATGATACGAATGATAGTACTTCATTTTGAATTGAAAGTTATTTCACCTTGATCTTGGAACGTATTCTTCTATTTGTTTGGTATGAATTTTTTTGTAGTGACATTATCTAAACGAGACTAAGGGTTATTTCTCACCAGAGATGTGCTTAATGCTACGGTGCTATGGATGCATTTGATATCCACCAATCATATTCATATGCTATGTGAATGGATGAATGTGATTGGTGGATATTAAACGTTATCACTGCAACGTAGTGCAGAATATCTCTGGTGGAAAAAAAAACTCTTTATCGTGTTAATACTGGTATCACAGGTATACACCATGGTTCTGTAATGTTTCGGTTGGATTACACCAACCGTTATCACGGTTTAAAACTGTAACATACCAACCTAATATGCCTCTGCCTTCCCTTTCGGAAACAGGCGTGATTACTGATTATATGTATATGTGTGAAATACGAAAAAGAGTTTACCGTTGATTAGAGTTTTTTTTTAATTTGTATCTAATTTGATGGCTAATCTTTTCAATCTATTTTGATGGACCTTTTTGCTAATGACTGGACATCGGATTATATGCATTTGCATGTTTTCATTTGCAAATGTATATAATAGGTACTATTTTTACAGATTTATTGCATATTTTGGCAATTTTTACTTGATAGTGTACTTCGGTAGTTATACGTGTTTGGCGTGTTGCAGTATGCCGTTTTTCGATGTCATTAAAGGTTAGTTAAAAAATTGCCAGATCAGACGCTGTTACATTTCAAGGATCCTAGCATTTGACGATCCTTCAAAACAAAAAAAATCTCTTTCATATGAGAAACTAATAACCTATCTCTGTGCATTTCTTTGAACTGAGATTGCAGAAAATTAACGTAAATTCTATTAATAAAATGTTTTTTTACTGTGCATATTTGCATGCATATTTTGGCAGTTTGCTAGTGCATATAATCCGATGTCTATGACTAGGAAGTCGCCAATTTATGTTACATATCAAACATTTGGACTTGGACAGTTTTGGATGGGATACGATACACTATAAGATTTGCGTTACTTAAAAAAACAACATGTTAAAACCAAAATATTATGTTTATTGCTTTTCAAAATATTCTCCTTTACATTTTAAACATTTTTTCATGCGATCGAACCATTTTTTAAAACAGGAGGACCTCAGATCTGGATGCATGTTTTCTACGTGCTGATTGAATGCTATCACTGCCTCTTCGGAGTTGGTAAAAGTGAAACCTCTCATCAAATCTTTGATTTTGGGGAAAATACAGAAATCACAGGGTGCTAGGTCGGGGTTATGCGCAGGATGGGTGACGAGTTGTACTTTTTCGGAAGCTAAAAATGACTTTGTTTTGTTGGTCGTGTGTGAAGAAGCGTTGTCATGATGTAGGAGAACGCATCTTTTGGGTCGTCTTTCGCGAACTTTTTCTAACACCCTGGGTAAACAAATGGTAGAATACCACTCGGCATTAACACTCTTTTGATCTTCAGTGGAATTGTACAGATGGGACCCGTAGCTGAGAAAAAAAAACGCGATCATTTTTTTACCAACGTTTCTCGCCTGCCTCACTTTTGTTGGCTTGTTCTCATTTTCAAACACCCATTCACAAAATTGCTGTTTTTTTTCGGGTTCAAAACAATAAATTCACGTTTCGTCTCCTGTGGCAATGTCATAAACAGCATTAGAATGTCCGTGGTCGTACTTCAGTAGCATCTGTGAGCACCATTCCACGCGAGCCCGCTTCATCTTCGCTGTCAGTTCATCCAACGACAACAAAGTTTCCGAACTTTCAATTCTTCGTGTAAAATTTTCTGGATTTGACTCATACCAATCCCCAATAGTCCTCGAATTGTCTCATAGGTAATCCGCGGGTTTTCTTCAATTAACCGCTTAACAGTAGCCACATTATTTTCGTTGACGGCAGTTGAAGGCCGCCCTTCACGAAATTCCCTCTCTCAAATTCAGCAAACCATCGCCTCACGGTGCTCAAACAAGGTGCTTCTCTCCCAAAAGCATTTTGAAGACGAGCGGCACAGTCTTGTGGAGAGAGAGAACATTTAAAATCATAAAAAATCATCGCTCTAAAATCTTTCCGACTTGATTCCATTTTCGTTGCATACGTAGAACTTTGATGTGTGATAAAAAACAATTGGCAAATGATTTCCCGCCAATTGATTTTTTTATTACTAAGAAGGTTGCAACGTCTAAAAAAATATAACATTCGAAATTCAAATAGTTCCGATAAGCTAGAAGTGCAAAACTTTTAGTGTGCCACATGTATAGCGATATGATAGGTGTCGCTACTTGCGTTTTCACTAGCCTTCAACCGATAAGCAATACCTAGTTCAAACGTGATAGAGTTTCAACTTCCTATGGGCATTTTGTCTCTTGTTCTACTCTATGCTATATGCAAGTATAGATGTTGAGATCCTACTTCAAAAATCGCGTTTTCCCATTACACGATAACGACACACGATATCGTAAGTAGCAGCACTAACTTTAAGGTTTTCGTGGTTTACGTGCAATGTGAAAACGGCCAAAGGAAGACATTCAAGTATTTTAATGAAATTTTACAGGAGGTACGATTGATTTCAGAGGGAAACAGCAATTAGGACAAACACGGAAATATCAGATGAATAAAATTGTTTATTATACTTAATACTAATATGCATATATACATAAAATCACGCCTATCTATACATATATACTCGTAGAAATGGGGAATGTCCCCCTTAGCTCTCGAGAACTGCTTATGCTCCAATGATGGTTGACCCCTCTATGGATAGCCCTCGATCTGGATGCAAGCCAAAAAATCGAAAATTTGACCTAGCCCTAAGGGGTCAAAAGTTATAGGCCAAAACCTATGGCGTGGACAAGACACCGTACCTACTAGTATCTCCGAAAGAGGGATAGTCAGACGTGCGTTTACACACCCAATCTCTGCCAGTAATAGAGGACAAGCCTATTGCCGGGCATTACAAAAAATATAAAATACACAACCACTTCGTGATTCGCTGCTTCGGTGGCGTGGTCGGTAGTGCATCGGCTTTCGACTCTGGAGTCTCGGGTTCGATTCCCGGGTCGTATCAAAAATTTGTGTGATTCACAAATGTTTGTTTCGGAGTTTGGGGGTTTTCTATGTATATTATGTATGTATTTAAGAATATTTAAGAATATATATGAGGGGCTCGTGGTCTAGTGGTAACCGACAATGTTAACACATTGCAAAGGTTAAGCAACATCGACTCAGGCCGGTCTTAGGATGGGTGACCATTTCTTAATACATTGAGACCCCTCCGTGCCTCGGAGAGCACGTTAAGCCGTCGGTCCCGGTTGTCATACTAACATCTATGGCAGTCGTTAGGGGTAGTTGGAGCCCTAAATCAAAAATCCGACCGGTCTAACTGCAGAACTTCGATATCGCCCATGGGTTGTGAAGGTCAGATGGCAGTCGCTTCACGGAAAATATCGAAGTTCAGCCGAATCGCAGTTAGACTGGAAAGCCGACCCCAACTGAGTTGGGAAAAGGCTCGGTGAATGATGATTTAAGAATATATAAGTATGTTTATCAGTTGTCTAGATCCCATAGCACAAGCTTATAGCTTAGTTTGGGCTAGATGACGTTGTGTGAGAATGTTCAAAATATTTATTAAGTATTTATTATTATTTATTATTCCAACCTAAAAATTCTAATAACCAGGACAGATGTTAAATCGGTACTTACCACTAAGTAAATAGAATCTCAGCAGTACGAGAGTCTGTATCGTGCTAACATTAGTTAATAATATTTGATGTGAGTTCATGTGAGTCATAGAACCTCCGTCAAGTGAAGGCTTCGGCCTCTAGTCTCGATGGCTCACGTGTACCTGCATCTCTAACTAAACTTCTTGACCTCCCTTAACGCCCTGGCATCAAACAGACTACTTATTAGTTATACCATCTATATATAGAAATGGTGAATGATGTAATTTTTGTCCCCCCTTAGCTCTCGAGAACTGCTTATGCTACAATGATGGTTGACCCCTCTATGGATAGCCCTCGATCTGGAGGCAAGCCAAAAAATCGACTATTTGACCTATCCCTAAGGGGTCAAAAGTTATAGGCCAAAACCTATGGCGTGGTGCGGCGCGAAGCACAGCGCAAGACACCGTACTAGTAAATTATAAAAGTGGCTAAAACTTAGTTCTGGATAACACGGTAATTTTGAGGAATGTAAAGGATAACTAAGATATTTTTTTGCTATTGAACAAAATCCCGTCGCTATATCTCTGGAAACAGTGGCGTTTCATTCTACCCACATTCTGCCAGTGCATTTGTTAATATAGGTAGGTACCTACTACTGAAAAATATTTGAAAAAGGTTTCTTAGATTTCTCATTCGTTGGCCCCGTTTCGGGGTACTTTTCAGCTACAAATAGAAATCTCTAAGCGCACGTAATGACGTAAACTTTAAAAAATGCCTTCGCTGTACTTTGCATAGGTGAATTTCAAGCTCAAGACAACTGGTAGACTATACTAGACAGAAAGGAGAGACATCTCGAACTACTAGACAACACGCATGTAACAACTAAACCTGTTTACTCCACCTAAATCCAGCATCCACGGTCAGACAATAACTGTCAAAATCTACGTAAATACGAAAACAAACTCTGTTATAACGTTTTAAAGTTGATTTTAGCTTGTATTAAAGAGTCAAATTGTGATTGTAAAGCCACAAAAATGTTTAAAATATAGTATTAGATTGGAGAGTACCACCATTGCTGTAATGATGATGACAGTAGGTTATGTATTATGGGTGCTGTGTATGGAACGAGAACTTGAAATGAACAGTGTGTGATATACTGCGTTTGTGTGTATTTTAGATTAGTTTCAGAAGTTTTGATTGTGCGCCAGGATCAACAACGGCAGGTTATCAACCAAGATACGTGCTGATGAAATGTGCTCGTATATTCCTCTGTCTATTTCTTTGGGGAAATATGAAATAGGTATCTACTTACTAAGAGTGCGGAAGGGTGCTATCAACATCTCCATCTCACCTGCTCGTGGCTCGAGCCTCTTGAGACCCAGAATAAAAAGGTAGTGCCTGGAAGCGGCAATAGGCTCACACTCTAAGGTACGTGGGACCAACGGTAGTTCTGTAAAATACTGAGCTGATAACGTAATGTCATTGACAGGACTGCAAAATGCTACAGTTTTGAGGACTTTATAATATATCACTTATATACCTACAACAACTGATGTCATCGGCAATTGGTCATCGTAGCCCAGTGGTCAGAGCATTTCCCCTGTTAGGAAAAGGCCGTGGGTTAGAGTCCTGCCGAGTTTTTGAGATTTATTCATAATTTATAATTTCTTTCTTAATATTTAAGAAAAGTTCAGCAAACAATCAAAAGTTCAACAACAAAAAAGCAATGAGCTTTGAAATACAAAAAAGACTTTATAATAGTTTTTAGAGAGTAGGTAATAGAACTTCTGTCTCGTAAATTCACATTTGAACCCTTAGACCTATAGGTTTCCGCTTACGCTGCTATTTATATACTTAAACTATGGCTTAAACCTTAATTGCTTATACCTGGTCTGAGTTGATAAGAAACTGTTCAAACCTCAAAAATACAAAAGACCGCTTTTGATTTTTTTATGCAACATTCCAGCATCTATGTTGCCAGTTTGTATATACCGAAGCACATGGTATTATTTACATCGAATCAATTATTTCAAGCGCACCATACGTACAAACCTACTATTTATAAAATATTTGTTCTGGCAACAAATTGTTCAAAGTGTGGCAATTTGTAACAAAGTGTGTCGTAGATAAGAGTCGGTGGTTGTTCTAATCAAGTCTAATAAACGCTGATGGTGACGACGGACGAGAATTAACCTTCGGAGAATTATACTTCGCTTGTTGATAGATACGAGACTGTTTCAAGTGGTTATGAGTTGTGAACCTATGAGGTACTAGTCCAAATCAAACCATTGATAATGCGACGAATATAGTTTAACCTCCTAAAAACTGTACCTTATCGCCGTATCCAGAGGAGTCAGGAGTGAGGAGATAAGTGTGGTAAGTAGGGCTCCCACACGCAGGAGGACATCCAGAGCACACACAAGTTCTATAGGTGTTTTTTTAAACGAAGACTGATGACCTGATTTTTAGTTTGAATACGAATTAGTATGAAAACTGTTAAGCAGGATACGAACATTGTGAAGAGCTTCATCGAAAGAACTTGACACCTACTAAATGACCCATAGATGTTTTTTCACTGTTTCAAGTGGCTAAGACTTTTGAACCGAGGTTTGGTATTGGAACTCGTCGAAGTAGTAAGTACTAGTGCGTGCAAGTCAAATCATATTTTATGATAAGCCATGGATATAGTTTTTGGGTCATTCCGATTGCGTACTCGGGGCTTTCGGCAATGAACAATACAATATACTTTATTGTACATCAATACATGGGAAATATGCATGGGAAATCAAAATATTTAAGAAAATGTGCAAATGACGGCCCTATCACTAAATAGCGAACTCTTACAGGCAACCTTTGGATGGACATGAAATTGTTATAACTAACGAACCTTGGGCCGCGAATATAAGAAGTAAATATATATAGCTACGCGAGCGAACGGTTTTTTCAGATGGCAGGAAAACACTGTACCATAAAAATGGCCATACCCAGAGGCGTGAGGACATTATTAGTGCGGTACTTTGGGGAGAATAACCTGCCGTCACTCATGTTGTAGAGTTGGTGGTGTCACAGATCATAAGAGATTTTTAGTGTTCTGGGTCGTGCGTGTGACAAAACGTCTAGTGCCCACACAAGGCCTTAGGTGCTCTTCAGCTTTAGGGATACCTTAACAACTCCTAGTTTAATGCGAATCAGTACAAAGCATCTTTTTAGTATAACACAACACGAACATGTGAAAAACTTAATCTTTAAAGAACTTGACACCTAAATCCTGCATACTTCATAATGAAACTTATGAAAGACACAACGCAACACAATTATATACACACAGTAATTACAATACACTCAAATTACATCATACACGCACACATTAACATTTCCTCAAGTAAAATTCTATAAATAAACCTTATCAGTTATCACCATTGTAAGAATTACGATGCGACCTAATTAAACGGTTTAGGTAAACAAACAGCTGATACAAGGTAAAGGTTACTACACATTCATGTCATTAACCGGTCAATAATGAAGTATTTTTATGGCTTATTACGTCACGGTATGTTATCAGGGCTACGTCACGCGTCTGATACCGACGGCGGCGGGCGTCTGCGCATAGATTTATGAGTGGATAGGAAAATGTTGTACAAAAATGTGTGTGTAAATATTTGTTATGATTTTGTAATACCTACATTGAACTCTTATTGTTTGTTTTTATCCAAGTAATATTATAAATGGAAAAGTATATTAAACATACTAGTGGTTTGTCCGGGCTTCAAACAACAGACGTAACATACACAATACCCACAACCTCTGCAGTCCTGGTGAATAGGCAATGATACTGCTGGTTGTCTATTGGTTTTACTATGTAGTGCCCGGCGTGGATATCAAGCTCAAATTTTATGTCACTAGCGGACGCCCGTGTCTTCGCCTACTTGACAAATTATATACTAAAAACCTTCCTCAAGAATCGCTCTATCAATTGGTAAAAACCGTATCAAAATCCGTTGCGTAGTTTTAAAGATTACATAGAGTAAGCATACATAGGGGACGGGCTACTTTGTTTTATACAATGTTATTATATTATTATTCTAGCTGTTGCCTGCAGCTCCGCCTGGGTGTTATAGTTTTCTTTATCACCAGTTACTGATTTATTATGTACTAGGGGTCGCCCGTGACTTCGTCCGCGTGATTATTGTTCCCGTCGCCGTATCATTATAAATTGTAGCCTATGTGTTATTCTGATGTATAAGCTATATTATTGTACAGTTTCATCAAAATCCGTTCAGTAGTTTTTACGTGAAAGAGTAACAAACATCCATACATATAAACTTTCGCATTTATAATATTAGTAGGATATCTGTTGCCCGCAGCTCCGCCTGCGTGTTACTTTAGATCGATATAACTTTTTTATAAATGAACCGATTGAAATAAAACAAACCTTAGCTGTTAAGTTGAATAAACCACAACGCATTACTGAAAACCGCATTGAAATCGGTTAAGCCGTTTCTGAGATTAGCGTGTTCAAACATTCAGACAAAAAGACAAAAATTCCAAAAACCATTGTTTTAGGTTCTATTGCTTTCATAAAGCCCCCTACAATAGTTTCTCTATTATATTTTCGATGTACAGACATCGACCACTTACAATTTTATTATATGTATTCATGATGAAGTGCACGTGGTCATTTAAGGTCCCATAAGTAAATAAGTACGGTAAGTATAAAAATCTAAAAAAAAAGTATAAAGAACTCCTAACAGATTTAACAGAGAATTGTCATCGGTATTTTATTGGAACTATGCCCAAAATCTTCCACAGTTTTAGTATTCAGTAAATCTGACGTTAGCATGAAACTTGCATCTAATATGATATCGAACTGTCGCGCTTTGAAATTCAATGAAATGTTATTGAATATATAAATATCATAATTTGTGTGTGTATAGTTGTGTCACCAAGAGTTTAGAAACGTAAGTCAAACTCCTACAAGTGGTGCACCACGTAAAAGTGGTCGTTTAACAGTAATATAGTTACTAGCGGAGGGCAGTGTTTCACGTCTAGGCCAGACTTGCGGATATAGGAAATAAAAACCGACTTCCAATCACCGGGATGGGACCAAATAATTGTCGGAATAGGACCAAATTAAAATGAAACCACATAGGAAGTACTAATTTTCAATTAAAAATTCAAAATCGGTACGCGCCGTCCTTTTATTTTTCACCTCCGCGAGTCCGCGACTACCATGTTCATTACTGCGGCCGTCTCTGGTGACACTAAGGTATTAATTCCAGTGGCGCTTGGCGGACTTTGGCCACGCACGAGGCCTCTTCGGGGGTTTGGTCGGAATGGAAATCCGCGTCGTCGTAGGGGTTGGGTTTCATCCCGCGTCGGTGAGTGAATCTGGTTGCGTGCTGTTGGGCAAGGGCCCCGGAGCACGCAACCCTTCTAGCCTTCTTCTGTAAGGACGGCGGTTAGCTATCCCGCCGTCCTAAGATATGATATGAAACAAGAAAAAATATTGTCAAATTGAGAATCTCCTTCTTTTTTTGAAATCGGTTAAAAATCTAGACAATAGAGGTAAAATAACTAGTTTGGAGAACTACGACATAACTGAAAACATATCGTCTGAAAATTACTTTCATTTATGTACCACGTTATCATATCGGACTGAATCTGCAATCTAATCCAGGTTATCGACCTGTTGAGTAATTTTTTTTTTTCAATATAAATGTTTGATATTTCTGATATAAACACACACATATCTACAAACAACCACACCTTGTCTGAACTCATTGTTCAATGGTATTCCAAGCAGGTTCTAAGATGTATTTGTAGGTAAAAACAGCTGAATTAAAAACCTTCTTTTTTAAACTAAAATCTAGACACAAGACAGGTAAATAAAATTACTAGTTTGGAGCACTAAAACCTTAGACCAACACCTGGGAACCAAATTTGTTGCTCTATGAATACTACAGCTCTACAGCTTCTTGACCCCACGGACATAGTAAGGGGACTTACAAGGACTAAGCCTTTTGAGATTCGTGAAATTAGTGTTACAGAGTGCAGTGAGTGAACCCTTGAAGAACACAAGAACCAAGTGTCTTTCCATTATAATAGAGACTATAAGAAACCAATGGACACATTCTTTACCATAATAAGATTTTAGCAAATTAAGTTATATCTAAATTACTTATTAACCATAGCCTATTTGCCATTCAGGATATGCCATCATAAAGGAAAATAAATGAATTCTACAAAACTGAAAACATGTCTTTTTACATACACTTACTTACTTTTACTTACTTACTTACTTTTCTTTCATTCTTCTTTCACGTCCCAAAAAGTATGGAATTTTCATACCTTCATGGTAAGTTAAAGTAAAAAGGACTGCACACAAAAAAGGGTGCCTGTACACAGTTATTCATCGTCTGTTACCTGTTACTGCTACCTGACTGTCGAGGTAAGACCCACACGAATCTCTATGCAACTTTTATCATATTTTCATGGACTTAAAGTAGTAAAAAAGATTTTTTAAGGAAATTTATTATACTTTATTAATGTGTGAAAAGCAATAATTTTTCGTTCGATAAAACTACGTCTTTTATAAAGCTACTTTGTTAGTATGTAACATAGGATATATAATATAACATCACGCTATTACCAAGTCAGTCCGAGACGCCCAGTATTGGCTGTGCTATAGCGGCTGGCACGTAAGATTTTGTTGCCTTTAATCAACATTTCATCGCTAGGCAAACGGGTTTCAATTATTTTTTTAAATGACAATATAGCTGCTGCTTTTTATTCAATTCATTTGGCCATTTTGGACATAACCCATTATATGTGTGCCTGGTGCCGGCAATAGGCTTGCCCCCTATTACGTGGGACCACAAATACTGGTAATTTGTGAGTGCGTAATGCACCTCTGCCTACCTCTTCGAGGATATATGCGTGATATGTGTCTGTCATAAACTTGTGAGATAAGCACCCAAACTTTGTTTATTCTTAACGCCAGAAGTTTAGCGAAGTCACAAACTAGTTTGTAAGTTTCCTACTAGCGCACTCATTAACCTTGATCTACCAATACGTCTAATATGTACATACTAGCGAGTGTTCAAGACTTTATTCGTGTTCTTAAATAAATAAATAATAATAATAAATACTAGTTATCCCAGCGAACTTTGTATCGCCTGAAATTAAAAAAAAAAAAAGAAAAGAATATTTCATGCAAATGTATGTATTATTAATTATAATTAAAAAACGCGACAGACGGACAGACAAATTGTCGTATTAAATATATAGATATTTTGGACATTCTCACACAACGTCATCTAGCCCAAACTAAGCTATAAGCTTGTCCTATGGGATTATAAGTTACTTGTTTGGCCGCCGACAACGTGTACGTTACGATGAATTCTTATCGGATTGGTGTGATACAACTGTCGGCGTACCACAAGGTGGAGTTCTTTCTCCGTTACTTTTTGCAATTTTCATAAACTCTATCTCTAAATCACTACTTTCATCCTACCACCTATATGCAGACGATTTACAAATATACATGCAAGCACCAGTAGAGGAGTTGAGTGAAGCATGCGACATTATCAATGACGACTTGGTACAGATTTGCGAGTGGAGTAAGCGTTATGGGCTGAGCGTAAATCCCTCCAAAACTCAGGTCATTGTTGCTGGAAGCTCCAGAATGATGGCTCGGGTGAATTGGGCAATGCTGCCCAGCATTGTATTTGGCGGTGTTACCTTGCCCTTAAGTACTACTGTTAAGAATCTTGGTATACGAATAGATAACACTCTGTCATGGGATCCGCAAATTTGCGAGGTGCGTCGTAAGCTTTTTGCATCAATGGGTTCCTTGCGCCGGTTGCGCAACTTTTTACCTAAGGCCACCAAAATTGCGCTTGCACAGTCTATCCTTCTTCCCATTCTCGACTACGCAGATGTCAGCTATCTCGACGTCACAGAGCAGCAACTAAGTAAACTTGAGCGCCTTCAGAATTTATGTATCAGATTCATATTTGGCTTGCGCAAATATGACCATGTATCCGAATATCGCAAAACGCTCCGGTGGCTGCCTATTCGCCTTCGCCGGAATACTCATATTCTCTCTGTTCTTTACAATGTCTTGTTCAATCCACGTACCCCAACCTATTTAAAAGAACGTTTCACGTTTCTCAATGACACACATTCGAGATCCTTGCGTTCATCGGAGAATCTAGTATTAGAAATGCCAGAGCATGCAACCGGTTTCCATGACAAATCTTTTACTGTGCAGGCTGTCCGTCTATGGAATGCTCTGCCCGTGACAATCAGACGTGCACAGACACTTGCCGTTTTCAAGAAAATGGTTAAAGATCACTTTTTGAGCTGCTGAAGTCGTTATTTGCTGTCTTATACGTTGCGTTATTCTAGTTGTGCCTATAATAGTGTATGTAAGTTTATGATATAAAATATGTATGTATATGTATGTGTATCTAAGGTATATTATATTTATATTCTTTATATTTATGTGTGTACTTATGGTATGTAATATGTATATCTAATGCAATTCAACGTTACTTGTATTTATGTATGATAAGTAAGTACTAAGTACATTTTTCCCAAGAAACTGTTTTATTTATATTCTTATTTCTTCACCAATGCCTACCCTCTCTTCCTTAAATTGTATTCCTTCTACTTTGTCCATCCAAAGGTTGCCTGTAAGAAATCACTTTTTTTGATAAGGACTCCATTTGTACATTATAAAACCTGTTTGTATTTGTTATGCTTTTTATATTGGTGTACAATAAAGTTTTATTGTATTGTATTATGTGTGTATGTTATTATATGTATAAAACAACTGATAAAGATACTTATATATTTCTAAATAGATACATACATAATATACATAGACAACATCCAAACTCCAAAACAAACATTTGTGGATCACACAAATTTTTGATTCGACCCGGGAATCGAACCCGAGGCTCCGGAGTCGAAAGCCGATGCACTACCGACCACGCCACCGAAGCAGTTATTATAATAATAATTTGTTATTTCATCTACTTTTTTTTTCTGAGAGTGTAAGCAGAGGGGTTCAGAATAACTATAGTTGTAAGACTAAATGTAAGACTACATTTACGACCTAGTTATTCATGCTATTGCTACCATTAGAATGAACCTTGTGTGACTAATGACCGTTTTCTAGTGGTTTCTGTTTCGATGAGGCTTAATAGCATCCGAATTTGTTGAGGAGATGTAGTAGTACCTATAGGTATTGACAGCATACACACAACACAGCATATAGCATATACTAAAAATGTTTACATTAAAAAATATCGTTTAAAAAATCCTCCGCGTCATTGCCGACTGGGAAGGTTCCCAGAAAGCTGGCGACGTTGGATGGCGATACTTATTCTTTGGGCTAGAAAATAGCCAGCCTACTGGTCCTGAGAAGCATCGATTAAGCGTTTAGCAATGACCCCATGACCCCAGTGTCTCAACCCCAAACGGCGCAAATATGTAATCACCTGCTAGGTTAGAATATTTACGCCGTTTGAGGCATTAAATAAAAATACAACGTTGTTATTAAATACTATGGTCAAACTACAGAACTTTGATATCGCCAATGGGTTGTAGAGGTCAGATGGCTGTTTCTTCACGGAAAATATCGAAGTACAGCCACATCGCATTTAGACTGGAAAGCCAATCAGACTGTGTTGGGAACAGGCTTAGTAGATGATGACTATTCGGATGTGGTAGTCGTTCTTAACACCTTTTATTTTTGAATTAGCAAGAGGATATCTAAATGAAATGAAATGAAATGATTTATTTATTTCTATAGGTCACTAAATGGCTCTTACAAACGTCAGTAAGTACTTAAAATAAAAGAAATGTAATTTACATGTACTGCCAGATTCGCAAAGCAATAAGTAGAACCGAGAGAAAGAACCTGGCAATAAAACTCTCAGTCACTCTTTTTCAATATTTTCTCATTTACATATTTTCTTAAGACTAAATGTGGACGAATGTACATTGGTCTCGTGTCAAAATCAAATAGCGTGTATAATGCAACAAATTTTTTTTTTTTTTTATAATCACCTAAATACAAAATATACTACAAATACATCATTAAGGAGGCGCCTGCACCATGCTCAAGCCAGACACTTTTATCATTAAGGTAATCAACTGTCTTATAATATGCTTTTTGACATAAAGTGGTCTTTATAAAGGTTTTAAATTTATTGTCGGGCATACAAAGGACCGATTCAGGCAATTTATTATAAAAGTGTATACCTTCCCCCTTGAAAGAATGACTAACCTTGCTAAGCCGATAACACGGAGGGAGTAGTTTATTTTTATTACGTAGATTTCTGCCTGTAACGTCACTTACTTTAGTATAGCTAAATATATTTTTCCTGACATACAGTATGTAAATCGAAGGCTTCTCTACAAGGTCACCTGCATTCGACCAACACTACGAACCATTGTTCTTCGCGATCTCACGCTTTAGATTTATATTATATGCCTAATATAAAAACCGGCCATGTGCGTGTCTGGCCACGCATTGAATGGGGTTCCGTAGTCACCCATAATAGCACACCACTAATAAAAACGTTACTTTAAAGGTCTTTGAACTACATGGACTACACATATTGTTAAATGGTTACTGTCAACTATTCTGCAATATAACAAGGTCAAAAAAAATTCTTATCTCTATAAAAATATAACATCCGAATTAAACGCATAGATTAGGGTTCCGTAATCACCCATAATAACAATTATCTTCTATAAATCTGTAGAAGTGAAAATTGTGTACATTGAAAATATCAAAAAAATAAATGGCAGGGGGTGTTACTAGACCGCCACCGAACCCAAAAATGTTATTAAAAAAAATCGTCTGTCTGTCTGTCTGTTTGTTCAGGCATCACGCAAAACGTTCGAATACGATGAAACTTGGTAAAATTATTCTTTAATATCCTGGGCACCACGCTGGGTACTTTTTATCCCGGATAAGTATATACAATAAAAAACAAACTTAATTTTGCGGTTCGATCCCTAGACCCGATTACTGTACCAACCGCAAATAATAAGTTTGTCGTAGGTTACGTCACCCGCAGTGGAGTTCACGCTGCACACGGCTAAGATATTATAATATTTCATCAGATACAATATCGCTCAACAGCTATACATAATAAATCAGTAACTGGTGATCAAGAAAACTATAACACGCAGGCGGAGCTGCGGGCAACATCTAGTTCTATAATATACTTAATCATATTCGTTATAGTTTATTTCATACCAACATGACATTTTCAGATGTTTTTCATCACGAAGCTATACGGGTTCCGAGATTGAACTACGGAACCCTTAAAATGTTACCTACGTAAAAGATTTGTTTTGAATATTAAGTCAAACACGAAGTTAATCGTAGTATTGCTAGCATGCTAGTGTTGAACGTACCTACAAATACTCTTTGCATATCTCTATGGAAATTCCACAGCAATGCATAAAAAACATCATTGAATATCCTCATTTTTCTACCGAGTGACATCTATCGTTGTTCGAACGAAACAAAGGAGTCATCGTCGATAGTTGAGTGTGAGCGTATTTACAAACCACGGGCGAATCAAAACAAACATCGCTGAGTCAGGCATCCTAAAGGTGACTCTATATCACTATGCAAAACATATCAGATTTGATCAGGTTTTAAAATTAGTTGGTTATTATTATTTACCTTTACAAAACACATTGTTGAGTTTGCAATACATATATCATCACGCCTATATCACTGAAGGGGTAGGCAGAGGCGTATTACACACCCACAATTTGCCAGTATTTTTAGTCCCACGTAATAGGGGGAAAGCCTATTGCAGAATTAATTTAATAAAATAAGCAGCTATATTATAATTTTGAAAACTAAATTTGAAACCCGTTGCCTTGCGATGAAATGTTGATGAAAGGCAACAAAATCTTACGTGCCAGCCGCTGTATGTACATGTGTGTACAGCCAATTAAAGTCCTGGGCGTCTCCTTACGGTTACCTATACTTACAAAATATATATCATCCTGAAGGGGTAGGCAGAGGTGCACTACACACACACGTGTCTTCAGTAATTTTGTTGGGTCCACGTATCAAATGGCATGCTTTGTCGTTACTGAGCATTATAGAAAATACTAGTGGTCGCCCGCGACTTCTTCCGCGTGGTAATTTGGATTTTTTCCCGTTCCCGTCGCGTATTTTGAACAATTTACACAATATCTTTATAAATTGTAGCCTATGTGTTATTCTGATGTATAAACTATATTATTGTAAAATTTCATTCAAATCCATTACGTGAAAGAGTAACAAACATCCATCCACCCATACATACATACATATATACATACTCACAAACTTTCGCGTTTATAATATTAGTTATAACCATCCTACCATCCTAAGAGGGGCTCGTGGTCTAGTGGTAACCGACAATGTTAACACATTGCAAAAGTTAAGCAACATCGAGTCAGGCCGGTCTTAGGATGGGTGACCATTTCTTAAGACACTGAGACCCCTCCGTGCCTCGGAGAGCACGTTAAGCCGTCGGTCCCGGTTGTAATACAAACATCTATGGCAGTCGTTAGGGGTAGTTGGAGCCCTAAATCAAAAATCCGACCGGTCTAACTACAGAACTTCGATGTCGCCCATGGGTTGTGGAGGTCAGATGGCAGTCGCTTCACGGAAAATATCGATGTTCAGCCGAATCGCAGTTAAACTGGAAAGCCGACCCCAACTTTAGTTGGGAAAAGGCTCGGTGAATGATGATGAACCATCCTGTAATTCAAACAAAAATTCCAAGAACCAGACAGAGGTTAAATAGAATCTCTACAGTCCGAGAAATGTTTAAAATAAGTACCTAATAGATTTCTAGTTAGGGATCGGATATTTGGACCAATAATCTACGAGCAAGAAAACAAGTAGCACATACTATCAAACAAATAAAGATCTGGGATCAGTCAGTGATTAATACAGATTAAAATCATTCGATTTTTTTAAACAATATTAGCTATCGTTTATGCGAGTTCTCTATTGTAATATCATTCCTATTTACCTATCCATCTAACTATATAAAGATGAAATAATCTTTTGAATTGCATGGAATGGATTTACTTACAGTGGGACATAAATGATACCAATCATGCTCATTTGCTCAAAGCATTCATCACAAAGAGCATCAGGTTGCTGATCTCTACTGACCTTCTTTAACATTGATATATTTTTGATGGGTCCTCCTGCCATTGTTTACCATACAAGAGTTAAACACTGAGTTGTTCGAAGTTAAGTATTTAAATTGAAGTTAAGTTTTGTTCGTAGATTTGATTATTAGACTCAACAATAGAGCTAAGTATAATAATATCAAATTGGCATAAATGTACCCATGTGGTAAAATTTGACCAAATTTATGTCAAATATTTATCTAAACTCATGATCGACACTTCTCAAGACCAGAAGGCTGGTTACTATTTGGTATAAAGAATAAGCATTGCCATACAACGTGGCAATGCTGCCAGCCTTCTCGGAACATTGGGCGCTTTCACACTGCCACGATATCGTGCATTTTATCGTGGCGATATCGTGATGATATATTGATTAATCACAGTATATGAGCATATGATATCTCGCTCAATTTAGTGTAGTCTACTAATATTTTACATATTTAAACTGCAACATAGAAACCTGTGGGGGGCGGGATGATTGATGTTGTATTACCAGGATAGACCTACTCATAGAACCTAGATATGTAGGGGAACATAGAAACACGTCCAACTGTCACCGGGAATGTCTTAGTTTTTGGGAAGTGGGATTGGAATTCCCGGGATTTTTTTTGCAGGCTAATAGAATAAGTCTCGGTCGGGATGCAGTGGAACAAAAATTTGCTCAGAATTGAGCTGGGAAGCTCCGTTACCGGGATATGGGGGCTTCAAGTTATGTGGAAAGTTGGATGAGAATTGGGAAGAAAATTTTTTTGGGAAGATGGGGTTCAAATACTTACTTGGGGTACTATGGGGCCGGAAAAATTAGGGCGAAATTGACCTGGGATGCTTAGTTTTCGAGATAGGGGTACTGTGAATCTTGGGTATTGTTGCGGGATGAGAATTCCCGGGATTTTTTTTGCCGGCGAATGGAAATTGTGATGGGAGGGGTTGCAGGGGGAACAAAAATTTGCCCAATATTTAGGTGGGATGCTCGGTTCCCGGGAAGTTGGTAATGTCGGGAGTATCTAAATCCAATTTAACATTAAGGCCCCATAGTACTCTAAGTAAGTATTTGATCTTCCCACAATTTTTTTCTTCCCAATTATCATCCTACTTTCCACAAAATTTGAAGCCCCTATATCCCGGTAACGGAGCTTCCCAGCTCAATTCTGAGCAAAAATTTGTTCCCCTGCACCCCTGCCGAGACGTATTCTATTCGCCTGCAAAAAAAAATCCCGGGAATTCCCATCCCACAAAAATACCCAATATTCCCAGTACCCGATATCTCGGAAACTAAGCATCTCAGGTCAATTTCGACTTCATTATCGGACCCCTCTTGAACCCCTCGCAAGTAATAAAACTCCATCTCTTCCCATAAAAAAATCTCAATTCCCACCCCACTTCCCAAAAACTTTCATATTACCGGTGACAGTTATGCAGCGGCGGCTATGTTGGAATTTAAATATGTAAAACTAGTAGACTACGCACGCAAACAGCTACTAGCGCGTCACAAGCTAGCAGGCAGACGCACGTTCGCTACTGGACTGCGTTTGTGTTAGTAGACGAAAACTGTAAAAAATCGCCTTCGACGTGCAAATACGATGCTACTTTGCTACAATTACAATACGCGACTTAGGCCCTGACCTGATGAGTACTGCAGTACCCATCCGCATAATGACAATTTAAACATTTCTTAAATTGCTTAACAACACATATTATTAACGAGGAGAAGCATATTTCTGCAGAAATTAAAGGAGAAAAAAATGCAAATTCATTGTTTCATTCAAATTTTTTGCTAAAACGCGACCACATATATATTATATAATATGTAGTTATGTATTTACAAAAAAAAAAAATTAATTTTTTAAAAACATAATCACGCTCAAAGTCACCGGGTTTGGCACCGACCGATTGCAGGTAGCACTACAAATAATAGTATTTTATTAATATTCAAAGGTACTACATATTAGGTTTGCATTAAAGTGATAGTAAATTAAATCTTTATTAAGTTATGTTACTGCTGCTACTTACTACAGTGACTATATCGTGACGATATCGTGACGATATCGTCACGATATCGTCGCGATATCGAAAACGCCCATTGCCAGTCGGCGACGAGGCGAAGGAGTTCTATGAAGCATGTCAGAATTTAGATTTAATTTTAGTAGGTATAGGCACAGATTACTAAATAGTTACTACATACTTTTGAATTGTAAAGTTTTATTTTATTATTATATATTGTATAATTCTTATTGTAAATAAACCTTTATTTTTAGAATTTTTATCAAATTATCATTAAATTTTTGATCAAATGTTCGGACGTCTATGGCGATTTGATTTTTTGCTTCCTAAGTGGTTTCATTTTTCTTGACTCGACAACAGACACCATGTAACCGGGAGTCGGCGCAGAGTTGAAGAAAAGCTATTGCAAATATGCGTTCGGTAATTATTAAATCATTACTCGCTATGTACTAACATGCGTATTGATTGTATTAAACCACGTGCGTGTGTTTATATCTGCATTATGTCATACGTGCATGGTAATAACTGTGTCACATCACCGGCTTGTTGCTTCTGTAGTTGATCGTAAATACCATAGAACATCATTATTCCATGATGCAGAATAAAAGAAAAATATAAATGCACACAGAATTTAGGTTAGGTTACATATTTTTTTTAAATACATGAAATGTATAGACTGATTTAGCCAGTTTATTAAGTTGCAGTCACAGGCTTCGGAGTGATCGACTATACACCAAGATACGTATCAGTAGGGTTAGTTGACCGAGCGAGCGAAGCGTCTCAGTTTCAACTCGAGGACTGGCCGATTTGGCCTCGTTTGTCTGTATGTATGTATGTGTGTCAGTTCCGGTCTACAGGCCGCATTTATCAGCCGATCTTCATAAAATTTGGATTTTTCGATTGGGGGGAAAATGGGGGAGAAATGGGGGAAAATGGGGAAGAAATGCGGAGAAAATGATCATTTCTCATCTCATAAGACGATTATTTTTTTGTTCTTTTTTTGCATGTCTATTCGCTAGGGCGAGTGGGATATGTTTCAACTGGCGAATTGGATGTGTTGTCAGTGTTCCCCATTTTAAAATGATCATTTCTCATTTTCTTTTTTGCTGGTACCTCTGTTGGTGCGCATGGAAAGTCAGCCACCAGAACACGTCCCAAAAGGATGGTAGGGACCCGAAAATGACGCGAGGTCTACTGTTCGCAGAACTACTAATATAGACAGTCTCAACTTCTGTCTTCTTCTTCTTCTTCTCGTGTCGATGGGCAACACTAGACAGCAAATTCTGTCAATAACCTATAATATCCTAAAAAAAGATTTAGTTTAATTGGGTCACGTGACCTGCATTTTATACGATATAAGTGGTTGAATAAGTAGACATCCTCAGGACTGCAGTGCAGTGGGTGAGGTTTGACTCCATTAGCTAAGTAAGAATGAAAAAGACACCGTGTTGGTATGAGAGAGAATCTCCCCATAGTATAGTCTGGAACTTGTCAAGGATATCTTACATATAGATAGAAACAAAACCAGAATGTAGTGGAAAATAACTAAAGAAACTTTACCTGTATTACAAGTTTGTAATTTACGTAAACAAAACGTATTATTCGGTATATAATGTTGAAGGACAAATTCGACTCATGCCAAATTAAATCTTTAGTACATAGAAAGAAAGGCGTCTATCGTTTGAACTTGTTTTTATTTCTAGAAAAGCGATGTTAGGTATATCTTCTCACAGCCAATAGCGCTGAAGGACGCTTCTGATATGACTCCATAGGTCTTGTATGTAATCTTTAAGACTTCTTAGTTCTATTTACATATCATAATCATCATTTTAGCTCATCGACACCCACTACTGGGAATAGGTCTCCCCCAACGAACGCCACAACATTCGGTCTTGAGGTTTCCGCATCCAGTGTCTTCTTGCGACCTTTACGATGTCGTCAGACCACCTTGTAGCAGGATTACCTACGCTGTGTCTACCAGTGCGCATAATAAGCGTTAAATAGTTCCAGTTGCTTGAAGAAGAATAGGTTGCGTTTTGCTTGTTTCGACCGACAGATGTATTTAAGGCTGGCTATGAGGTATGCGCCCCTGCTGCCATTGCCATTCCAGACACAGACCCGAAAGGAGAACGTCATGGAGGATGAAACACGCGCTTTGGTCTGAAGATCACGAAATCATAATGAAGGTAACAGACCAGCGAATCTTTGCCAAGGAAAAAAGGTTTTGAGTTTACCCTGTTTGATTACACGGATGGTGGTGTTGAGCATGGCTGGAAACCCTATCAGGGTGTCTAGACAATGCAATTCTCGTGGAAACTTCCATTTATCTATAATTTGCCTCCTTTGGTATCCTGTTAACTTGGCTTCATGTGATATTAAGATTTTTAAAAGCAATTGTTTTATGAAAAGTTTTTCTTGGTACGGGGCTCCCAAGTCTATGCGGGGCGCCTAAATAGTTGTCTTGTCTACCTATGGATAATCTGACCATTGATGAGTAGTAGGTAAAGCCGTCGGTCCCAGTTGTAATACAAACATCTATGGCAGTCGTTAGGGGTAGTTGGAGCCCTAAATCAAAATTCCGACCGGTCTAACTACAGAACTTCGACATTGCCCATGGGTTGGGGAGGTCAGATGGCAGTCGCTTCACTGAAAACGGAAATTCAGCCAAATCGCAGTTAGACTGGAAAGCCGACTCCAACTACGTTAGGAAAAGGCTCGGTGAATGATGATAATGGAACCTTAGCTAACGCAAAATAAACATCCAAGTTAAGAATCTCCACGATTTTTAAATAGGTTGAGGATTGAATTGAGTTTCCACAGTTACAGCGGTGACGCAACAAGAGCAAAGTGAGTATTACAGGAAAACCGCGCACTTTACTGTATAACGATTATATTTGTAATACTAGGGATTTATTTTTATTTATTCAGAGTTACATTTAAACCTTAGCAACATATTCGAAGGGCAAGTCATCTCTACGCGTTGTATCTGCAGATAGACGGATAAACCTTTGGAAGCACACGTCAAATATTGACACAAGAACCGGCTTCAAATTACCGCAATGGGACCAAATAATTGTCGGAATGGGACCAAATTGAAATGACAAGGCAAACAATTACAAATACAAAAGTCAATATCAGTTCACCCAGTTGAAAGATTCATATCTTCTATCTATCTATACATATATTTCTATCTATATCTATAGTCCGAGACGCCCAGGACTTTAATTGGCTGTGCTATAGCGGCTGGCACGTAAGATTTTGTTGCCTTTCATCGCAAGGCAACAGGTTTTAAATTGTTTTTTCAAAATTACAATATAGCTGCTAATTTTTATTAAATTAATTCGTCCATTTGGACATAACCCATTATAAATGTGGCTGGTGACGGCAATACGCTTGCCCCCTATTAGGTGGGACTAAAAATACTGGCAAAATTATTGGTGTGTAATGCACCTCTGCCTAGCCCTTCGGGGATATAGGCGTGATATATATGTGTGCGCTATATTTTTACCTAAAAAACAGCCGAATTGAGAAACTCCTCCTTTTTGGAAGTTGGCTAAAAATGCTATCAAGAAAGTGTTACTCTATACATTTAGTTGCAAGGTGTACGAAACTCGACATGCGTCAATGTACTCACCTATCTACATGTACGTATGCTACATGCGCTCGCGCACAACAATTTTGCCTCATTTGCATCCTTCAAAACATTTAGCTGAGTCGCTGAGTATCATTTTACTGTTGCAACAAATATTATATTTTAGTTTTCCATGTGAAGCTTACAATATACGAGTATGTGTTTATGAGGTTTATTGTTGCACACATACATACATGGAATCCACACTAAGGTGTCAGGTAATAGGGGACAAGCCTATTGCCGTTACCAGGTGCTGTATAGAAATTTAATAAGATACCATTCTTCTAAATTACAACAGTCAGGAGCGATGTTACAGATCTACAACTACTACGTCCTAAGTCAAGTCAAATATAGATACAAAAACCGACTTCCAATTACCGGAATGGGACCAACTTGAAATGGGTGTGGTCCCAGGTTTACCAAGTCGAAAGATCGAGGTAACAAACCTAAAAAGCAGTCGAATTGAGAACCTCCTTCTATTTTCAACTGACTTCCAAAAAAGAAAGAGGTTCTCAATTATGTTTTTTTTAACGTTTGTTAGTTCATATATCTGGAGTGGGTGAAACGATTTGGAATTTTTGAAATGAAATCTACTACTTCCGAAGTGGTCTCATTTCAATTTGGTCCTATTCCGACAATTATTTGGTCCCATTTCGGTAATTTGAATTCGGTTGTTGTGTCAATTTTTGACGTGGTTTTTTAAGTCGGTTGAAAATGTGTTAATTGATAGGAATTTTGTCAACATAACTAACACAAATAAAATTTAAGTGTCTGTTAATCTGTTTGTTATTCCACAATAATAGTTTTTCACTTAATCTATACTACTACGTAAGTTTTGCGTAACTTAAAAAAACAACATGTTAAAACCAAAATATTATGTTTATTGCTTTTCAAAATACGCTCCTTTACATTTTAAAAATTTTTTCATGCGATCGAACCACAGATCTGAAGGCATGTTTTCTACGTGCTGGTTGAACTATATCACTGCCTCTTCGGAGTTGGTAAAAGTGAAACCTCTCATAAAATCTTTGATTTTGGGGAAAATACAGAAATCACAGGGTGCTAGGTCGGGGCTATGCGCAGGATGGGTGACCAGTTGTACTTTTTCGGAAGCTAAAAATGACTTTGTTTTGTTGGCCGTGTGTGAAGAAGCGTTGTCATGATGTCGGAGAACGCAGCTTTTGGGTCGTCTTTCGCGAACTTTTTCTTACACCCTGGTTAAACAAATTGTAGAATACCACTCGGCATTAACACTCTTTTGATCTTCAAGTGGAATTGTACAGATGGGACCCGTAGCTGAGAAAAAAAAACGCGATCATTTTTTTACCAACGTTTCTCGCCTGCCTCACTTTTGTTGGCTTGTTCTCATTTTCAAACACCCATTCACAAGATTGCTGTTTTCTTTTCGGATTCAAAACAATAAATCCACGTTTCGTCTCCTGTGACAATGTCATAAACAGCATTAGAATGTCCGTGGTCGTACTTCAGTAGCATCTGTGAGCACCATTCCACGCAAGCCCGCTTCTGCTCCGCTGTCAGTTCATGAGGGATCCAACGACAACAAAGTTTCCGAACTTTCAATTCTTCGTGTAAAATTTTCTGGATTTGACTCATACCAATCCCCAATAGTCCTCGAATTGTCTCATAGGTAATCCGCGGGTTTTCTTCAAATAACCACTTAACAGTAGCCACAATATTTTCGTTGACGGCAGTTGAAGGCCGCCCTTCACGAAATTCGTCATGTAAAGAAACTCGACCTCTCTCAAATTCAGCAAACCATCGCCTCACGGTGCTCAAACAAGGTGCTTCTCTCCCAAAAGCATTTTGAAGACGAGCGGCACAGTCTTGCGAAGAGAGAGAACTTTTAAAATCATAAAAAATCATCGCTCTAAAATCTTTTCGACTTAATTCCATTTTCGTTGCATACAAAGAACTTTGATGTGTGATAAAAAACAATTGACTAATGATTTCCTGCCAATTATTTTTTTTCTATTACCTAACCTTCTTAGGTTGCAACGTTTAAAAAAATATAACATTCGAAATTCAAATAGTTCCGATTAGCTAAAAGTGCAAATCTTTTAGTATGCCCCATGTATTTTAAAGAGGAAAGATTTGTATTTTTGTCTTAAAACTACTACGCCGATTTCAAAAATTCTTTCACCATTGGAAAGCTACATTCACCCTGAGTAACATAGGCTACTTTTTATCCCGGTAATGTGTTCCCACGGACGAACCGGGAACGAGTAAACTAAATCACGCGGGCGGAGCTGCGGCGATCAGCTAGTATGGCATATAAAAGAACCTTTAGTGCTTAAATGAAAAAGTCAATTTTGTTCCTGACAATCTCTGATACAACTAGACCGATTTTGACGGGACTTTAATGGCTGATAGCTAATGTTACTTTTTATGTCGGGAATATGTTCCCGTGGGATAGGAAAACTAGAAAACCGTTCCACACGGACAAAGCCGTGGTAGCAATGGAGTGTCAGTCTACTGTTAGACTTCTCTTGTACCTACTTTATATATGACTGCTGAATTCAATTAGTATTTTAACTACTAGACTTTAACAAATAAGTAGTAAAAATGAACCGTTGTACTATTTCTCGTTGTTCAGCGCTATAATCAGTAACAACACTATCGATCGGCACACGCCCCATTGCCGCTTACCTAGCCACATTAGAACGCACCACCTTAACATCACGCGGAATGAAACGCGATAAACTGAAGACTCTTTTACCATACGGTGATTTGCAAAATATACCTAAACACGGTGAGGGCGTAGCGCGTAGTTGCTCGACAACCCAGTAGCGCACTCTCGTGAGACATAAACGAACAGATAAATCTGAAAACCAGAAAACGTTTCGAGATATTGTTATGTTCGCTATACATTGCTGCTGTGGCTTCTTGACAAAATAAAACTGTGAGTGTTTTTGCGGTATTGTATGCTGTACAAATTCGTATGAACAGCAGTTGAAGTGATCCAAAGTGATTGTTGGTATTGGGCGCAGGGTCGCAGCTAGTAGGTACTGCCTCGCAGCCCTCTTCGCCGCAACACAAATCGTTGAAATCAAAACTTTCACGCAACGAGAGCGCTACGAAGTTTACTGCTACGAACTTCCTGCTACGGTAACCGTAGCGCGCCGCACTCAAAACTTTGTTCAGAAAGCTTTTTTATTTGTCACTTTCAGTTATCAGTGGCTGAAAAACTTAAGTTTTTAGCTCAAGCGCTCTGATACCGATACATTGCGCTGTCGTGAACGACGCTGTTTCAAGTCCGTCTATCTATGTTACGACTTATCGTAAATTGTAAAGTACAAAAGAATCCGCTCGGTAAATGACAACTAAGGTGTCACTTACAGAAGTGAGGTCCTAAGTACTAAGTAGGTACCTCATTTCAGTCCAATATATGCTAGGACGTACTATACTATTTTAACAGCGAATCAAGATTTATTTATTTGCTACTTAAAATACGAGTAGACTGACAAACAAAATTTATAATTTACTATAATATGCATTGGTCAGTACAACGTTGCAGATGGTATGAAGGTATTGTGGGCAGCTAGCTCGAACAGTTTTGTTGTTCGTGGAACTGACTGCCAGGCCAGAGCGGCATGTCGCAGGTGGGCGCTGCGATGCGGCCCGAAGTGCTCCGAACACGTCCGAACTCGCTGCCGAAGAATAACGTCGTATCTGCGAGCGGCCGCCGCGTTTAGCCTCAGTCTGCACTCGGCCTCCACCCTGCTTGCTTGTGACAGTGACGCCGTTCTGTGACATATTTGACAGTTGTTATCGTGATCGTGTGATGTTTTTGTATTGGAACTATGGTGTATCCCCATGAAAATGTGGAGTGATTTCCAGGTAAGCTGTCCCTTTAAACTTCTAACTACTTTCGTGACGTTTTTAATCGATTTCATAATTATTTCCACTCGGACTTATGATCAAGTCTTGCTTATATATATAAGGCTGGTTAAATTTTGGTAGAAGGCTCATATACTGAGTTTAAATACCGAAAAATGAAATCGGGTGTTGATATAATTTGCAGTTTTTAAAAGTTTTGTTTACAATATTAAAGTCAAAAAATTTTAACTGTAACGTTCGAAAGAAGTTCAAAACTTCTATGTATATGTGAAGAATAATACTTTGTCCGGATTGAGACAACTGTATGCTATGTTATGCTAGAAATAATAATTCTCAAAGTTTTGTAGTATTTTAGGAATAACTATTTATGTAGTTATAAATGGTAACTCTTTCTCTACTAAATTTCTCAGATAGGTATCATTCGCGATCTTGGTAGCTATCTATTTCACCTAATTCTATCGTTTGGATTGCACTGAGGCCGTGAATAATATAACGTTGTGCAACGTAGCAATCTTTACTTCATTATGCTGTGCCCATTGTTTTAGTTCCTAGTACTTACACTTTGTTTGATTTTCGGTTAAAAAACTATAAACATTGACGCGCCTTTTTTCGAATCTGACAGGCCGGTGTATTTCCGCCGACCTGTCAAACGCCATGTGATAGATAAAAGGGCGCATTCTGTAGAGTTTTAAATCAAAGCGCGGTATTCGGCTTGAATCTCGATAACTGCGCGACGCTTGAGGCGAACGAAAACTCGTCATAGAAATACGTCGATGCGTCTGGCTCGCTCACTCATAGTGCGCTGTCTCACTCTGCCGACGGGTGTTTTTGTGTCGGAGCGGGTTTTTTGTGTGCTGCGAGGCGCCCGCTCGCTCAACTCAACTGACTCCACATTAATTATCGCCGAGTTGGCTCGCCTCGCCAGTGCCAGCCAACGCTAACGCAGTTTACTTTCTATATTGCTGCGATATTACTGGACTATTGGACAACGCGTAGTTGCTTTTAATGAAACGAAATGAATAGACTCACGGGTCAGACGCGAAGATGATGTCTTTTGACTGGACCTTGTTCAGAATAATAATGATAGATGAAGTTCTTTGAATTGATAAATACCTAATTTAGAAAACCTTGGTATTATTAAAAAAGGTCATACAACTTCAATACCAAACTCTGTTACTATTTTATTGGAAATTGGCAACGTTTTTGGATGTTGAACAGTAGGATATGGTTACGAAGGTGGGTTCGCCTACTGAGCGGCTGCTAGGGGCGCGTTGCCATGGCAACAGCTGGTGCGCCCCGCCCAACTCCGGTCTGAGCGCCTCCTCCACTACACTTATTGAGATTTACTCTGAGACTGAAGTCGCCATTGGCGAATCTATTCTAGGCCTGATATCTTTAATAATCTTTTTATGTGCTATAAGCACTAACTGGGTACTTTATAAGTTAGTTTATTTATCCTTAATCATGCAATAGACTTTTGTAGGAATGCCGTTTCTTGAAGATATCTTAATTAAGAAGAAGAATTTCAATAACTCAGATAGCGAATCGTTTTAAGAGGTACTTTTGTTAAAATGAAACTCAATATAGGTACATTTTACAAAGTACCTCCTTAGTTAAAAAATAGTAGTGGAGATATAGTTCTAAATTTTAATAGTAGTTTGAACTATAGTACGTAAGGTATTATTAAATGGAATGCGACTTGTTGCAGTCACGTGTACTATAAACTATCACTAAACTACAAAACTACCCTAGTGCATTTAGTAACTATTCCGTGCACCAAACGACTTTGATCTTTAATATTTAACTATCAGAGTTTAAAGTCTGTTATGTAAGTACCTATGTTATGTCAGTATCAGCTTCGCTTTCCATTTATCATTTTCATAGTTTTGATGTTCCCTTCTGTTTTGTATCCAAACATATTGTATACTAACTGATGACCGCGGCTCTGCCTGCGTGTTATTATTACCGGAATTAAAGAAGACGATAGCACTCAGAAGATTAGTGAGAAGAATCGAATTCAGTAATTTCAAACATAAATATTTTTTTTTATAATATCAGTAGGTATAGACTATAGACCTATACTTATATTATCAACTTGTTTGTTTGGTTTAAACTCGCTAATCTCAGGCGCTACTAATTCGAATTGAAAAAATGACTGTATTGAGTCTATTTATCGCGAAAGGCTCTATGCTACGACAATAAGAGCGGAACTTTTGAAAAACTGGCCCCAAAATTTCTTAACTTACACGTGAAAATATGTTACGACAATTAACACAACGCCATCTAGTCTCAAACTAAGCAAACCTTGTGATATGAGTACTAGATAAACTGATATAAATACTTATATAAATTTTTTTTTTTATATATTTTAGGAAACACCCAGACTTTAGCACAAATTTTAATGTTTACGTCATCACACAAAGATTGTCCGGACCGGGAATCGAACCCGAGACTGCGCCACCGAAGCAAGTCTTTGAATAAGGAGCAATACGGCTAGAATAAAGGAAGAGATAGTTATATATAAGTTTAAGAAAGTAATTGATCCGTCTAATTTTAGAATTTCAATTGTATAATACCGTTTGAATACGATATTCGACATAACAGTGACGCAATAATATCTATTAAAGATTCAATCGTATATTAGAAGTTAGCCAAATCCATCATGTAATTTGTTACAACGGACCTACCTAACCCGTATTCTTTTAACTCCTTTTTAGGGTTCAATTAGGGAAAATAGTATGTAGATAATAGTATTTAGTAGAAATAATAGGAGAAAATATTTGTAATGGTAGAACTTTCAAGGAAAAGTATAACGGATCCGATAACTGTTAGTTGAGGAGTTATAGAGGTCATTATGTGTGACTACGGAACCCTATGCTAAGCGTGGCCCGACACGCATTTGGCTGGTTTTTTTAACAACTTTTTTTATTAATTACTGTATGATCTGAAAAAGAAAAAATTGCAAAAAAAAAAATATTTATTTATCTCTGCAGTCTGGCCATTTAAATCTTACTGAATAAAACATTCAATGTATCTTTTGATAAAAAAAAAACAAGAGTTGCAGATCTAGTGACAAAAGTTACCTACACTAAAAATATTAAAGTACCAAAAGAAGTAAAATGAACAAAATCCACACATCATCTTTGTCTAACTAAACTATACATATAACTAGACTATATGACTGCTTCGGTGGCGTGGTCGGTAGTGCATCCGCTTTCGACGCCGGAGTCTCGGGTTCAATTCCCGGTCGGGACAAACTTTGTGTGAAGACAGATACACGTTTGTACCGAAGTCTGAATGTTTCCTATGTATAATATAATTCCTATGTATAGTATAATATAGAAAATGTACATAAGTATTTATATCAGTTTATCTAGTACTCATATCACAAGCTCTGCTTAGTTTGAGACTAGATGGCGTCGTGTGAATTGTCCTGACATACATTACAGAATTTTTGGTTATCTCATCGCCTTATTATGAAAAGAAACCTAATTATAAAAAAAAAACCTGACAGGTTGTACACAAAACATATAAATTACCATAATAAATAGTCCGCTTTGCAGTTTTATGGTGTTATTAACCTCGGGCGCTGAGTGAACGATCCCACCAACTACTTAGTGCTATATAAAAAAACGATAGATGATTAAAAGTCACGAAAACCTAAGTCAGCATGACTAGCATTTCTACAACGATAGTGAAAAAGGGTTGAAAAGTTACAATGAAATTCTTAACGGTCAATTTAAACTTGAATAGAACATTTCTCATTCAATTGCAAACGTTTAACAAATATTATTATTGTTTTGTAAGTTATATAATTTTGATTGGTGTTATTTTTCTTTCGAAAATATATAAATTAACTATATATTTTCACGTCGTACGTTTCAAAGTGGCGCCAGTGAACGAAAAATTGAGAAGCAAGCGGCTGTCATGGTATGGACATGTTATGAGAAGAGAGGAAAGCAATGTCGTTAGAAAAGTACAAAGTATGACTGTAGCGGGTTTAAGAAGTAGAGGCATGACAAATAAAAGATGGATGGAATGTGTGAAAGAGGATATGACAAGGAGAGGAGTGACTGAAGAGATGACGTCTGACAGGGATGTGTGGAGGAGAAAGACTTGTTGCGCCGACCCCAAATAATTGGGATAAGGGCAGGTAGATAATGAGCTATATATTTTTCATGGTGGAAAATCCTATTGACATGAAAAAAGACCTGGTTCTTTACTAGATAATACTTGTGGCTTCCTCTGCGTGGAATACAATGTAACGGGATAAAAATAGGTACTTACGTACCTACATAAATATAAACTAACTACGTTTTTAGGATGGCAAACATTCACACACAGTAACACACAAACTTTTGCATTAGTAGGTTTTGTTTTTAGACAAGAACCTACCTAATTATCCTCTTAGTAATATCAGGAACAATTCCTGTCTCATTTGAGGTTTCTTTGGAATTCTGTCGGTTTATATTCGTACCTACTCATCGTAGGATGATTGTTTCCCAGCATAATCGTCGGGGAACTTGGAGTTACATCACAATGGAACGTATACAACTATTCATTATAATAGAATGATCCAACGTTTCTGAGCTCATTGCGTCTGTGTTATTTATTTTCTTTCCCTTTCGTCCTTAATACCTAGACGAAAAGTGGTAGGTAACGTTCCTATTAAAAACTTTACACTTTTCAACCGACTTCCAAAAAAGGAGGAGGTTCTCAATTCTAGTCTCAAATTCTCAATTGTAATGTTTGTTATCTCATATCTTCGGACTGAGTGAACCGATTTTGAATTATTTTTGGAAGCTACTACTTCCCAAGTGGGCCCATATCAATTTGGTGCCATTCCGACAACAATTTGGTCACATTTCGGTAGTTTGACCATTTCAATTTGGTCACATTTCGGTAGTTTGACCATTTCAATTTGGTCACATTTCGTTAGTTTGAAGTCAGTGGTTGTGTCGTGTATTTTATTACATTACCGGTTCTAGTCCAATGTATCTTAATGTAGGTACTGTGAAGGTGCCTGCACATTGGCATACGACCTCATTTAGTATATGGTAAACTTCTATTGGCTGGTTCGAATTAGATAATTTGAATATTATAGAAGAAAAACTAAAATAAAACTAATGGAGGAGGGGATGTCAATTGCCCCAGAGCTGGCTGACAGCTAAGGCAAAGAATTATGTAAACATTAGTTTTATTCTGAAATATAAATAGTATCGGGGAAACCGAAGGCTTTTTATTAAAAGTAGATACGATCCCGCGTACAGGCTATCAGTGCACCACGATCCTTGGATGTATCTAAGCATAACGTTCCTACTGGAGAATAGCACCTTTTGAGGGTAGGAACCTACTAGAAGTGCAGTTTCCTCATTTAGTCAAATTGAGTCAAACACCCGACCGTGTATAACGAATACAAATAACGGTTTACCCAACCAGGGACACGGTGGTCGGCGGTTGGACCCAACCATATACCTAGAATACGATATCATTTGAAGTAGGTAGCTGGAACATTGAGATGTACTGCTATGAAAGTTATGTGAATGACACAATCTATGTCAGTCTGTTTGAACCCCCTATTTAAAGGTATGAAAGTATGAATGAATTGTGTAGACAAAATATGACACAGTCGTACGTAACACTCGTTACTCGACCACATACAGTCAAGATTAGTTATTTTATATTAAATTGTTGCGCACGGTCGTGATCTAAAAGTAAGTAATCAGTGCGAAACGTATTTTATTCAATAAAACTAGTTGTAAACAGATAATTATCATAAATTGGCACTCGCCGCCTAAAATAAACATTGTTAACCATTTGTAAACAAAGTCAGTATCACCGCGCAAATCAACGTCACAACAATGAGCTTCTTAATCACCGCGTAATAATAACAACTTTATTACACATTTGCCGTTAAATTCACGCTCGCATTGTAAACACTCAACCACGTGGAGTAAAAGTAATAGTAAACTCATAAACAAATGAATGAATTAGCCATAGCGGAGCCGACGTCATCGGCGAAGACACGCATAATAATCGCTTATGCAAACGAGCCTAATTATGTAAACCATTATGAGCCGTGGCGACGTGTTTTGACATACAGTAACGACCAATTATATGCCCATTGTGCGACGCAATGAACTTGAAAGACGGTATACAATAATATAGGGCATCGACACGCGCCCGGTGATTGACGCCACCTGCGGCCCGCCAAACAACGCCGGAACACACCTGTTTAGAAAAAAAAATGTATGCGAATGTCAGGTGCAACGAATTGTATGCTTACACTTGTATTTAGTACTGTTATACTCATATTGGACGCTCCCTCTGTCACTACTCTGTTTACTTACCTGTATTTGTATACTACCAATACAATTTGACAATTTGTTATCTATTTCCAACTGTATGGCAAAATTTTCTTCATTTTACTAAGTTGTTGATAATTTCTTTGTTATCAATGCAATTAGATGTTAAAAATCTTAATTATTCTTGTACAATTTTTAATCTTAAACATAATTTACCTATCTAACACATCGAAGCAACGTCAAGTAAACCATTATACATTATTTATTCCAATTTTCAGATAAAGAATAATGATTGGAAAATACATATTTGATTGTCCAATTGGTGTATATTTATCAGATAAATTCATGAGCCATAATCTTATCGCATTGAAATGTTCCGATGGTAGTTTTGAGACTGAATTCTCTGTATTTCTTTGTACAACGTTTCGTATTTTTAGTTACTTATCAAAGTCGTAAGTGATCATCGAAAAGCTAACCTATCGGAATAATGTCTTACATACGCAAGTTACCATAAAACTCGAAGATGAAAAATGAAAACAGAGATTTAGGCATTTCACAGCGTGATTCCTTCACGCTCCAAATACATTTCCTATGCCCTCAATGTCACATCGCGACCCAATTACGTCTGGCAATAAAACAATATATGAGTCGTTGAACCCTCCGGTTTGGTGTGCAGTACTGGCCGTACAAAGTGTCAATAGCTACTGATAGCTTTGTAAACATTGCATCTGGGAATTCTGGGATAAACGCCGAGCGCGAACGATTGACGACACTTGGAGAAGCGCCACCACAGATAATTTATGTAAATTGACGTCACTTTAACAACTTTACCGGATGTGATGGTTTATTACAAGCTTGTTTTGATTTTGACGGTCAAGTTCGCAATGTGACGAAAGTTGAACGATTACATTACATTCTATATTAAAAAAAAACGATTTTAAAAAGTATAAAACAAGACACGTTTATTAATAACAATATGACGTGTTGTGGTTGAATATTCTGTAAAATTTATTCTATTTATAAATAAATCCGGTAATAATTTATATTATTACCATTCATTTTATTCTTTGAATATGAATTGAGATTTCTTTTGTTCTATATTTTATGCATCACGTGAGAATTTATTACGATGACCTTATAAGTGATTCAATGAATTCAAATTATATTGAGATAATATCTGATACACTTACACTGAATAATATTATTTTGTACTTAATACATATTTTTGTTGGAAAATATTCCTTGTACAACTCGTAGAACTATTATTTATAAAGTATTGACAGCGATAGCAAAACAATTTGAAGTTTGAACAAATTCGTAATTGTATACAAAACAAACGGTGTAATTTTGAATTGCTTCGAATGTTTGTAAATAATGTTTTACTACGGCCATCAAGTAGCGTAAAATCTTGTTTATAATTATGATAATAAGCTTTACTACAAATCTATTTTGTAGGTAGTAACCATTAATCACTACTTATGAATGAATGAATGTTATTATTATACGGCAACCGGTCAACGATATCAGAATGTTGTAAACGTCATTTAATAATCATAAGCTCATAAATAAATAGTGTGACGTATGGCGGATCATCGAATGATGATCGTCCGGCTCCGGCTCCATTCGGAAGTACCTACGAGTCGAGTCGAGGTAGTTGGCGCACGCGCACCGCACCTCACACGTACACTTATAATTATGTAACACAATGTTTTGACATTAAACAACGACACATTTAGCGCGGACATTAAGTGGATCAATGAACTTGAGTCGTTTGTTGTGTTCGCTATTACACAACGATCGGCGTTTGAGTGAGATTAATGCGCGCGGATTATGGCACGCGATATATTTCAATTTACGTTTCGTTTCATTCATGACTTGAGATAATGACGACGTACTCGTTCCGCTCGTTTGTTTGCTTTTGCCTGTCACCGGTGTCCGCTTACAAACACTTTACATACTTGATCTGTCACCACTCAACCAGAACAGACATTATCATGAATGCAGTGCGGTGCGTATACTTAATACGACTATTTCTTTTGCTGACTGTATCTTGGTTAATTTAATAAGCCGATGTAAGTTTTCTTTATGAACTTTGTTTAACTGAAGAGTAATATGTACGCGGCGAGCGATACAGGGAAGCTCGTACTATTAACAACAAGTTTGAGCACAAGACGGAGGGGCGAAGGGAGTAAAGTCTTCACCCATTGACGGTTGGAGCGCCCCGCGACACTTTCACTGCTCCGTTATTGCAGTTACTACGCGCCTACTGTGCTGTGCACCGGGGGTGCAAGCCTGAGGGGGCAAGCCACCCTACTGCATTCACCCCTCGTACTCACTCCGCATAGGGCACGACTTACACAAGGGTGCGTGCATTCTAAATTTGAGAATACTATCACTTGTGAGTCATAGATCTTTGCCTAGCATCTAAAGATAGCTAGCTACTAATAGAAAATGGAATAAATATAGGTAACATTGTGATCCTTGAGCAATGATATACATCACAAAATGTTAACAAATATGCGTACAGTGTGCGATAGTATCTCAAGGGTGGAAGGGCGGGCAGGTATCTGAAGTGGGACAATGTCAACTGAGAGGGTTCTCTATTATTTGCGTAGACGTATGTGTGTCGGCCGATGAACTTGTCGGTGAGTTATAGCTGCTTGTATGTAGTGAACTCGTGACGGAAGTTAGTAAACAAAGTCGGCCTTGCTCCCTGATGACTTGAGACCACTACATGCACCGCTCCACAAACGTCGGTCACGCACAATCTGTAACAACTCACTCCGGTATCAAATAACATACATCTATCAATCCATGAATGAAAATGATAATGTACCACCCGACCGACCGTGACAATCGATTCGATTCATATCTGCAAATCGAAGACAGGTGGATTATTACTGTTACTACGACTATAACAACAAACCATTATCACGCGTGAAATGTGCACAATGTTGTTATAAAGAGGATCACTTTCTTGCCTTTAGAGCTTTGTACGAGCGGTCGAGTTCGAGTCGAGGTGTATCGCGATTGCGTCCTTTGGTAGCGGGTGTTCGAGCCCGCCACCGTCGCTGATTGATGGCCGATAGATAGTCGCAACTCGACATTGAACCCGTCCCGGCTGTTTGCTGCACGCCTACTGTAAATATATCTAGTGCGGACTTCCGCTCATGACGTCGCACCCGTGACGTGCTCACTGCCTCCCTGACGTCTCGCTAGTACTCGAACCTCTATCCGCCATCCACCGCCTACGTAACACATTTATTATTCTTTTTGTTTACACTATAAAGCTGTATTTACTTACATTGTTATTGTTTTGTGGGGTCGTCGTCTTATCATTTATTGCTTTATTGCTCGTTTGAATTTATGGGCTACCTGTATCTCGTAACAGTAACGTTACGTTTCGACAATTACGTCACTGTCAGCTGCATAGGGTATTAAATGTGAAAGATGTTTTTTGTAGAAAACGAGTCTGGTATCTTTATTCATAAATGGATTGAGCAGGTGCCTTATCTATATTTTTTTTATTATGACATTTTCTTGTTATTATTTTTATTGTGTTGTTGGTTGTCATGGCGACCGCTCCTGAGACTAATCTTCTAAGTGCGTACTGTTCCAACGGAGGTACGAAGGGGATGAGGGCTCATTAAAAATTCATTCTTATTTGGAGTTCTCCAGCGAGGTGCGGTGGCGAGGTCGCTCGTATCGTAATCACCCGTACTGGGGACTGGGGAGGTTCAATGTTGGCTACGAACACGTTCTGTTCTACGTATCCTTCTTTATCTTGTGATTTATTATTTAGTGATCTCATCATACAATAACACTTAATTTTATAAAAAGATATGATTGGTTTTTCGGTATTTTTGATCTAAGGTTTTTCGTAACTTTACTTACTCTTGGTACTATCTATACAATAATTTTTGAAATGATGACTTTAATATTGTGTCCTGAACTTTACAATCTAAATGATTATCAAACTTTTATTCTCTAGACTTGAGCTCAATAGCAACTAAAGAAACCTAAATTAGTAGACATTAAGATACTGCTAGCAACTTTATTCTTCTTTTTCTCCTTTTAAAACCTTAAACACTCCTGTGTCAGAGGCCACTATCTCATTGACAGATTGAATGAACGTATTGTCGAACATTTTTAATAATTGAATAATTACAGTAATGTAGTAGAGTGCGTGTATTTCAGCATATTTGAAACCCCATCGGGTGGTGGGGGAATTCCCCCAAACCCCACCCCAACAAGTCTCTTTGATGTCCTATACCACTTGTAACTCGAACTCACTCAGAAAATAATGTCGCTGTTTAAGTTGTTTTGTACCACATGTAATACAAGTCTTGCAATAAACAAGTTGAAATGCTACACGGGCTACTCGCCAAAGAAAAGATGGGAGTTGTTGTTATGTTATGAAAAAGTTATGCAGTCGAATGGAGTTAGAATATGTATAGGTGTTATAGGTAACCAATGATTAACATTTGTGATTTAACAAGTTAAACACTATTTTTCTTTTCCAATAATGAAAAAAGTATAAATAGGAAAACTAATAAATGGACTAGATAAAATGGAAGAACGAGAATATAGCTAAAGTCCACTAGGTGTAAAGTCTATTTTATACCTACATAACTCACATACTTCGAGTGTCATGTTTATTTTCTACTTGCTGTGAGTATCAATCTAGTTGCAGTAGTAGTAGCAGTGCGGCGAGGCGAGGGTTTCAACCCACCCGAAGTCCACCCATCCTAATCTCCTCCAGCCCTCACTGTGCTCGCCTAGTGACGTCACTGTTTATACCTCTTTTTGGCAATGAAGAAATCTGATCGAGTTTTGTATTACTTTTCCTTACAATCAAAAAATTACCTAATCTTATTATGCAATAAGTCTTAATGTGCGTTGGCAACACTACATAAGAAAATAAAAATAAGACATCTGATGACTACGTAAAATTAAATAAAAAATATGACCTTGTGAATACATTCCCCACTGATATTGAAGATTGTTATCTTAATTGATATCAAGTGATAAACGATATAATTACCGTTGTATCGTCAACAAACATTGTTGCTTTTTTTGTAACATTAACAGTCGTAAACCGGTTGTATACGTACAGCAGCGGGGTGAAATGGTGTACGCATCAATCACAGATCAGCTGATCGACTCGCTCAGTTTCCTTTTCATCTTACACTTTATTTAATTAATTGTACGCCGCGGGCGGTGCCCCGGCCGTCCGTCCCATGGATAAGCCGACTAACCGCTAAAGCCTCTAATAAACACTTAAGTGATCATCAGATTATGAATGAACTTAGTTGTATATAATTTTAAACGTAAACCTACAAATCAAATCAGAAACTGTTATATTTGTCACTGCCCTGTCGAGGATCATCGCTCTTGCTTTATTCGTTTTCTCACTATTATGGTTCAAGATGTTGTGATAGCGTAGACACGAGCCTCGTTATGTCATGTATCACTAACAATGGCGATTTTCGCTCGTAACCAATCAACAATGACAACTGCAATGGGACGCAGTAAATAATCGTTTGTGAGCCGACCGGTCCTTTGTTAAGTTATCCACGCACTACCGAAACAGGTGCCTGGTTTTATGAGCCATTATTCTGCATTTACTGGAAGTGGACGTCAAAGTCGAACAAACAGACTGAGCTCAAACCGGTGATAGTCGCCCGCATGCAATGACACAGCACAGTGCCCGTATAAGATTCAATAATTATGAAAAGATTGGGGAACGGTCGTAAGCCTTGGACTCGACGGGTCTGGTGATTAACCAACTTTGTTTCGATGTGAGCTCAATGCGGACGTATTTTTTTTAAACTCATTTCGGTTGAGCAAGTGAACGTGTCGAGAGGGGCCACTGCGTATCGGTCGGGCTGCCGCAGCGGCGGGCATCGTGTTTCTCTTACATACAGAGTGATGTTGCAACTCCGTCGGCATGTAGCAAGACGGCACTGTCTGTATCGAGCACAGAGAGCGCTGGCACGTTGTCTTCCACTTCGGCTGGCGAGTGTAGGCACGCATGTGCTGCGCTGCGCGTGTGTGTGTGACGTCAACGCGCCACTTTCTCCATACTTTCGTCGTTGCTGGCGCGCTAAAAAAGCCGAGCTCACTTAGACGACTAATAATACACACACGATGCGACTTCGCATGCTCCGTCGCGCGAAACTAGACGGCATCGTTATTTTCAGTGGTTCGTGGCTACTATGCGTGATGTCCACGCAACTAACTGGCAGCCCCGCACAACGGTGACACAATGTAACTACCTGAAAACGTGCAGAAAGCAAGTTTCTAGCGAGATCTTGATACACGCGATTATCAGTACAGGATAGGTATTGTGCTGTATGTCAAATTTTGTGAGAATTTGCTAATAAGCCACGCAAACAGTAGATACGAGAACTGAGCACTCACGCTCGCTGTGAAGGTTGCGCCGCTAAATAAACTTTAGCACTAATACACAAAATTTAAGCGCTTAAATTCAGTTCCACTTTAGTTTGAAATATCGAACAAGCAAAATCCATTCGTTGCCATCGCACGCCTGTCTAATTAAGCTCTGTCATAGACTCTTCGAAGGCTCTATTACCAGCCGCCTCCAAACTTAGAGCGGACTATAACGCATTTGGTATTCAATCAGTAATTGTTGCCGACGAAGAGTGGGTTTTATGCGGGGGTAGTAAGGTCGCTAACGCGAGGGTGGAATGAAATTCAGCTCGCTCAGTGTGACAATTACGGCGATGCGGCCCGCCCCGCGCCCGCCGCAATCGATAGGCCTACAGGCGAGCCGGGGGTTGTGCGGAGGGAAGGAGGCGGTCATTTATTATGCAAAACAGCAGCAATACTGGCACGAGCTGCTGCTGCGGCCGTCACGCACCTTCAGACCAAGTCTAAGGCACAACCCACCGGCACGTCGGTGACCTGCTGCCCACTAATATTGACCTTACCAAAATATTGATTTATCGATCCCGAACACCAAATGAATTGACGCAGTCAACGTATCACACCAAAGTAGTATTTCACAGTTTCAGTTATTATGATGATTCTGTACAAAAATCTTTGTATTACAACGGACGGAAAAGTTGTGAGTTCGAGTTACGGATCCCTAATCTGTGAATTGGCAATGGTATAACGGACCCCGAGCTCGTTACTAAATTCGGGAGGATGTCTTTGTGCGCTCCCTAAGCGTAGCTGCGGCCGCCTAGGAAGGGTCACCCCTAACTTTTGTTTTCTCTCGTATTCAACTGTTTCAATATATTCAATTCAAAGTAAACCGACGACTATATTTTTTTTATCTAAACAGAAAAGTTTTAGATTGTATGTGTATTATATCTAAAACTTTTCTGTAGTAAAACAATACAATAATTATGTATGTATTACGGTTCACGCATAATTTACATAAATAAAGTATAAAAATGTATGCTTGTGGTTTTATTCTTAGCCAAGAATATGTCATCGAACTAGACTAAGCTCGTGAAAAAGCTTGAACGAGTTTTCGCTATAAAGTTTTAAAGCGCGGGAAAACTCATTCCCGCGCTTTATAACCTGTGAGTTTTCCAAGCCGTCGTGGGGAGGGGGTTTATATAAGTCAGCCGCCCCTCCGCCCGGGCAACCCCCTTGTACATAATGTAATTGGCAACAGCGGCGGATCTTCAAGCTGAGCTTTGTGGGAGCTCGCTCGATCGCTGACACACCACGTCTTGTTCATATGTTGCAGTGGAAAAGTGATTAAATACTAGCAAATAATTGGGATTATATTATGACCTAATTACTAATTTGCAAAGATATTATTTATGTAACGTCAATAACAGAACTATTTCACGCGGGCGATACCGCGGGCGTCCACTGTTAAAGAATATATTTCAATGTTATACAGAATTTATTATTTTATTGTTAATTCATCGCAGGTAACAGGTTTACATTTTTTTCAAAATTACAATATAGCTGCTACTTTTTATTAAATTCATTCGGCCATTTTGGACATAACCCTTTATAAATGTGCCCGGTGACGGCAAGAGGGTTGCCAACTATTAAGTGGGTGTGTAATGCACATATCACGCCTACCCCTTCGGGGATATAGGCGTGATATGTGTGTGTGTTATTAAGAATGATAAAGAGTAAAAACAACTGCTTAAATTATTATTCATATTAATTAATTAGTCAAGTTATTCAAATCGTTATACCTACTCAATTAACAAATACTAAAACATTTTTAGTTACGATTCCTTGAAGATCATAACCTGCGTTACTTATTATGAAATCACTGTTGACAAATGGAAATAAAATAAGCGTTAAAGTTATGAATATAAGATTGTGTGTGTCGGGTCGGTGGTATCGGCTGTTATCACAATGCGAGCCGCGTTATCAGCCCTCAAGGTGACGCGATGTAACGCAGCCGATTGCACGACTTCTTAGATATCGCTAACAAAGTAATGTTTCAATCTTTTCGTATTTCACAATGACTATCATTACCTATTCGAACAGTATTGCAATTAAAGTCGAACACTTTTAATCCTGTTGTGAAATATCCAAAATAAACACCTACCTACATGCAATTTACGAAAGAAATTAGGATCTACCTATCTCATGTTGTTGATATGCGATTCAATAAATCTATTTTACAATTACTTAATATATTATAATATCGCGATAAGTAGATTTATTTGTTTATAAGTTAGACTTAAATTGTAAAGATTTCACACCTATCATTCACTTTGATTGCACGGAGAGCTTTTAACTCTTTACTAGAATGCCCGATATGTACTAAGGTGTTGTCACATGTTGAGCGGGAGCTCGTGCAGCAATTATGTATAAATCGGCAAGGCCACGTGCTCCGTTGACGTTTACAAAGTTTCTCGCTGTGGAGAAAACTTTGTGACATGTGAGTGGTTGATACTTACGATATGTTCGCTCCCTCGTCCGCTCCCGCCGGCGGTGTGCCGGTGCCCCGCCGTCGCCGCGCCGGTACCGCCGCCGTTGTGACTCAGCGGCGCCCTCGCGCGACGTCGCCCCGTCTGCCCCCATGGAAAATTTATACCCACCCTCTTCCAAGATCATTACGATACCTCACAACCAAATTTAACCTTTAGTTTACACAAATAGAGAACATTTTAGCACAACGGTAACCAGCAAGACAAAGGAGCACCAGCAAACTCCTGTGGGATATAGTATGTAATTTATGCGATGAAGTGGCTCACGTGCTTTGAAAACGCAGTAGTGACGTCATGTTGCTGGCAGACGGTTCTCAAGTTAGTGGAACGCATTTGTACAGATTATTATACAAAAAAATTAGTAGAAAACTACATTTTTTTCTAAAAATCATAAAGTAAGTACATACTTATCGACAAATCGTCGTGAAAATTAATTATCAAACACTTCATTTTGCATACCATTTAATTTTTAGCTCAGAAAAAATGCCGTTCTATAAAGTCTTCAAATCTATAAAATCTAATCTATAAAACAAAAAAGAAAGAAGTTCACGAAGAACAGTCAGAATAGCTTTAAGGAGAGCAGTATCTTATAATTCCCTGGCTGCAGTTGCCTCGTCTAGAGAACCCGTGCTCTCTCATCTCCTCAATTCGTCCTTCGCCGCAGCCCCCTTAATTCTCCCTCCTAGCATAGTCGTGAGGGAGGGTGCTCACTCTCTTGTTAACCCGAGTTCGCCTCCCTTATTTATGCCCGACGCGTGGAGGCGGGCGAGCAGAGGGCGGTATAGGGGGGCTCTATCGACGTTCGTACATCGCGTCTATGTGCTGGTGAATTAAGAGCGCGTCGGCTTTCATTTTGCTAAAGCTTCTACGCTCGTGTGCTCGCTTTTCAGGCGTTTTACTGATGTACGCGAACCCCTCACGAACAGCTCTCGACTCTGAAACGACTACATAGAGTCGTAAACGGTATACCTACCCTCTACGCCTTCAGCATTTTATAACTTTAGAGGGCAAAGAGGTGGCTGAGTTTTTGTGAGTAGAAGGACTTTTTTGACTAACGTTTTTTATGTTTTACTCGGTTAGGGTTCGCTAAGATAACGACATCTCACAGTGGGTGGAAAGCGCTCTCGCAGAAGATACACGTACCATGTTTGATACTATTCATGTTGAGACTATATCGAGATCTTTTAATGAGACGTCATTATGATTTAAAATCATTGAAAATCATGATAGTGATTTGAAATTCAGAAACAGTGAGAGTTACAGATAGTTGCTTGTTTACACTTAACATTAAAATACGTATTTAGATACTTCAAAGTTTAGTAAAGTTAGAGTTAAAACGGTATCGCAGTGGGTGGTTCAGTCTACGCACAACGTCTTCAGAGAAAGTGAAATTTAGCACAAGTTCGGAGAAATACAACTGAGCACCTCACCCCACATCCTCCCAGAACTTGGGAGGGTGGCAGCCGGCAAACGCGGCTTATAACAATTAAGTTTATTCGCACTCAGGCTTTTCTATTTGGCTCTACAAATAATACGCGTACTGAGAAAAGAAACTGTCAAGCAAACTCTTGATTAAGATTACCTTAATCTTTGACATTAGATTTGGATACATGCCCATTAAGAACAGTTTATTTATTTTTCTATACTTTGTGTAAAACTGAAATAAAACTGATCGTAATTCGTGATGTAAAAGAACTACTAAAATGCGGTAACATCTACAGAATAATAAGCATAAATTTTAAAATAACATTTAATACAGCAGATTAATGTTAAAATTTATTAATATATTAGATTAACTTAATATAATCGCGGTGAGTGTCATTCATAACTCTAAATAAGTTACAAAAAACAATAGAATCAGTCAAACCGTGACTGCGGTTAGTGCACAACCCAACCGAAACGTTCGGAGAGCAATAAGGTAGTATATTACCTTTAATATTATCAAGATTAAGTCAAATGAAAAAAAAAATGTCGTTATTAAAATGTTTAATTTACAATTTTTTTTAATAATGGTGTCTATTAGTTGTCATTATATAGTTCTGCTGACTCATGTCCCATGTGCATTCTACAGATTAAAAATCGCGAGAACGTTTGCCTCTGTGACGGTTGAACGACCTGTACTAAGGTGTCGGTTTCGGGCAGGTTATTTAGTGCGGAGGTGGTTCGAGTCGGGAGGGAGGTGGGTGGGACGGGAGGGTCCCGGCCCGGGTCGCCAGGCAACGGCAACTGGGTCACTCCGGGCCTGCCTCGCCGTGCCGCCCAACAATTATGTACATGCTCGTTACCGGACACGCGTTTTTCAATCACATCCATATTTAATTGGGCATCACGAAGCTGGAAAATGTGTTTGAACCTCAGTGTTTTGCTGGACTTTATTTGAATTGGGTTACATAATGTATAATGGCGTTGATTTTTCGATTAAGTATAAATAATTATTTAAATATGAGTGACTTTATGTTCGTTCCAACAAAGATGTCTAAGTTATTAGAGCTTTGGCTGTCTACACTTTTATAAAAAAAATATAATTAGTAAAAAATCTGTAAATAATAAAAACACTCGTTCATATGTTCACACACACGTCCAAAGATTTCACAGTTCCAATCAGGTTAAAAGTGCTCAGACTCGCGCGACACCAACACTGTCTTGCGAAATTCCTTACAAGACAAAACCTCTGCCCTAACTTGTTGCATGGATGCACCGCAGAGGGTTAAAGGGAGGTGAGAGGGCCGCGGGGGGAGGGAATGCCGCGGTTGCGGAGGACGGGGGCGTCTTCATAGTGAATGGGCGCGAGATGTGGCCGGCCGCCACGTGCTCGTATGGAGATGTCTCCATTGATAACCGTGACCTCGCCCTTATCGCCCGCTTGTCGATCACACTGCATACATTTCACCGCTGCACCCTTCGCACCTGTGTTCTGTTTACTATATTAGGCTCTCAACGTATTGTATACAGTCACGAGCTTCTCTTTCTATACTTACTAATATTATTATTTAAGTAGCTTTATTTACAATAAGAATTACAATATACAAAATAAACATAATTATAGACTAAAAATATTTACATTACAAAATATCGTTTAAAAAATCCTCCGCGTCATTGCCGACTGGGAAGGTTCCCAGAATGCTGGCTGTGTTGCCACGTTGGATGGCGATACTTATTCTTTGGGCCAGAAAATAGCCAGCCTTCTGGTCCTGAGAAGCATCGATTAGACGTTTAGCAATGTCTCTATAAAGGCGGCGAGCACTCGGACCCCATGACCCCAGTGTCTCAACCCCAAACGGCTCAAATATGTAATCACCTGCTAGGTTAGCATATTTACGCCGTTTAAAGCCTTCAGCCGATGCAGCAGCAGCGCCGGCACATCCGGATGTGCTTGGAAGGTGTGAAGGTGCTAAGGTGTCAACGCATGTAGCGTCCCACACCAAAGGCCTTCCCATCTTCCACGGTAGCAACGACATACCGTCCGGTCTCTTTCCATCGCTTCGTGCTAAACCATTTGGTTCGCGTACGGCCGGAAGACCTGCGGTGGAAAGAGCCCTACGAATTATGTCGTTTAGAATAGCGTGCCGAGGTATACGACTTGCGCTACTGCTACAAGAAAGGCCATGGTGTCCCAGATTATCGACGGCTACTCCACAGGTGCAATGATGCGGGGATACACAAGGTGTACCCAGCCGAAGGCAAGTGGCAATGCGGAAGGTAGTGTCGTCCAACATTGTACCGATGTTGGGCGATGGGAGCGCCTGGATCCATAACCTTGACTCCCATTCTCCAACAGCTAGTAGGCGTGCACGCTCTGAAATATTGACAGAAGTGTCAATTAGTGTATTAATTCTCAATTAACAGAGCGGTGAATCCCACAGTCGCTGTGAGCCTAGGCGTGAGGGCAGGTCAGTGTCGGGGCAAGACATCCTCCAAGCATTTATGGCATCGGTCTTGCATCGCACCTCGGAATCAATCAGTGTATTTGACAAAATTTTCCTGACTAATTCTTCAGTGCTATGGACCGACGACAGAAATGCTGGCAGACTGACATCTGTGACTCTGCGAATACCTAGCCCGCCCAAGCGAAATGGAAGAGACGCTTGGACCCAGGCCCGGTCATTAATATTTACATTTAAAATTTTACACAAAGAATTTTGTATTAAGTTGTCTAATCTGCCCAACATTTCTACATTTTTCCAAAATTGTCCTGAACGGAGGGCATGTGTAAATTTGGGTACGAAAAGACAAAAACGAAGAATAGTGAAAGCTGAATGAATACTGATATTTCATAGACTATCAATAACCTGATCAAAATTTTGAATTTTTTCCTCGATAAAAGTGGAAAAGCCATCTTCTAAAATCGGGGACCCTAGGAGGCGTAAAGAAGTTTTGTCCAAAACTTTTATGTTGGGGGCCAGACAGTTGAATTTGGAGATTGTTGTTAATTTATCTGTGTTTTCAGATATAAAAATCTCACATTTATTCGGGTTCAGTTCTAAGCCAATTGACTGAAACTCGTTCTTTATTAGGGCTAAATCTTGTAAAACTGTCTCTACTTTTCCCCCTAAAGTCCCGTCGTCTAGATACCAAATGTTAAATTTGGATTTTATTTTTTGAATTATTGGGTTAATGGCCAAACTGAAGATGACTGGTCCCAACGGATCACCTTGCTGACATCCAACGGCTGAATTCAAAAGGTGGTCTTTATAAATTAATTTTGTTGGCTGACTATAGCATTGCCAAAGAAAATTAAATATTTTGGGGGTTTCTAATTTGGCCTGTGTCAGCAAGGTGTCCCTGTTTACAGAGTTGAAGGCGTTTTTCAGGTCAACTTTCAAGATGACCTCTCCATCTTCGCTACTGTCAAGGTATGTTGCAAGCGCATGGATTGCGGCCTCACAACCTCCTTTTGAACCAAAACCTAATTGAAAGGGCTGAAATTTGGTAGTAAGCTCCGTACTATAAAACGACAACAAATTTTGGCTGCCAAACGCCGCAAAGTGCTACCTACGGCAATGGGACGAATGCCACCATCCTTCTTGTTAAGGGCACATAAATTGGCCCCATACAAAATATTTATGATGCCACTGTCCACATTGCCTGAGAGCATGAGGTTGACTAGAGCTGTTAGCTCCCTCAGAAGTGCATCACCAGCTTCCCCAGCGCTCGGACACAACAGATCCTTAAGGTGCTGTGGTGTCAGACCGTCAAGTCCACCAGCTGATCCAAAACGAAAGGAGTCAACAGCTGTGCGCACATCCTTGGCAGTAGTCTCAAGATTTTCTGTATCGTTGTTCGGAGGATCAGGGAAAGAGAGGTCAGCTGCGGATGGTCGGTGCTTACTCTGCAAGCCCGTTAAAGTTTCTACAGAATAAGGAGCCAGCACGTCGCTACTAAAAAGTAGCCTTGCCGCCCCACTGATGTCGCCTTCTCTTACTTTATTCTCTACAAGTTTTAATTTCTTGGCCTGAGAATAATCAGGGGCCGAAATGTGGATTGAATTTGAATTTAAAATGTTAAAATTGTTTGTACAATTTTCTTTGATTTGGACCGTCAAAGATGTCAACGGCCTTTTCTTTACGTGTAGGATTCTATAAGGGAAGGTTAACATTTGTTCCCAAGCGCTAAAGGTATTTTCCCGGACTACTTGACCAATGCAGGAGGCTAAACATTGAGCCACAGAGGGTCTCGCACCTCGGGGGATTCTTTTTAAAACCGGAATAGAATTTTTCATGGTACTTAACCTTTGCCAAAAGGGAATTTCGATATTATCAGAATTTTCTTGTTGATTTAGAAAAAATTGGGATATCGTAGACGCATTTGAAGATACATTTTGTACTTTATGAATTTTTCCAAAATGTACTTTTAATCCGCGTTCACCTTTAAAAAAACGGGCTTGGGGACAATGTGGGCACCGTACAAGACCACTTGATGCACTTGCAAGCACACCTGAATTTACATCCGCATTGTCACATCCATTATTTTTTGCTGCTTACATTTATTTACACTTTTCACTATGAATACACTAAACCTAAACAGTAAACACAGTAAGCTTTAAAGTTTATATAGGTTCGAATATTAATATTATTAAGATGTATTCCTTTAAAGCTTTGTATGTTGGTAATCTTTGAAACTACAAGACTGATACAAAATTTTGAAGATTACTGCAAGGTTTTTGTAGATTTAAAAATACAAAGCAAAAATATAAATTGTATAATTGACATTGTGTAGAAACAAAATGTAACATTTTTGAAGGGACTCTAGTAGTATTCGATAAAAACAAACCCAAGATCATAAAGTTAATGACCGCATAAATTATTATCTACACCTATAGAAGTCTAAAAGCTAGTTATAATACCTACCTAGGTAAGTAACTTATTACGAGACATAAAATGAAATGGAATTTTCCCACGAATAGACATGTTGACTCAGAACAATAGACAAAACCTCTATAAAATATTGACCCCAGACTTCAACAAAAAAACCTAAAATCATAAAAAGTAATAATAAAAAGACAAAAATGGCCAAGAAATAAAATAAATGGCGGTTGGTTTACGTTTACGAGGTTCATAATCGTTTGGTGAAGCTGTATGTTAAGCTCTACGCGGTTCTACGGAGCTTTAATGTCTACGAAAGGTCCTATGAACAATGAGTACATTTGAATACAGACGGAAAGTAATCTTTGCAGTGAATGCACGAGACAGCATTGTAACAATTCACCTCTGTAAATTGACATAACGGGGTCGGGTCTACTCGCAGAGACAATTAGCATTGAGCACGGGCGGCGGGCGGCGCATAGCAAGTGCAGCCTTGACATTGACCGCCCTAATGTTGTCGCATCGATTGTCAGAACAAAACCATCTCCGACCAGCAAATAATAATAGTGTCGAAGCGATGAATGAGCATAATAACGAGCGCCGCGACCGGCGAGCCACGGTACTTCGGCGGTGGCCCGGCGGCGCGCCGAGTCATTACGCGCCCCCATTAATCACTGCAACAATCGGCCGATATCTCGCTATTTACAAACGCGGGAGCACGTGTTCACCGCTCGTACTACGCCGAGTGTATTGACCCATTTAGATAGCTCGACCTTCGCGCGGCCATTGTGAGCGAAAAACATAAAAATAAGTTTTATTGCGGCGTCGTTATGCGTATCGCTGCGGCGAGGCGCGGGCCCGCCCGTCACGCTCGCTCGCCACCCAACAGCTGATCGCTACGTGACATTTTTATTTTATTCGCTCTCTTCCGGGGTTTTGCCGAGATACGTGCCAGTGACGTCATTATCTGCCCACTAGCGCCGCCGCCGCCGCCTCCTGATTTATTATCTTAAACGGGAGATAACTTCACCCCTACAAAATCTGGTTAATACCGACGTGCAATATGCACAACGTAGTCTAACAATGTCAGTGTTATACTTATTGATGTATCTACCTTGAACCAGTTCGAGTATGCCGTAATCGCACCCGAGTCCGTACTTAATCAGTTACGTTGATTTAAATTTTCAGTTTGCTCAATGAGAGTAACACGACTTCCATCAAACTCGAGCTTGTACGATATGGATGTAGTATGGAGTCTATTCATTAAAAGTCTCATGACTATACTAGTATCGAGCCCTTAACAATAACTACTACAATTCCTTCTGAAACTTCCAGACCAAAATAGAACCTCCACTCTGTAATTGGCCCGCGTATAGCCCCTGAGCTGGATTACGACCGACCTACGTTTTATCCTGGAATAGACAAATCGACAACTTATATAAAATCTACCACAAGGGCTAACTATCAATCAACTCAAATAACAGTCAGTAAAAAATGAAGATATTTGAATGTCTGAAATGCTACTACAACGCGCCAATAAGTCGCTCTGCAGTACAGTTAGGCGGCGCACAGCCTCTGTGGGCGTTACATGTAGAGGTACAGAGTACAGATGTAATTATAGGAAACTTCTCCGGCCGACATTCCGATCATTCAGCCGGCGGCGGCTGCGTTCGGGGAAGCGTGCGTCATCTTGTGCTATACCAACAAAAACTACAAATTTTCCCTTTCATTGCATCGAGTGGTCGCGGCGGCCACGCTCATCATAATAAACGCATAATGCCTCGAGTCGCACGCCTGCTCACTGTAAACAATACGTTTCGGGAATTCCCTCTCCTTTCAAACGGGATCACATTCCTGAGGGATTCCTTTTGTTTGTTTTTCAACTGTTCGTTTTTTCCTGCGTCACCTTGTGATTGACTCTATTGACACTATCATAACGGAACGCGCATACTTGTATCTGCTTTTTGTCTGTTGTGCGGTTCACATCATCTGTCATCGAACAAAGCGATTATGTATAGCTCTTAAGTGTGAGGATAGGCGCCTATAGTTAATTATGAATATTTTATTAAAGTAAAAATGAATTCGAATTATCGTTTTCGTCTTATAAATTAAGTAACATACTTCAATGGTGCGAGTTCCATTCCATTTATTTATTATTAGTGGTCGCTCGCGACTTCGTCCGCGTGATTATTGTTCCCGTCGCCGTATCTTTCTTTATAAATTGTAGCCTATGTGTTATTCTGATGTATAAGCTATATTATTGTAAAGTTTCATCAAAATCCGTTCAGTAGTTTTTACGTGAAAGAGTAACAAACATCCATACATCCTTACAAACTTTCGCATTTATAATATTAGTAGGATATTCGTTGTGTTCAATATTCTTTTCCTAACGATTATAGGGTAAGAGCCGATGACGCGCGACATCAGACATTATGTTATTTTATAGAAGCTAAAAAATCTCAGAGCAAGAGAATCTCAACTTTAAACTAAATACCTACCAATGAGATTAATTAGACTGATATCAAATATTCAATAAGTACTGACATGTCCCCTACAAAGGTAAGAAGATATACCTACAATACCTACATTATAATGATTGTGTAAATGATAAATATACAATATAATGATTTGATTCAGTAGATAGAACTTCCACTACATAAACTAGTTCCCTTGATTCTAAGCAGGTCTTTCAAGAACTAGACATAAGTGCACGAAGACCACGAATCGTATAACATATTCGTATTTTTTAATTTTCACATTTACAAGGCTCGCTTGGTGCGGAAGTCGAGGGAGCAACTATAAAAATACGTAATGTGTTCATTCGAGTCAAACTGGTTGGAGTCGGTCCGTCGAGTTCGGTATACTGTGCTATATTGTATCCAACTGTATGTGTAAAATTAAAGTCTTGGTGATTCAATATAAAGCTATTCGGAAATACCCAAGGGGATATATTTTATTTCTTTCAGTTACATAAATTAGGAAATTAGGACCTACACTGTCTTAAACACATAATAATACATACTTACATTTTTCTATGTCGTTTTTCGTAGTAGCAACGGTGCCTCGACTTTTAGAAAAACTCAGTTTGCACATGGATGTTACAGGGAGAGGGGTCAATTCCATCTCATTTGAAATGATAAATTATAATTTATTTCAAGGAAGAGCTAAGGTACGAATTGATTTTCGATAAGCATATAAACCTACTTGACGAAAGCGCAAGTACCTGTGATAATTTTATACTTACTCAAACATAACCATGAAAGTCATTCCATTCGATACGTTTGAGTGTTGGCAAAAATTGGATTACACAACTACTGTTAAAATCAATCGTATACGGGTGAGCAGTAGCCAGAGGCGTGAAATAAAAAGCTCCGACAGAAGCACGGCACGAAGCTGCGCGAGCGCTGAGCGAGCGAACGAACGGCGGCGGCGGCGGCGGCCCACCAAACAGGATGTGGGACTGGTTGGCGCGCACACACACATGCACGCCGTGTGCTGACAAGCTGGCCACGCACACAGGGGCACGCGGCCTCGCCGCTCTCCGTTCGCCACTCACGGAAATGTGCGTGCGCCAGGGCTGGCCCGTCCAACCAAGCGCTCTTTTGCACGACCATTTTTACAACATATTTCATTTATAACGCCCCACCACTCTACATGTTATATTATGATGAAATTCGCAAGTTACGATGATAGGAAGTAAGATATTTTTCTTATTGTATTCGGTACTCTAAGTTGTCATAAATTGAAACTGAAACTGGGTTTTTGGACGATAATACGCGTGGTGTCCATGTGTCGATGTATTAAACTGCGGCAGTAAATATCCAGCAGGTGTGTCGGACTTGGACAGCCCTGGTTGAAGCCTTTACTATTTTCTCATCGAGCTCACTCGCCGTTACCTTCTATCTTTTTGACAATTCATTATTTTAAGTTGGTAAGAAATAATTTCTAAACTGTTGCGCTAGAATTTTTCAAGAAAGTTATTTATGAAAAATGAATAGATAAGGTAGGTGGCACCTACTTGAGTTTTCCGTGGAAGTAGAAATATCTTTTTAACGTCTACTGTCGTGCGGCTATGAAGGAAGTTTTACGTTGGTATTTGCTAGTGCCAACCAACTGAACATGAAACAATAAATAAACCATTGAGCAGGTGTTCAAGTACATTTTATCTCAAGTACAACAAACCGTACCTCAGCTAATCTTTTCTCAGATGAATGAAATTACTACGTCCGCGGTCACGTGCGCTATTGTACTGAAATAAAACCATAATGATTAAATCGGTCATTCAATCTTACCGATAGTGCAAACCTCTTCGCGTTGTTTCATGAATGGCCAACAAAAAAATAAATAAAAATCTACTACATTGTTATGACCGTGGCATCGTAAACAATCGACATTATTTATACAACCATCGGCGATTAAACACGAAACTTGCGTGATACCGAGTCCAAATTGTCATAGAAACTCAATAGAAACAAAAATAGATGCGTTGAAATAACTCTATGAACGAGGAACTGGCTCTCCGACTACGCGACTGTGAGAATTGAATAGACAGATTTTGTTTTTAGATTGTTAGTAGCTACCTACCTACTTAGTACATCTGTACTCTAATAATAACCTACTTCTGCTACTTACTACTCATTATTAAATTTCATTAGTAAGAAGTTTATTGAACTATTTTATTTTTTTCTAAATGAAAATTATGCTTTTGTAGAGGTCATTTTATGAGCGTTTAATGTCGCTATAATATTAAAAGCATTGAAAATGGTAACATTTTGTCACATGAGTAGGTCGACCCCATGACAGCTCAGTATACCCCGCTTTTTAGTTGGGTGTATAAATACATCCAAATTCGTCGACAAGTCGTCGACGCGCGCCGGGCGTAGGTAGCTGTAGCGCTAGATAGGAGCACGGCCGCTACGCGATATTGTTATGTGCACGCTAGTGTGCGTGCCCGACGCACACACACAGGACAGCCTCGCCCCGCGCGCACCGCACCTCCCCGCCGACCCGCACCGCTCGGCATGGCTCTACCTCGATGTGAGGCAATGCCGTTGCCGTGCCGCCGTCTATTTGGTCTCCACAATGCCATAGAAAGTCTCCGTTCGACTCGCCTCGCCGGCCGAACTTTTCCTACCTCCACGAGCAAGAAGCGACGCAATAATATCATCGCTCCCACGAATATGACTTGTTACCGCGTACGCTAGGATTCTTTATGGTTGTTATTTTGAATAAGCACTAACTCCTCGCCTCGACTATAGCGCTCAGTACGGTTATAAAATGCCGCATATCCGAGGCTAGCGATAAAATAAACGTCTGACGTTCCCAAGTTTCGAGCGGAGAGAACGAGCGACGCGCTGCGCATCAGAAAAAGAACTTTACGACAAGATTAGAAAGAGTGCGCCGAGCGGCAACGTCGCGCAGCCGCGTTCCAGAGGCACAGAGCGGCAACGCGGAGCACGAACGTCATTTACTAAATTTATTTTCATGAGCGCCAGCGCTGGCGACGACACCGCTACATACATAGAGCCGTCTGATACTTGACTCACGCTAGATGTAGGTATTTCATTTGGTATTTCTGCACATTGAAAACCAGTCTCATTTATGATTTTGTTTTAATGGATAGTAGATGTAGAATAGTTAGAGTCTAAAGGTGCTTCATTGCTTATAATCGCAGCACAGAGTGAGGTGGTACATTTACTTCGAAGCGATAAAGGGTGACGCAAAGTGATTATTTGCAGCGTTGCGATGAGTGGCCGCTGAGTCAACGCAACGGGTCGGCACAGAGGCGACAGACCTCGGCCCTGCTTGCAATGCTGACACCCGTCGCTTGCATTACTATTTATTTATCGATCATGCGTTCGTAGTTTTCAACTACCTACCTATATTGTTTATAATTACTGTATAAAAAAAAATAGGTACGCGTATGTAGGTATAATTTGCGAAGACGATTTTGCAATATTGTAATAAACTGTATGTTTTTCTGTTTGAATCTTATACTATATGTAGCGACCAACTACCCACCGTATAGGTATTTTATACGGTAGGTAGTTGATATCTAAATGTTTTCAGATTAAATACTTGCATATATTCTAGAAAAAATGTACAGTTAAGTGGTTTCATAATTCACTGATTTGATATAGCCCCACGTTCTGATGATTCTGATATCAATAATTGCTGTACTTTACTTGGTAAATAGGTTTGGAGGTACTCGTACTTACCTACTATAAGCTGCGAAACTAAAAGAAAAAAATATTTTTTATTTGATTTTCTTCCAAAGGGTAAATGGTTCTGTTTATTACGATGACCCAACAAACGTTGGTCTGCCATCTAAATTATCAAAAACAAGAGACTGAAAAATACTCCAAATATTGCGAATAAGGATCATAAAAATCAGTCAAAACGTTTCGTAGTAGTGCGACCATAAACACCGTGACACAATTTAGAGTTCATAGAGTTAGAAATCGGGGTATTGCCAATTCACCAGATATTATTAATTCACCGAGCCTTTTCCCAACTCAGTTGGGGTCGGCTTTCCAGTCTAATTACGATTCTACTAAACTTCGATATTTTCCGTGAAGCGACCGCCATCGACCTTCACAACCCATGGGCGATATCGAAGTTCTGTAGTTAGACCGGTCGGATTTTTGATTTAGGGCTCCAACTACCCCTAAAACGACTGCCATAGATGTTTGTATGACAACCGGGACCGACGGCTTAACGTGCTCTCCGAGGCACGAAGGGGTCTCAATGTCTTATGAAATGGTCACCTATCCTAAAACCGGCCTGAGTCGATGTTGCTTAACCTTTGCAATGTGTTAACATCGTCGGTTACCACAACCACAACGGTTATACATAATGATGTACTAAAATATTTACATTACAAAATATCGTTTAAAAATCCTCCGCGTCATTGCCGACTGGGAAGGTTCCCAGAATGCTGGCTTTGTTGCCACGTTGGATGGCAATATTTATATTTTTTGTCCCAGAAAATATAAATATTATTTACATTTAGTAAATATTATTTACTTATGGATGTAGTACCTTACCTACTATTACTATTACTAGCTAAAACGTAAGGCCTGTTCGCGAACACGCGTCTCTCAACTAATTGTAGAGAGACAGGTGTATTAGCATCTGCCGCCTGCTGGACTTCACCGGCTACCACTTTATTTTTTCCTCAACATGCATCGCAATGTACGATATCCACTGGCTTAATACATTATAAAATTGTCTCATGCCTATTAACTGACCAAGCGATGTATACGTGCAATGGTAAAATGAATAGATTAAAGTCACACGCCCTCCTCGCTTGGTGGTTGTAATTTATGTAGACTCCGGCTGCAACTGTTATCGTGATGGCTAGTTATTCAGGTTTTAACCGACCACAGCCAACACCTGCTCTGGTAGACAAGTGTCTTTTAGTGGTTCCTCTATTGGGATTCTCTTTAGGTCACATATAGGTACCTACTTTTAGAGGTTTTCATGAGAGAGTCCATATTTGAAAAACTCCAATTTCTATTGTTATGCCATGTGTCTGTATGAGTTTTTCTGTGAGCCCAAAGTAAAACTATTTCTGTTCTCAAAAGAATGCATCACGACACAAGGGTGACTTAAATCCGGTGGGTGCATAGATAGCACGGCCCTTTACCTGAACGTACATCGGTCCCAGCCCTAGTCCCGGCCCTTAGAGCTGTGCTCCCGGAGCGTATTGTCGGCAAAAAAACTGAGTAGGGTCGGTGTGCGCACAATAGTAGGGCTCCGAGCACCCCATCAGGTACCTTTACACGCCACCCGTATGTTACGTTCAACCGACGATTATTTTCAACGCTGCATCCGTTTGTATGCACGAAGAAATTAAATAAACTACGAAGAGAATGCTAGTCTTAGTCATTGTTCCTTCGTATTGGTTATATTATACACCAGCCGTAGACGGTTACAAAAGTAAATGATAGGAAAAGCTGTGGTGGTATTTACTGAATACATCCTAACTATTCATATAAATTTTCCATAAAGTTTGCGGCATGTAGCTTACGGTACTTGACGTAGTCAGAGCGGCTCGGGGCTCTCGCCGTGCACAGCCGAGCGTGATTCTTACTGCAGCTAGACTGCCAAGCTACACACTAACTAGACGATATATTTCTTCCACTTCTTAATTTGTGATTAACCCAGACGAAAGCTCAACATAACAGATGCCCAGGAACTGATTAAGATCACCTTATCTGTCTCTTTATTCGTATAACTGAAGCCTTTTTGATTTGGTATTAGACAAAAAGTAAACGTCAGTGTCAATAATTATTATGATTACAATTAGTATTGTATTCTCTTTGATTACAATGTTTATAATGGTACATGCTTTGGTACATGTTTATTTATTTTATTTATTTATTCTAAATTCTATGACTTATTGGTATGTACGTATTATTAACCGCACTTTTTTCCGATTTTGCAGGGCTCGGGTGGCGGGTGCGGCGCCAAGCGGCGTGCCAGCTCCCCGTGCGAGGGCGGCGGCAAAGTCGCGCGCTGGGAAGACTCGATAGCGAGGTTAGAGGCCGTGGCGGCGGGTGCCGGTGGGCCCGACTGCTGGCGAAGCGAAGAGGAGGAGCGGCGCGCGTGTCGCCGGCGGTGGTGCGGCGGCTGGTGCGGCGCGCACGACACCATTCGAGCCGAGAACGGCAAGTCCTACCTAGAGCTGGGCGGTGCTGCTGCACGCGCCTGTTGCGACGGCCGCGCCGCCGGCCGCTGCGCCTCGCGCCGTTGCTACCGCGAGAGGCGCTTCAAGATGATGAACCTGTGTGCGCTCAAACTAGCGAGGCTACGCCAGACGGCGGACCCCTCATTAAGGAAGTCGGTGCTCGTGTGCAACACGCTACGAGGCATCGAGAAAGAAATGGAGCGGGAGAACGCCGAAGAGGCGCCCTTCGAGCCGGCGTGTGTGGCCGGAGGCGTGGCGCGCTGTGAGCTGCTCGGCTCGCGGGACCCCGCGGCGGGGCGAGCGACGCCGTACCCTACGCCAGCACCCCCCGACCGCGACTCGGGCTACGGCGACGAGGAGCAGCGCACCATCGACTGGGGCTCGGTGCTCAGCCTGTCATCGCGGTCGGCGCTGGACCCGCCCGAGGACGCGTGGCCCGACGACTGGGGCTGGAGCGAGGACAGCTTCGTGCGGCTGCTGGTGCCCACGAGTTAGTGCAGCGCGCGCGGGCACGAGTGGCCCGCGCCCTGAGCCTGTGATAGGGACGTGGCCCGCCGCCCGCCCCGCGCCCCCGCGGCACTTCTAGTCGGAGCGCCGCGCCGCCGCCACCGCCGCAGCCACAGCGTCAGCGTCAGCGCCGGCGCCCACTCGGCAGAGGGGGCGACGCGTCGCACACACGCAGTCAGTAGTTAGTATTATGTAATTGCTAAAGGGAAGGTGCTAGCTTCGGACGTGACGCAGGACTTGATGCGAGCCGAGTTATTTTTGATAGTTTTATTTTCTTTAAGTGAATTCCAAACCGAATGAAAGTGACTTAGCTAATGACGTTATTATCGTTTAGATTGAAACTCGGGTGTTTGAAATTTTGTTGAAATTATTATGTAATTAATTAGGTAAAATATGACTATATTTATTTCGTTGACCAGATGAAAAGTGACAAATTGAAATTATTTCTGTCTTGATATTTTCATTGCATTATATCTGAACAACGAGCAGACTTTATTTTTGTTATGGGTTATGATGTCGCGACGGAGGACTCCCTACGTTACTGAATGCTCTTCAAATGGACTGTTCCATCTAATCACCAGTGCCTCAATGGACTCTTCCAATTGTCTGACATTTGGCAAGTACGGCATTATTTTTCACCACCATAAAGTTGCTTTGGCTCCAAATCGCCAGTAGTTTGAGAGCATACAGTAATAAAGGAGAAAGTTCCATGTGTATCATGTTAATGTGTGGACATGTGCCGTGTTGATATCAGCATGAATGTGTAAAGCTACTGCAGTAAGACCGATGGTTTATGCGAATGAAGACGAACAAATATCTAGTACCCTTAGTACTTAAAACCCAATGAACTTTCATTAGTTCTTTAGACACATCCATCACGCATACGCCTGTGTGGCACCACTTATAACTGGATGTCAATTAAATAAATAAGCCTTTGGTCGAATGGGACTATGAAGGTTTCATGATTACAGGAAGCAGGACTAAAGGAATTTGTAAAATACGACTGACCCGTGGCTGTAAGTACTTAAATCATCCATAATTTGGAATTGAACAGTTCTGTCCATTCGGATGCTTTCTAACGAGAACCTAACTTTAAAATAGTCTAAGAATTTTTATTTAGGCGTAAACAGTAATTTTTCTCATCGAATAGTTTGCTACAGAAAATATTAAACAGTGAAGTGCAGTTCCTAATACTTATAATTAAAAAAACAGTGGCTTTATTTCCAATCACTCTTAGTAATTTTGTCTGCTGGAATATCTATATATTGTTAGAAGGCATCCGAAGTTATTCAGATAAGGTTTATCAGAAATAATGGAAATGCATTGAGATTTGAAATACCCAATCATATGATTAGTTTTACAATAGTAACAGACGGACAACCTGTTGTTTTAAAAAAGAGGTACACACCATTATTGAGATATAAATTACACTTGTGATGTTTTTCGATACATCCTCTCATTACTAACATCGGGTTGTAGAGTGCATTTAAATCATGTAAGTATTACTACCATCAGGACTCAAAGAATACACCCCAAATTTAATCAACTTTCCTCTCTTTCCTAATGATAGTCTAAATCTGAGTCATTACTTTCCGTACTTAAGCGCTTTTGATATCTCAAGTGTTGTCCATGATTCTCGTGGTAGGCAGAAGTGTACGTGAACCACGGAAGTGACTGCATGGACCAAACATACCTAGCACAACAATTAATAGATCAAAGTACAAATTTCAATATTAAGCTGCATTTGTGCTCCGGCTCATGTTTGTCCACCGTTGTCAATTACTCAAATTATGTGAATTGTGATTCGGTAGCTAATGAGAGAAAACTATGTTCTTAAATTTAGTGTAAATATTATATACGGAGATGGGCATTATGGCGTGTTGTAACGCGCCCGTTGTAAATATACTATATTAATGTAAAGTAATAATTTTATTGATGTTGGGTAGTAGCCACAACCACACCGCTCTGCCGGCTAGTGGTGCCGTCACCCTCTTGTATAAACTACCTATTATTCTGTCCAATACACTCAAACAAGTACAGATTTACAAGTTACATATTAATGCATAAATAAAAATAAAGTATATGAGGATATCACAAAAAGTTTATCGCCAGTACAGACCAATATACATGAACAACATTTAGTTATAATTTTGGGTTCTAAACTCATAAGTGATGCACTGATTATATGAATAAATCAGCTCAATTTTATTTTATGGGTTATTATTTCTCGTAGATATTCTGTTGACGATGTCCGTATAGGTTGGTTGTGATGGTTTACTTAAGTAAGTTAGGGACTCCGACAAATTTGCAATATTTCACTTGTACCTATCAATTTTGCTACAAAATTCTAACATTTTTGAGTCATGATTTCGTTCTCCTAGCACCAGCGAACTACATCGATGTACTTAATGTAAAACGTAGTCGAAACTTATATCTAACACTTTAACCTGTATACAGGTTGTCTGCGCTAGGAGAACCAATCTCTAAAATGCTGGCAACACCTATACCTAGTATAGGGACGAAAACTATTCTATCCTGTCATTTTCTAAACAGACCACCACACTGGTGGGTTACAATATAATAAATGTACCTTCTATTATAGTAAATTCTTGTACAAACGTAATTATGGCCTACTTTTGTACCCCTTTTACGTAGAGCATTGTTTTCGGAGTTGGGTTCATACAAAAAAAGTCCATTTGATGGACATTTATTTTCATGAACTGAACTTGAAAATTCTTGTCATCTAAGTTTCAGTTTGAACTATGTTATACCGAATAAAGTATTTATTTCTATTACTTAGTTTGAATGAACGATCTTGGGCTATTGTAAACTAAGCTATCTAATCGTTTTAGGGGTACACTTTTAAATACTTTTTAACTATGTCGTTTGTATAATATTGTGTCCAGTATCAGACCTGACGTGAAAATACACATTGTAAGTTCTTAAAAAACAAAATGAAAAACTTTTCTTATTCTTTTGGGTGTCCTTTGAGCTATTTCTTTAGCTGTTATTGTTTGTGCCCATGAGTCTCATCGGGTCTGTCTGAGCAAACGTATTACGTCTTGTATACAAGTCAAAAACTTGAAGTAAAGACATGTATAAGTCACAATAATGTGTAAAGAATATAATAAACTGTTAAAGCCTAAAATTTAAAGGGAGTTTACATCTCCAATGGGCTGTTTAAATTCCCTTTGAACTGTTATATAGTTTGATTTGTGCCTAAGTTTGTGGGGACAAACTTAGGCACAAGTTTGTGCCCTTGAGTCTCGTTAGGTCTGATGCGGAGTGACCGAATGTGTTGTGACTTGTGTCCTTCAGCAATAATTGATGACAGGTAGACTCCTCGTCATATCCGTCTCAACTCTGTTGCGTCAGCTTCCAAGAAGCTTTTGCAACGTTTTCATACGTAACTTTACATTATGTAAGTGTAATTTCATGTAATGTTTTCCATTGCCATTGGTTACCAAAAATGACAGGATTTTTTTATTAAAACTATTGTGAATATATTTTAGAAAAGAAAATACTCGTTAGTGAAATTGAGAAAAGCATTTTGAAGGGCTCATATTGCACATCGAATTGTTATATCGTTCCTCATTATGTTAGAGTTTTCCAAAATCGTTTCTCGATTTGTCTAATGTAAGATATATGATTGTAATATATTATTGTTTAAGCCGTTGTATCGAAAATAACAAGAACAGGAATAATTTTGTGAAACAATGGCACAAAGAATGAACATAAATATTATATATATAGAAACAGAAATGTGACTATAAAAGCAATTTTTATAATAAATATTTACTGTTGATGAAATATATATTTTTATTTCAACTCAATCCTTCAAACTCCGTACCTACCTACTAAGTATCAAATAGATTGACAATCCACTCGAGTCTACAGTTGATCTAATCGCACCTAAACGCCTGGAAACCACAAGAAAAAAATGTATTTATTAATCATAAAGATCACAGTGGGAGTCTTGCTAGTCATTAGGAGTGATTCTAGATGTACATTTACTGCCAGATTCGCAAAGCAACAGGTAGAGCCAATGAGTAAGAATCTGGTAAGAAATTTCACGGCCGCTCTTTTTCAAAATGCGTTGCACCTTCGATATTATCACTATTATGGGTTTAAAATGTTTACCTAACCAAGAAGGTTATTGACAAAATGTAGGCTACCGACCTCTTCAGGGAAACAAGCGTATGTAAAATCTATCCCAATATTAAGATGAGAAATCACCGCATTTGCTCGTCACGTCAAGTCGATCGCCGCGGTCCGTGACCGCATTGAAGGTGAGTCCATGAAGTCCGCATGCTGAATCTTGTCACGAGGTCTTTCTGCGTGACTTCCCCAATTCAACTGCTTATTTACCCTCGCACACAATATCACATCTTTATCCCAGAAAGAGTAGTCAAAGGCGTTTATTACGTTCAGATTTCGACAGTCAGTAATAGGGGGTGAGCCTATCGTCGTTTCTGGGGACACTGAATAGGTGTTCTTGCCAGAACCTCGTCGGTCTGTGACCTGGGCCCATTCATAAGGTCCTTAGTTACAAAGCTTATTTAATATTTAAAGTGCTTCGGTGGCGTGGTCGTTAGTGCTTTCGACTCCGGAGTCTCGGGTTCGTATATATTTAATATTTGTGCGATACACAAATGTTTGTTTCGGAGTTTGGGTGTTTTCTATGTATAGAATATATAAGTATGTTTATCAGTTGTCTAAATCCCATATCACAAGCTTATAGCTTTTTTTCCTTGTTGGTTGGGTTGTAGAAAGAAATCACTTAAGCAGAATCAAAATCCATAATTAGTAAGTAATTATGATGATTAAGTAGGTCCGTATAAGCAGCTAAAATGTATTTATTTGTAGAGAGGATAAACTTTGAAAATACCAGAAGTAGTTATGGAAAACTCTTTCAGTAAAATAGGAGGTAGGTATACCTATGTAAGTATATTTATTTATGTACCTAAGTAGCTGTATTGTGTCAGAGTGCTATAGGTTGCTTTTTATCCCGTGGGAATTTTGAACGCGAAAATTATAGCACACGCGCGTGGCCGCATAAGTATAGGTATCTATACAAACTAGTTCGAAAAAACAGTTTAGTGGTTAGTTCACCTGTGGTACATAGTGGTCTCACAAAGATCTTAAAGACCAATACCAAACTCATCTGACAGTGATGCACCTGTCGATTTACGGAAAAATCGGAGGAATACGTGTGACAGACACAGGAGAGTGTGTTTCATAATCAGGGCCGTCTTTAGACACTTGGGGGCCCTGGGCATGGTAGGATAATGGGGCCCCTATTTTTTTTAAGTAGGTATTTAAAGTCACATCGCCCCCTACGTTAATCGCCGATCTCCTGAGTGATATAGGGTAGGTACATAAAATGTGAGCAAAAGGTATATAAGGGTTTTTTGGCGTCAAATATTTTTAAATTTTTCATTACTTTTTTTTGTGTTGCGACCATTATTCATATTTATTTATTTAATCTTAGAACACAAGTACGTAATATATCTATTATCTCCAAGATGTCACAGGACATAAAAGCTCGAATGTTCTACCTATACAGGCATGCAGATTACAATTACCTATCGCAGACACTAAATTATCGTAAGTACTTAATAGCACTATGTACTACATATGTACCTAATTCAAATTATAATAAAACTTTCAATAGAGCGAGAGCTGGTAGACATTTTGTAGGGAGATGTTTGAAATTTTAAAGTTTGTCGCAGGAAGTAGGGTGCCCCTAACCATCGCGGGGCCCTGGGCAAGTGGCCATTGTGCTCAATGGGATAGATGGGCCTGTTCATAATGTATAGTTCTATCAAGCACCAACTGCCGACAATCGAAAGTATTGTACAAACTTTTCTACTAGTGACATCTATTGACTTATTTGAGAAACATATTTCGTTTCATTCCCTTTCACTCTTTGCCTCTTGGTTTATTAACTAATTGCAGTGGTGAAAAACTGTGTGAACTCTATGAGTTAATAATAATATAATACCTATAGCCAACGTATCAACAAGATGATTTTGATAGATTAGATTGAAAACCAGACTAAAACTTTCGCTGTGAAAATTGGTTAAATAAGTACTTCCCACGGTAAGTGGTAAACAGGCTCCTGTGTGATTTTAGTATGTAAATACTTTTTAAGTAAATTTGTCCCATAATACAAGCACATTACCTTGCATTTCAGTTAGATGGCGCTGTGTAAATAATGTCCTAAATATTTATTTATTACTAGCTTTCCCGGCGAACTTCGTACCGCATATTTTTTTTTTCTCCATAAGAACCTTCTGATAGTAACGATCACAACAAAAAAAGAATTAGCGAAATCGGTTCAGCTGCTCTCCAGATTAGCGCTTAGCAACACAATCAGCAATTCATTTTTATATTATAGACTAGCTGAACGCCGCAGCTCCGCCCGCGTGATTTAGTTTAATCGTTCCCGGTTCCCGTGGGAACACATTACCGGGATAAAAAGTAGCCTATGTTACTCAGGGTGAATGTAGCTACATATTAGTAAAATAATTTTCAAAATCGGTGTAGTAGTTACAGAGACTTTTCAATGCAAATCTAATCTATACTCTTTATAATATTGGTATAGATACTCTTTATAATGTGCATACAATGTGCATACCATTTTGGTACGTCTTGCGAGGGTAAGTGTTATTCCAAGAACCCAAGGCAGCCCCAGACACAGGGCACCTGCGAGTGGCGATCAACCGACGAGGCTCTGTCGCACATATACTTAAGAGAGTGAGCGGTAATAGAGTCACCTTTTACGCAAGCAAAAATAGGCAAAATATGCCAGTCGAAATATGAAATGTATCTGACCCCAACTAAGTTGGGAAAAGGCTTGGTGGATGAGTCGAATAATATTAGGTAGGTACTTTGCACACATAGGAAGTTAGCCTGTCACCGTACTATCCAGGCTAACTTCCAGGCTACAACTTATATGAAACTGTAGAAAAAAAATATTCTTACTAACTTTTTAAAACTTTTGCGAAATCTAAACAAAGTCTTTGAACTTTCAACTCTACGATGATGTTATTGAAGCATAATATGAATCATCGCTTGGAAATTCTCGACGATTGGCCCCATTCGAATACACAAACAGTTATTGGAAATTCAATCTTATTACAAGAAACATGAGGTACATATAACTGTGTACACGAAGTACTGGTATCGTGCCACTTCGCTTGTATTCGAGTCTTATCGCCGTACAAAGTAGTAAGTACAATTTGAATTGGTAGTTTTTTATAACACTAAGGCGTCAAATAAGAATACTGTTTTGCAGTGTCCGCGTTGGTCGGACTGTACACTCAAATGTTACAATGATGCATGGTCAGATTGTATTTTATGGTATGGCAACACTACACACAGATCCAATAAAACACAACAAAATACATATTACATACCTATTATTTTTTTAAATTAAATTGCTATTAACTGCCTCGGTAGCGCAGTGGTACGAGTATGTGACTGCCACCCTAAGGTCCCAGGTTCGACTCCGGGTCAAATCAAATTATTTGTGTGATCCACAAATGTTTCTTTCGGAGTTTAAGTGTCTTCTATGTATAATATGTATGTATTTAGAAGTATATAAGTATGTTTATCAGATCCCATAGCACAAGCTTATATTAGCTTAATTTGGGCTAGATGAGAATGTTGTGTGAGAATATCCAAAAATATTTATTATTATTTTTATTTATTGTTGCTTGTGAACGTGGTTACACTAATTTGAGATTTTGGCTATCGTTGCCAAAAAATATTGTTAAGCTAGTATAGATCTTAAAATGTCACCTTTTTGCCTTTCTTACATAGCAATCATGATCATGCAACGCACTTTGCAAGCTCATGTCATTAGTAAACTTTTGCAAGGGAATCCCCGACGATTATTGAAACAGAACAGCAACATCGAGCGTAGGTCACTACCTACTAATATCCTAAGTAGTTTTGCTCTCGCAAGATAAGGATAAATAAATAAAAACCAATATACAGAATAAAGAATACTTAATATGCTGTATTCTTTCCTCAATTCTTCCGTGACTATCATTGGTTAAAACATGGTGAAATCAGGTAGGTACACGACCTAGTGTCGTGTGTCCTAAAGGTAAGTTCTATTAAATGAAGAAAATTCTAGTACCTATTAGTGAAAAATATATGTATTTAATAATTAGAAAATAGATAAATTACAACATCACATTACTGCCCTAGTCTGGCGTCGAAAGAGTTTGGCAATAACCAATGGCTTTTCAGAAAATGTTGGTCACGTGACCCAATTATCACTTTTTTTTAAATTTCCTGCGATATCATTGGTTATCGACTTGGGTCGGGATCGTGGTCTAGTGGTGACCGACAATGTTAACACATTGCAAAGGTTAAGCAACATCGAGTCAGGCCGCTCAGAGAGCACGTTAAGCCGTCGGTCCCGGTTGTCATACAAACATCTATGGCAGTCGTTAGGGGTAGTTGGAGCCCTAAATCAAAAATCCGACCTGTCTAACTACAGAACTTCGATGTCGCCCATGGGTTGTGGAGGTCAGATGGCAGTCGTTTCACGGAAAATATCGATGTTCGGCCGAATCGCAGTTAGACTGATAAACCGACCCCAACTTTAGTTGGGAAAAAGGCTCGGTGAATGATGATCATTGGTTATCGACAAACGCGGTAGATACAGGTAACACCATCTATTGTAAATGCGTAGAACTCCTTTTAAAATTCCACATCGAGAACGGAGTATTTAGGTAGGTACTTTGTGTGAAGTTTCTTAATACTTTTTGATGTTTTGAGGTCGTTTCTTAGATTCTGCTTCCATTGCAACAGCTTGTACACCATGGAGAGTTCTTTTGTGCTTCCACATGTCACCAGATCGCCTGTAGGTACAATTAAAATACGTATATATGTTGCCATTGTATCTGTACGTAAAGTTATGCACATTATTTTTTTCCCACATAACTTATGAACTTTGGCCTTGGTAGCTCAGTTGGTCAGAGCTAATCTCCGAAGATACTGAACGGATTTCGTTGCGGTTTACACAGATCGAGTTACCACCTAACTTATTAACTTGTAAACTTTGCGTTTCATAATCTATACTATTATAGTTGGTAGTGTAACGGGTATAAAAAAATACCCGTTCCACTACTGGTGGTGCAAGTTGGTAGTGTTACGGGTACAGAAGGGTATTTAACACGGGAATTGACACAAAACGACATATAGGTTTTGGATCAGGTTACACCGGCCGTGGTCACAGGATGTAACTTGGTCGAAACGTCAGGTTTTGACTTTTTTTTTTTTTTTTTTTTTTTTTTTTTTTTTTATTCCGCAGCCCTGGGCCGCGGCCGCACCTACGTCCATTGCCGAGCGCCTCCGGTAGACACTGAGAGAATCAGGTTTTGACTTAGTTCTGACTTTGAAAATCGGTTGGCAGGAAAAAAGTTAGTCATACTTCCTAGCTAGGCTATTCCACGCGGGCAGAGCTGCGCGCATTCGTTAGTTAAAACATACTTAATGCTCTATTAACCAAATTTCTTTCCGTCTCTCTATGACAACCGATATCTAACGACTAAATAATGAATTTGACAACAATACAAGATCATTAGCACGCTAACGTGGTTACTCGATAAGAGACAAACAAATGCGGTAACGTCTTCGTACGAAAGTGATGAGTAACTAGACAAATACATAAATAAAATAATAGTTTTAAAAACACGTTTTTATAGAGAATCCAACTAAAAAGTAGAAAATAAATTTTAATAAGTTTGAATAAAGTGTTAATAAGAAATAAATGTACTTATATTATTGTTAAAAAAGCGTGAGGTGCATAGTGTCAATAGTTATAAATATTTTATTGTGAGTAGAAGAATTAACATTTTGATAATATCTTAAAATGCACCTCACGCTTTTTTTTACAATATGTAATATACATTTATTTCTTATTTACTCTATTCTTAATTCAAACTTATTAAAATTTATTTTCTACTTTTTAGTTGGATTCTCCATAAAAGCGTGTTTTTTTAAACTATTATTTATTTTCTATGTTGGTTTTTTTAAACTATTCTTTATTTTCTATGTTTCATTTTTTAGTTTTTTTTTTTTAATTTTCAATCGAATTATTGCATTGTCATCGGTATTTGACAGGTGTGCAAAGTTTGAATTAAATCTGATCGTTCAAAGTAGGGCAAAATCGAACCCAAAAGAGTCGCTTACAAACAAACATACACACAAGTAAGCAAGCAAGCAAACATACAAGTGAAGCTAATAAAAGCGTAGTAAAAAGAATAGACATTTCGTTTCGATGGACTTTCCTTTTGCCTCATTTTCAACCGACTTCCAAAAAAGGAGGTGGTTCATAATTCGACAATATGTTTTTTTTTAATGTTTGTTTACTCATATCTTCGGACTGGGTGTACTGATTTTGAAAAAAAAAATTTTTTTTTTTAATTGGTACCCAAGTGATCCCATTTCAATTTGGTCCCACTCAGATAACTATTTGATCCCATTTCGGTAGTTTTAGGTCGTGTGTTTTATCATCACTACACATCGGACTGTCGGAATTAAGGTTCTTAATTAAGGTAATTGTTTTTTACTTTATAGGGTCCCCGGTAACAGCAATAGGATCGTCTCTATTAGGTACGTGGCAGGCCGTGGTAGTAACAAAGTTATTGACTAAATGTGGGTGTGTGATGAATAATACTATAAGTTCATGATTACCTGAAAGCCGTACCACAAATGTCACATTCATGAGGTTTCTCTCCAGTGTGGATGAGTGTGTGGACGGTACGAGCGTATGGTCTTCTGAACGCAGCGCCACATATTTCACAACGGTACGGCCTGAAAACGTCCCGGAGTTGTTGTTAGTGCCCCTTAGCATCCTGTTAGAGGTAAATAGAGTATCTATTTCCCCACCCCTACTTTCAATTCTGGGTCACCAAAAATACGTCTAAAAAGAATATAGTAATGCCATCTGTGATAGCTAAACAAAAAGTATTAGTTTCGCAATTACTTCGCCAGAGGCGCTGTACAGCAGAGGATATTTAAAAAAAGTCTCAACGATAACTAAATATTATGAAGAAAATAAGTTGGAGTGTTTGAAACAAAAGGATTGTATCATAACCTTTGGTCTGTGTGAATGCGTGCGTGTTCACGCAACCGTGCAGCGGCTGTAAACGTCTTGGGGCAAGCAGTGCACGCGAAGGGCCTCTCCCCAGTGTGAGTTCGACGATGATCGTCGCGCTCCACCTGCCATACACACCATTTCACATACATTATCATACTGAAAAAATACTGGGAACTATCTGAGTCCATCCTATATTTAATAGCGCGTGCAATTAGTGCAGTTTTTTTTGCAAAGACGACGGTCTATCGCATTAATTTAAAGATTCGTTTAAATAAAACGTTTTAATACTTAAAAAGTAATGTTTAAACATTAATTAATATATTTTATAAGCAGTGAAGTATGCTTTTTCTTATTTAATTAGAAAAATCATACTTACTTTTTCTTATATAATTTTACAATATGAATCTCAAAAACTATACTGGCTGGACTATGGAGGCTGGACTCGAAACAGCGACTGATCCCTTTCCAGGTAGGTAGGGGTGAGAAACGCTACCTACTGACCGAGCAATCTAAAAAACCTGAACAATTGAGCGAAGTGAGCGAAGCTCAATCTTAGACGACTCATGTATTTCGTTTGTTCGCATATTCCTCCTAAACGCCTGAACCGATCTCCTTCAAACTTACCACAGTGATAACGTCCATACGTTATCACTGTGGTAAGTTTGTTTTTAAGTAGTTGGCGTGAGGGTGGGTTAGAACAAAAAAAATTGAAAATCGGACATACCATCGAGAAATAATCACCGAAAAAAACAATGGTCCCATTGAAAACAATGTAAAATTATCACGTGCAGAATAGAATTTTCGAAATTCAAGTATTGAAAGGCGAAGCCCTTTTCGATTTTTTAAACACTTCGCTCAGTTTTTTGCAACAGCAGCATGCATTGCATACCTAGTGCCTTCTATGAGTACTAGGTAGGTAGTTACCTTGACTTTGAAGGCCTTAGGGCACAGATCGCAAGGGTAAGGTCGTTCCCCGGTGTGCATTCGCATGTGGATTGCTAGATGACCCGACTGATTGAAACGGCGGCCACATACTCGACACGGGTAGCCCTAAAATTAAAGAAAGAATTTAATTATTAAAGTAAATAAATAAATAAATATTTTTGGACATACACAACGTCATCTAGCACAAATTAAGCTAATATCAGCTTGTGCTTGGGATCTAGACGACTGATAAACATACTTATCTAATATATAAAATTCTCGTGTCACAGTTTTCGTTGCCATATTCCTCCGAAACGGCTTGACCGATTCTCATGAAATTTTGTGTGCATATTGGGTAGGTCTGAGAATCGGACAACATCTATTTTTCATCCCCCTAAATGTTAAGGGTAGTCCACCCCTAAAGCAAAACAACGTTTGCCGGGTCAGCTAGTATATATATATATGTTTCTAGATGTTTTGACTTATAAACGTAATTTGCGCCTGAACTGTCCTGTGCTTCAGGCGCCAATTGCAGTTAAGTACATAACATTACACAGAAACAATTACGTAACATTACATGAGTAGGTTATTCATAATATTATATAATAAGAGCGCATATTATATATTATATGTACTTAAAACTTACTGGTTTAGTGACTTTGTGCATTTTCTTGTGCGTGTGCAGGGCACACATGCTGCCCAATACTTTGTCACATTCTTCGCAAACGTAAGCCATTAGTGGAGCCCCCTCCGGTCGGTCTTCACCCCTTTTATGACGATATAACTCCCTATAAATAAATGGTAACTTGCTCAGTTGGCCGGAGCTTTCCCCAAAAAACTGACGCTCTTTCAAAACCAGCCTAAAATATTCGCTTTTCCCAATTACATTTTGAAATAATTACAAAGTTAAATCAAGATATCTTTCATTGTTGCTTTGTGCACCTAGAAAAACCAAAAGTTTACTACCTAGAGGTAGGTAGTGAAATACCAAAGCAATGCCAGTTTGAAGTAACAGCGGTAGTCAGAGTCTGTAAATGCTTGGACTTATTCATCTTAAATTGGACTGAGAACTGAGATGCAGACGCATACTAAATCACTCAAGAAATCCCCGATAAACATATAACAAGTTTAGCAATATATTTAGGCACGTACTTACCTACTATAAAAACAAAATTAATAAATAGCCATTAACAGTTACCTGGCCGTTGCAAATAGTTGGTTACAAGATCCACAATTCCACATCTTATTGTTGGTGCTATTTGTATATGCCCGCCTCGTATTTCTCGGAGGTGGCGGTCTATGACAGTCTATTCTATGAATTCTTAAATCTTCCGCCGATGAACATTCTATACCACATATATTACACGAGTAACATATATCTGTACAGTGTTCTATATTATTGTTATTTAAACTGCGAGCGTCCTGCAATCCACTTTCATTTTACGACATACACACATTAATAGTATAATCCGACTGGTCTAACTACAGAAATTCGATATCGCAAATAGGTTGTGGAGGGCAAATGGCAGCCACTTCGCAGTTGGACTAGGAAGCCGATCGGGTTGGGAAAAGTTCGCTGTTGATAAAGTAAATCACTTTTTCCTCCAAGTAGTTGACGAATGACTAATATGTGCCAACATTTTGCCAGTAATCAAATTGGTTCCACGTGAAGCGAAGCAATTTCCTCTAGTCTGATACTTTTATGTTTGTCAGTTCCTCGTCCGTTGATTTGGTTGATTTGGGTTTGGACCCTAAAGATTTGTGGGACACCTTTGAAACAACTGTAAGTAAACATTGTTTGACAGGATCTATTCTGCCTGTCAGCAAACGCACCACGTGGAGGTGAGGATGATGATGATGAGTGATGATGAGAAGATGTAGATAGGTAAGGCCCCATCCAGAGATTAAAATAATACTACCATATCTCTAATTCACCATTCACTTGCATCCGACGTGATAGATGAAGAGCCTTACCGTACCCTTCAAATATTCTGGTCAGGGTCTATTCTGCCTGTCAGCAGACACACCGCGTGGAGGTGAGAATGACTTGAGCTCCTTAGCCTCCTTAAAATAAATTAAACAGACTAATATCACTTACATTTCCAAAAATATTGTTATCATCTTCTATAAAACAAGTAAGTCGATGTTTGTCTAGTGCATCACCGTCAGCAAATAAACCGCTACAATACTCGCATACATACATTGTGTTTAATTTACGTGAAGTTATACTACTCTTGCCGTCGATGTCTATACAACATAATTGTTCTGTAAAATTAATGAAAATAACTACTATGCTAAGCTTCCGTAGTCTGGTGGCTATGGGATACGTTAAGCCGTCGTCGATCCGGTTGCCAATTTGTCATAGGAACGGCAGTCGTTCTCGTTACGGGTAATTGGAGCCCTAAACAATCCAACTAACTACGGAACTTTGATATCGCCAATGGGTTGTGGTAAGGTAAGATGAGGGACGCTTTACTGAAAATATCGAAGTTCATTGGACGAGGTGGTCCCTAGACTGGTCCGGACAGATGGTCAATTGTTTATGACCAATACACGTAACGCCACCTAGTTTAAAAATAATCAACTAACAAACACGAGTCTTAATATTTGGTTCTGAATACTATTGGATAAGAGTGTGGAACGTAATAACCAGTGCTAAGATGAAAGGTTATGTTACGTATGTATGTATGATTAGTAATTATGTAATAGTTTAGTATTAGGTACCTGTGGGTTCAACTTCGAGAGCTGTCGATAACACTCTCTCACACATTTTACATACCAGCCATTCTGTTTCAAAGTTTGCATTATTACTGATTGCAGATTCTAAAAAATCAATTATATATTAATACAGATGGCATCATCGCCGCCGGGCGCCACTGGAAATACGTTTTGCTTGTAACCAGAGACGCCCGGCAACGGACGTTAGAGCGACCGCGGTAAAAAAAAAAAAATGATGGCATCATCGATCTTTAGAAAGAGATCGTTAATTTGGGCTTCGTGAGCGTCCCGGTAGGAAGGATAACCCACCCCAGAGCGCCACCGGCTGATTGATCTTAAACTTCAAAGTAAAATATCAAGCTAGACTCACTAAACAAACTACGATATTTAGGGTTCCGTCGCGAAAGGGTAAAACGGGAACCCTATTACTGAGATTTCACTGTCCGTTCATCTGTCTTGCGCAGTATCTCATGAACCGTGATATCACAGATTACTAAATAGTTACTATGTAACAGATACTTCACTCAGTAGAAAAGTTCCAATACCTACTGCTATAATAGCCTACTCCGTCGCGTCAGCAACCACTGCATGCTAAAATGTGCCTAAATGCTCAAACGTACAATTTAGATTGCTTCGCACCGCGAGATCCCACAGCAATCGCAGGGCTGCCTCTTCGATAAAATTAAACACTGAAATTAATAACTTTTTGTGTCTATGCTATTGAGAACTGTGAATATGTTCTGACTTATATGTGGCAGTTTAAAATTGTATCATTTATAAAATATTATTTTTATAAATTGCTGCTGGCTGTGCACATCTAGATAAAACATAATTATAGACGTCAGTGTGTAGGTAAAATAAAAAAAATCTTTAAAAGTTATGTACGTTTTTTATTTTTATAATTTTTTTTAATAATTTCTTACCCTTTCTAAATTCTCGGTTATTAAATTTTAGTGTGGAAAAAATCCTGAATCTAATAAAAAGTTTTATGAGATATTGTTTTGGAAAACAAGGGCAGGGAGAATCAAAATTTATGTCATTTAAAATTTCATAAAGAGTACCCAGTCTTTGTTTCACATTTTAGGTGTTTATCCCTTCTTTTACTTGATTTGCACCCATCTACAGCACATAAGGCACCAGACGGCATCGTAGGTACGCGTACGAACGAATGGAACTATTAAAATTGAACAACGTGCGTGCGCTTCGCTTGCGAAAACCGCACTGAATTTTGATCCTCTAACGGCCCGCCTGGCGGTAGGTAATTATAGCGCGCAAGTACATGGAGTGACGGAGGCCTGGTGATATTTAGTTAGGAAGTTGACATTTTCACAGATGATGTATTTCTGTTGCTTCTATAATAACAAATACTGAAAAACAGAATGTAATAAATATTTAAGGGGACTCCGATACAACAAACGTATTTATTTTTGCCGTTTTGGTACGGAACCTTTTGTGCGCGTACCTTCTGAAGATTTAGTTCCTTCTTTTTCGCCTCCCTTTGGTGCTAGGTAAGTATTTGTCGACTGATCTAAAGAGTTTTCCGGAGCCGTAGTATGCAATGATATAGTATGATCTAATAGGTCAGCTTCTGTAGTAAATATTTCATGACATATTATGCAAGAGTGTAACGCCAGAACATCAGGACCCATACTTTCATTGTTCTGAAAATTTGCAATTCATATTGTAAAATTATATAAGAAAAAGTTAGCATACTTCTTGCTTATAAAATATATTAATATTTTCTATTATTGCATGAATCCTACTAATATTATAAACGCGAAAGTTTGTGAGAATGTATGTATGTATGTATGGATGGATGGATGTTTGTTACTCTTTCACGTTAAAACTACTAAATGGATTTTAATGAAACTTTACAATAATATAGCTTATACATCAGAATAACACATAGGCTACAATTTATAAAGATATTGTGTGAATTGTTAAAAATATCACGCGGCGCGACGGGAACGGGAAAAAATCCTAATTACCACGCGGACGATGTCGCGGGCGACCACTAGTAAATAAATATTTCTGAACATTCCAAGCCCAAACCTTGTGTAGTCAACTGGTATAGTATTCTTATATCTGTGCCCAAACGAAGCTACAAGCTTGTCTTATAGGATCTAGACTACTGATAAACATACTTATAATTATATTTCTAAATACATAGGTACATATTATACATAGAAAACACCCAAAACCCGGAACAAACATCTATAGTGAATCACAATAATATTACGTCAAGTTGTACGTTTGATTCGAACCCGAGACCCCGGCGGGCGTTGAAAGCTGATGCACTACTGACCATCCAAAACGCCGACAGAATGACCGCCACCAAATGACACCGAAGTAGTGGATTTTAATAAGAAGATTTTGTTTGGTTAAACGCGCTTATCTCAGCACGAATTATTTTTGTATTGAAGTCCATTTATCGAGGAAAGCTGTACGTATAGATACTCGTACCTAGGCTATACATATTATAACATTATGTTAATACCAATAGGTGATAGGATGTCTACAGCACTAGAACTACATAGAAGTTATAGAATTGTTTCTAAACTAATCAAATAAAACTACAAATGTTTTAAATATTATAAAAGAAACCTTAGGATTGTCTGCGACATCTTGAGTCGGCAATAGAAACTGGTTAACAGTATTTTCATCAAGAAGAATAGGTTCAAAATTAAATAGATTATCTGACTGAACAACATAAAGTTCAGTGTTAGTCCCATTTTGAATATATTCTTGATACGAAATAGGATTATCAATGTTAAAAAATCTACCAGAGCCATTTGAATTGAAAGAGATCTGGTTTTCTACATTATTCAGTGTTAGAGATACATCTGTTACATTTTTATTAATATCTGTATGCGGTGTGTTATTTACTGATTCATTGTTGAACAGTAAATCGTAGGTTTCAGATAGTTCTTTGTAAGGATAATCTGGAGGATCAAACATCATGTTGGCGCTGCAACAAGGATATTAACTATTAAAGAAATTTAGGAACAAATTTATAAGGCCTATGAAGGTCTAAGATCTTCGGAGCTCTAGTAGCACCTACGTACATTTGCTTATATAGGTACTGACGGAGGTCTAATGTACAACATCATTAGGAGGCGATCTCTTTCAGGCCACCTTGAGATGGAAAAATAGGTTTATTATAAGAAATATCAAATACTGCGGGAGTATCATGTCATGAGTCTAGGAAATAGTAGGTAATAGGCTCGCTTCCTATCATGAGACCTACCCTTAAAAAATCACCACTGTCTGTCTGTTTCATATTATTATATTATTTATAGTAGAACCAACCTAATTATTTATATAATGTAGATCGATTAAACATGAAAGGCCCAGCCTACCTATATCTAAGCCCATATATGTACAATATGGCGTTATTTTATGAAGTAGAAACATTTTAGAGGCTAATTTAATAAAGAAATTAGTCTTTTTTTTAATTACACGGCCCAAGGCGGCAGCCGCTCATACGACCATTGCCGAGCGTCTCTGGTACGCACCAAACAAATACTTAAGTCTAATTTACAGATACTTGATGAGCAGTATTTTGGACTGGCCATACAAATTATAAAGTAATGGCTCATGAGTACTCATGAAGTCATGACCAATGATATTACATAGGTAGTTATAAAAAATATATACCTACCAATCGAATTGATAACCTCCTCCTTGAAGTCGGTTAATTATCATAGCTCATGACAAAATTAACTCGAATTGGTATCAGAGTCATCTAGTGGTGTGTAGAAAAACCATGATTACTATTTTTTGTAGGTAGTACGAGTGTACTGGCTAATCGGTTTACATACGGGGACATAAAAGTAATGTTAAACCGAAAACCTTCCTCAGGAATCGGTTTTTCTATTTGGTAGAACTATCTATATAAATATATCTATATATAGAACTTATCAGTAAAACAACGCAATCTACATTTTTTTTTACGAAATTGAGTTATAAGTATATTCGGAATCACGGAAACGAGATCTACCAGGATCAATCACTTATTTTTTAATATCTTTTATAGTTTTCGTTTTTTGTTATTTATAAACAGCGTATTAGATCCATTCTAAACCTATTACTAGTCATACGCATCGTAATAAACATTGCAGTGAACAATTATAACCTAATATTCTATATTATACTAGTAATAAGCATCGTAAGCAAATATGCGTTTTTTTTTACTATGTTAGCCAGAATTTAGATAAAAATATGAATATGAAAATACTAATCATAAATAACGCATTCGGTAGGTACTAGTGACGTTGTAAACTGGACATTGCTAAGTTTTCTGCTGGGCAAAGGCCCCGCAGCACGCAACCCTTCTAGCCTGCTTATGTAAGGACAGCGGATGGCGATCCCGCCGTCCTCAGGCCCTGATCATGGAGGTCAATGGTCTTAGGCGTAGATGAGTCTGCGGCGCCCTCGCCGCTGACTACGGAACTCGGCGGGGAGGGTACGGTATCTCTCCCTCTCAGCCGCCTCCTTCGCGAGCATGACTTGCTCGCAGAAGGACACGGCCGCGTTCCACCTACTCCCGCTTGAGACCATGGCTTGAAGCATGGTCTCCAGCGAGAGGGTATTCACGCCCAGACCCACTACGAGGTCCCGGCGCTGACTCGCCCACGATGAGCACTCCACCAACGTGTGGAGTGCTCCGCGTGGGAGTATGAGGGCGTGTGTGTGCGGTGTCGTAGTCAGAAACATCGCAGTGTTGACACCAGGGTGTGACCTCACGATAGATGCGAAACAGATAGCTACCGAAGCATCCATGCCCGGTAACGACCTGAGTCGCACGATACGTGAGGTCACCATGCTACCTCTGCAGCCAGTCGTCCATGATCAGTCTCACCGCGCGCCGCCGTGATGATGGTGGTACCCCACTTGGGTTGCTCAAGTCGCACCCTCCATGACTCCATGAGATCCATGGGATTTCTCGAGACGCAGGCATGTGGTCCCGCTCCAGCGCCTGCTTGCGCCATTGGAACAATGACGCAAGGGCTCTCACTTCCAGGTCTCATGGAGGGGTCCCGGTTAGCTATTTATTTAATTTTTGTTTTTCGAATAAATATTTGGTATGATATGTACCTTGAAAGAAGTTTTATTTTTTGTTCAGTTGCATAAAACTATACGCATGTGAGCTGCTCTTACCATTCTTTGCTAGTCATGATAAACGTATTTGCAACATATACGTTATAAAGGTGAATTTACATGTAATTCCATTGCCTTTGTTAGACATAAACATCACAAATGCATTTTGTAGACATGAACCACTCACTTGCCACACATGAGTTGCTTATGCCTGGTAAATTAATATTATTGCAGTCCATGTTTTCTAGTCTTAAACAATTTTTTGTACTTATTTAAAAATATTTAAATTAACTAAATATGTAAATATAGGATCACACGTAGTATACATATAAGTCAATGATCACACATGCAAAGTTCACATAAACGGCACGAAACAAAACAAAAATATTTGTAATATTCGTGTTACTTTATAGGGACAACAAAAAAAAGAAAAAAAACTTTAGGCGCCATTTATTCGAAAGTTACCGCCAAGCAAGTGCGTTGTTTATGATAAGGACGGCAGAGAATCAGAGAAGTGGTATATACTAATACGCAGAAAAAGGCAAATTAGTACAAACATACGATTCCAGAATCAAAGAAAAAAAGTTGATTTGTTTTATTTGTCACTGTCACTGTCATTGGAATGTGTCATAAATGTCACTGTTAAGTAGTCTTAACAATGACATTTATGGCAACTCTAGTGAGTTGCCTGTGAGAAGTATTCCAGTCCCAGTATATTACTTTATGATTCCAGTCCATGTCGACAAACATTAGATGTTCCAAATACTTGTTACAACTGATTCAATGTTTGGAAATTTCAAATTTTAAAAAGTTTGATAAAAATGTTGTTTACTGGGCTTTTACCGTAATAACACCAATAATAATTGGACTATTAAGTAGGTACAAATACCTAATTTAGTTTTTAGTTGGAGCCAAAGTGTCGTACTAGTACCTGTATAGTATCTGCTAGAGTAAGGAAAATACAAGTGATTTTTTAATAATATTTTCGGCTTCTGGGTATCAATTGTATATTTTGAGTAAATATATAGGGTCCGAGTGTTCGTGGCCTTTATAGAGACATTGCTAAACGCTTAATCGATGCTTCTCAGGACCAGAAGGCTGGCTATTTTATGGCCCAAAGAATAAGTATTGCCATCCAACGTGGCAACACAGCCAGCATTCTGAGAACCTTCCCAGTCGGCAATGACGTGGAGGATTTTTTAAACGATATTTTGTAATCTAAATATTTTTAGTATATGATTATGTATATTGTAATTCTTATTGTAAATAAACATTATCAATATTAAATAAATTAGAAATTCTAATTTATTATCGCTTCAATACTGTTTAATGTTTAGCAGTGTTTGCTCTATTTCTCAATTAACCCTCGGTAGTTAGAACAAATACCAAAAAGAGTGGTGTGTTTTTGCATACTCTTTTGATATAGGTACTCGAAATACCTAGTATACTTACTAGGTAGGTCTCAACGAGTATTTAATTTAATGTGTCCATCTCTATGCCGAACTTTATTTTGATTTGAGAAATTGAGAAGTTTTCATTGTGCCGGTTTGTTATTTGCAATTTTTGTTGTGAAAATTAACTAAAACAAACAGCATTGAAAATGAAAGTCGATGTCGCTGCATCGTCTGATAAACCTAAAATACCATTGCCGACGCTCTCTCAAATAAATGCGGATAGAATCACGCAGGTATGTGAGGTTATTTATTTCATAACATTGGTAAATACAACATAAATACTCAATTATTATCATACCAAATTGAAATATATTATCTATTACCCATTACTTGATTAAGATAATTTATTTCTGTCATAGAATATGTGAAAAATCACAAAAAAATTGTATTAATGTACAAACTATACTAAAGCAGAAGTATTTATTATAATTTATATTGTATGGAGACTACTGGGTTAACTTAATTGTATCGTTCTGTTTATATTATAAAATGTTACAGTTATTGTTTTTTGTACATTTGTCCTCATTTTTGATGAAGTATATAAGTGTCAAAGTAATATGACTTGAAGAGTTATCATGTAGAGATAATAATGTTATTCTAATGGCTTACAAACATACGCAAAGTTATATTTCACTCTTTAAAGAGGTAGACAGACAGTAGGGAGTGATACACGTACATTTAACAAACCATTAATGTGACAAGACTCATACCATTGCAATTAAGTTTTACCAAAGCCTTATCAGTTATTAATCCTATCTTTTATTAAACATAGTGTATAACCGGGTCCTCATGCATCCCCATGGCAAATTTCATTGCTATTGGTTCAGACAGTTTACTGTGAAAGTATACCAAACTAAAAGACAGACTTTCATTGTATCATTAGTATTGACGGGCAACGTAATGTTGTTTGGTAGTAACGAGTATGCCAACTTTTTAAGGTTACAGTATAAATAAGTAGACACACACTATGGACAGGTCTGACCAACTGAGCACTTGGTGGCTTAGTCGTTAGACTTTTCTTCTAGATAGGTTACTCATGTCCGGGATGCCCGGAGCCTTGTCATTTAGAGGATCTAAACGAGGCCAGGCCAAATGCGATACGTGTAGTAGAGCACTAGGCCAGGGTGATTTATTAAAAAATATAAATGTTGTCCATTGACATGAAAAGAAGATAGGCTAACAGTGGTTATTTGAAATCATTCATTTCTGTGAACTTAGAAATAAAATATGTGTTTCCATATACCTAAACAAACTAACAGTTGGTAAATGACCAAGCTTAAAAATATAACATACAACATCTAGATAGTCATGTTTATTCATAAAATTATAAAGAGCCTACTGGTATTTCAATATGAAAAGCCACCGTTAACCAAATCTATATAACACTCCACATTGAATTGCATAACAAAACAACATGGTCGATATAATTACAGCTCGCAAACCAGCACTGGTCACCTCAAACCAAGGAGAGTCACTTACCTTACGATGCGTCAATTGTGGAGTCAATATACCAGGCTGAAATACTTGGATCCAAGTAAGTTATAAAATTATTTTGTCTACTTAACACATAAATCTTATAAAACATGTATTTGCGAAGCAGTTCTAAGCCCTACTGATTTAAACAAATGAACGGTTTAAGGTCAATGGCCTTATAGAATGAAGTGCAATGACCTATTTATTTTTTTGAAATCCCACCAGTAATATTTTTAAATTTTCTTTTTTAACGTATTTTTTTATTATTGTGAGATTCAGTTGGGCAAAATTAAATACTAAATTTAATATCACTTAGTAGTGGTAAAATTATAGAAATTATATTGATTGAATATTTAATTCAGTATAGTTAATAGTAAGTTTTTAGTATAAAACACAATGGGTACTGCACAAAAGTTGCTATTCAAAAAAACCCTTTTGTTTCAGTCATATAATTTCAGAAATTCATTATGCTCATATATTCATTATACTTTATATATTTTTTTTATAATATATATTATACTAATATATTGGACATTGTAGTACAATGTCATCTAGCCAAAACTAAGCTCATATGGGATCTTTACAACTGATAAAAATAAGTACTTTATATTTCTAAATACGTACATATTAAACATAGAAAACACTCAAATAAAAAAGAACATTTGTGGATCATACAGTATTTGATTCGACCCGGGAATCGCACCCGAGGCTCCGGGAGTCGAAAGCCGATGCAATACCGACCAAGCCACTGAGGCAGACATAGATTTGACAGATTGATTTTTCGTCCCAGAGTTTCGTCATACTATGAAATTTCAATGTAGGTAGTGTGTAGACTCCACCACTAGAAAATTAAATGAGCCATAAACACGCAAAACCCGCGCACTAGACGTGGACTTGCGGAGATCAGCCCGTGACTACAAGTACAAGAGCCATAAACACCAGCACATTAGACCGTTTGGTTTCAATACCTGCTTTAACTAGCACTTCCCAGATTTAAAATTTTACCTAATTTTCATTACCAAATGTCATGATTCCAGTTTCTCGGTGCGTCGGATCATGATGCTGGAATTCTCACAGTATTTGGAGAATTATCTATGGCCGCACTACGAAACTGGACAGGCGTCGCTTGGGCACATGATGTCAATCATTGTTATGATCAACGAGAAGTTCCGGGAACGTGTGCCCGCTTGGCAGGTTCGTTGTAGACTTTTGTTACAATATGTCATGTATAAATAGTGGACACCCGCGGCTTTGCCACCTTGACAATTCATAACATAGTTTAATACAAAGTCGCTTCCGTTCCGTTTCGTTGAAACTCTTAAGTAACAGTATGTGAATTGAATTATTTTATTATCGAAATGTATTCGTATTTATATCATACAAGTACCTATATCCCCGCCTTGGCACAAACAGGTTTAAATGGGCGTGGATCTAAACAATAGAACGAGTATAAATACCTAGATGTTTGCAGTACATTATAATTTATTGCTTATACCTAATTGGCTAGTTCAATATAAGGAGGTGCTGCTTATGGCGTATGCGCAGCTGGAAACTGGTAGAAGCTTGTCGAAGGGACTAGAACCGCCTTCTCGAGACGTCTCGTATATATAACGTCAGAGGTGCTTCGTTGTTTGCCTATACTCCACAGTTTTATACTATGATTTAATTTAGGATAATGATTTAATTTAGGAACTTTAGGGATCTGGTCCTATATGAATAATAAATTCCAATGTCCTTTCCAAAACTAATATCACATATCTGTTCCAGGCATTCCTGAAAAAGCCGGATCACTTCCCAGGTTTCTTCGAGCAAGTGTTACGAGCGAGTATAGAGGACAACTCTAGTCAGAACATGCGGGAACAGACCGCGTTACTACTGTTCCTGAACCATTGCTTCGGCAGTATGGAAGTGCAGTTGTGTCGTGATCAGGTGAAGCGGTTGGTTTCGCTTAGTATGTGGATCAGTCTTCAAGAAGGTAAAGTTTTAATTATTTACTATAATCGATTTTCTATAGTAATATAATTAAAAAAAAATTGATAGTTTGTTTTGATTAGGCTAACTACTGAATCGATTTTGGAAATACTTTTACTAATATGTAGCTACATTATCCCTGAGTGCTTTAGGCTCCATTTTATTCTGGTTATGTCTTTCCGTGGGATTTGGGATTGAGAGAACTAACACCAGCTCGTTGACGAAATAAAATTAAGGCAGTCCCACCGGTGGCGATGAACGAGTATATGATACGGTATATGGTGGCCCCAAACAAGATCTTAGGGAGAGATTTATAGAACGTGCTTATACTTAACTCAAGCTCGGCTAAACAAAATCTAAGCATATGCTAAGTACAATCTTTGATTTGGAATTTATAGTTTGACTTGGCTTAGCTCGAGCTAAGTTCTAAACACAAGTTTATAAGTGTAATTTTGCCATTTATATCTGATGATAAGAGTCCGAGACGCCCAGGACTTTAATTGGCTGTGCCACAGCGGCTAGCACGTAAATTTTTTTTGCCTTTCATCAACATTTCATAGGCAACGGGTTTCAATTTTTTTCAAAATTACAATATAGCTGCAAATGTGGGGTGACGGCAATAGGCATTGCCTCCTATTACGTGGGACTAAAAATACTGGCAAATTGTGGGTGTGTAATGCACCTCTGCCTACCCCTTCGGGATAGGACTAACTGTAACATACTTACCTCTATAATAACAATAAAGAATAAAAAAGAGTATGGTAAAGTATATTTGGGAACATTATTTTTAGATTTTCGTAAGTCACCGTTTTTGTGAACTTAACTTAAGACAAAGACGAAGATCACATTATAAATGTCGATTTTGTCTCAAGTGTAAAGTAATGGCTAAGCTCACCCTAAGAGGCATAAGCCAATCTCACCAACAAGTAGTACACCCGTCGATTAACGAACGAGGCTCTGGCAACCATAGGTTCACCCCATAATATGTGGGACCAACAATGTAAAGTGGGTGTGTAATACGCCTATACGTACCCTTCGGTGAAGCAACCATGAAAAAGTTAAACATATTTTTTTCGTAGGTCGTAGAAACCAAGAGTTCAAAGCTGTACCAAAATGGAGGAAATATTGGCGCGCCATACAGAAGAAAGATAAACCTGAACTATTGGAGAAGTTGACATGGGAGCGGCGATACTTGCAACGGCTTATGGTCAAATTTATGCGCATTCTGGAGAGCATTCCCGAAACTGGGGATGTTGACACGCACTCTGTAAGGTAGACTAATATTGACTGGCTTTCACTGTTAATTTAATTAAATACTGTTCGTTTGTCTCGCTAAAACTCGAGAACGGCTGGACCGATTTGGCTCATTTTGGCATTGAAATATTAGCTTTTTAATTTGGGGCGATACAAAGTTCGCGCCGGCGGATAAGTTTTAAAAAGCTGCACTCATTTTGGGGGCTTTTAATTAAGGTCCCGTTACCCTTTGACTCCTTGGAGGACCCTCAAAGTTTTTATAGGTAATGGTAAGGATCCAATCGTGTGCGAGTCCGTTTACAATATTCATTAAAAGTAGCCGACGCAAGTGGTCAGTTTTTTTTTAAATATTGTTCGCTCATGCTTGTTCTTTATGTGCTCACAGATATTGCGAGCGATTTCTGGAGCTGATGATCGACCTGGAAGCATTGTTGCCTACGAGACGTTTCTTCAACACAGTCATGGACGACTGTCACCTCGTGGTGCGATGTCAGATGGCACCACTTGTGACGCGATCTGAAGGACAGCTGTTTGATCAAGTAAGTGAGAATAATAATAAAATATTCTGATTCCGTTGCCGATCGGGAGTTCACCAGAAGCAGATTCCGAATTCGATTGTAAGGTACTTCGGATTTATAAATAGGGTTTGTGCGTTCGCTTTGAAAACCTTCCGCTCGGATTCTGAAACGGTAGTTTCTGATAATTGTGAATAACCCTTCAGGTCCGGGATTGAACCAAAGTCTTTATGTTACAAGGAGAAAGAATGCTTTACTATTTCAGATACCAGCCTACCCGTAATAAGTTAATAACTGTTGAATATTTGCGCCATAATATGTTACTGATTTCTAACTAACGCTATTTTGACCACGTTGGGACATCTACTGGCAGTTTCACGAACTACTGTCGCGTTTATGTCAGTGTGGTACAAGGAGATAATGAGATATGACTGATATGAGGGGAAACATGCAACTGCTACTTTACTCTGCGTCCACATGACTCGGCGAATTGTTAGGAACTTCGTGTGGACACGGTATACGCGTTACTCGCCTCGCCAGTCGTTCTGCCCGGCGAGTGAAGTACTACTCGTACGTGATAAGTTGAGACTTGCGCTCGAACGACTTTCATTAATATAAAGTTGCGCTGTTCCCGAGAATAATAAAAACTACAACTAAAAGTAGGGCATGTAAAATCTCAAATAGAAGCTTATTAGGATATTTTTATGGACCTGTACAAAAACACCGCTTAGACCAAAGTGCTAAGGTCTCAACTTATCACACACGAGTTATACTAGTATCGCGAGTAGGGGATCGTGTGATCCACTAGGGAAACATTCGTGGCAACGCGAGGAGCAATGTGAGCGGACATCGCCTGGCCGCACCATTAGAGTTCTGACTCCTTGTACCTACATACATTTAATGATAATGAAAATGATACTTTAAAGGCAGAGTCCATATCATTAATTACCTATTTCGTGAAAAGAAAGATAATTTAGTTGTTGAATTATGTTTATTACAGTAAATAGTGATAGTACAAAAACCATAAATGCATTGTGTCAATACAATTTCGCACCTATAATAAGACAAATACGTATAAAAATAAAATGAAACTGTCCGTTCTTATGTCATTGTTTTAGTGCACAAGAGAGCAATAAATAAATCACCAACCCAACAGAAAGCTGTAGTCTCATTAAGGACGGATATACAATTTGTTTTACAGTAGGAATATGACTCACTATGATTTGCCGGATTATAAAGGATTCCAAACTCGTTACCAGCAATAGTAGTGTGGACGTGTCTGTGTAAGAGAATGGCACTGTCACTGTTTAAAACCAACAGTGTTTAATAGAACGTCGTACGGATATGACTTAATTTATTTATAAAACAACTGTCTACACGGTTTCAAAGCTTGTGTTTTAAACGGTTTATTTCTCACTTTATTCAACCAATAATATCGATCATTGGTTGTATCGACTGAAGTCTACATTGGCTGTGCTAGGCTAGCTGCACGCCAGTTTCCCTTTGGTTACAATCCCAGAGTTTAAGCAGGGCGTAAAAAGATAAATCAAGGCCGTCGAGCTGTGAGCTGCCATTTTGAATACGTTAGTTTCGAAGATAACTTTTGAGCATGTTGAGGCAGAGTGACTACAAAAACAATATCGTGCGATAATAGAAATCAAAATTAGCTAAAACCGCGTTTAGAGTTCATAGTAGACCTCCTGCTTGACTGTAGTCAATCAACAATTACCGAGTGTCTAGTACTAGTTCCTTACGTTAATTTGCTCGAAATTAGTTTTCGTATTCCACCATACATTTCACACAGTTCCCTGACGTTACCACTAGAGGCGCTGGTGTGAAATGTATGGGAAATACGAAAACGTATTTCGAGCAAATTAACGTAAGGAACTGGTACTAGACGCTCTGAACGATTAAACGATGAATGTAATTGAATGATGAATGATGATACCAATAGCGTTATCGTTTGAGTACCTACTTATAACAAATGCAGATTAATAATACAATATCCTTATTCTAATCGAATGTCAACATTTATAATTAACTTTCGAACTACGAATCCGCTCTGATTAAAAGCGAAATTATCAAGATTCAAGCACTAAGCAAATTTCCCTGCTCGAATATTTCTTAGCTTAATCTGAACGGACCCGTAATCCGATAAAGCGTAAATAATAATAAAATGTTTTTTTGGTTACCCATTACTAAAGATTATTTGGTTAATTCTTAACATATTTTAAGTATCATTTGTGAGCAATTAATTTCAATTTTAGAAATAACTGTAGTTGGAAGTAGTTCTAAATATATTTTTCCAATAATAGATAACAATAGCGAATCTTCCCTTAAACTACTGATTATTTTATATTATAACAAATATAATTGCCTAAATATATGACAACATGAAGATTCAATTCGCTGTTAGCAGTTATAACAAGCCATGAGTTTCAAAGAGTTTAGCAAGCAACATAATTATATTCAATACTCTCCCCCAGTATGACCAAACTATCACTTATTTATTTCAGAACGAAACCAAATAGATTATACTGTGTTTATGCCTTCATGGCCTTTCCTCACTTAATTTTTTCCTATTATTTTTACCCCTTCCATATAAATAATAATATGGAATGCGTACATACATATCTACATTCAGTATTATATTAAAATAGTCATTGTAATAACTTGCCAATATGTGTGCGTTTGCTACGCAACACAAGCAAAACATTATAAAAAAATTATGAATGTCATCATAAAGAAACATTAAACTTAGATAGGTTATATGAATCAAAGAATAAAGTTACATTTTTTTGTAAAAGAATATTTTGAAGAAGTAACTTTTTATTTGAAACTCAGTCAGCTTAAAACTACAGACTTATAAACTCAGGTCAAATACTTATTTTAAATACTTTCCGTAAAATGCAGATTACACAACATTAAATCTAATACATAAATAGAGATTCAAATCTCAATGTTTGAGGCACATTTACAAGGCACGAGAGCATTTACACAAAAAGTGTTTTTGTTCAATCTTAAAACTAAACTTACAATAAGAGCTTCATAATGTCATTTTGTATATGAAACTCCAAAATAATCACAGAAAAAATATACATCCTATTGTGTATAAATATGACTAATCTGTGCCTCTACAGTAAAAGCTGATGTAGAACAGCCAGTAATTTGTATTAACATGATAATATAGAGTGCCTTTCCCCCAGAGATGAGATACGCTATGTTGCTATGGACGCGTCTGGCATCCACTACTCATATTCATTTGTCCACACAGCACGTCATAGCACAATCATTTTTATCGGTCCACAACCACATCCTCGCAGCTACATAACACATCTCTAGTCGAAAGGTCCAGAAGTCTTTAATAATTTCCGCCATTCATATGAGTCATTTCATCGCCCCATTCTCCAGTAGGTATCGGTTCTGCATAACAACAACTCTTGCGCAATAGAAACGTTACATGAGATTGTCGTACCACACACACATAGAATATTAAAATAGCTTGTAGAAAATTGACGAATATGTGAGCGTATAGTAATTCATCGATATTCAGCCAAGATAATAGAAGGAACAGCCATGATGTTGACATTATCAAGAATAACTGGACGAACAAGTTGAAACTGTAAAGAATTGTTTCTTATTAGTATAGTTGCCCAATGTTTATTAACTTTAAATATGTATATGAAATTTATTTACAATAAGAATTACAATATACAAAATTCTTATTAGTTACATTTATAAATACTTTTATATCAAAATTTAAGGAATCTGATATCTTACCAGCCTTTGAGTTTATGGTGTATCCTTCCGTATATATTGATCCTTTTAATAATTTTTAATGTTGTCACGTAAAAGAAAACATTGAATATTATTGTGAAAGCAACTGGAGTGAAAAATATAGCGGTACCTAATAGACCTGAAAGTGATATATAACATTTTTCTCAACTACCTACAATTTCAAAAATGAACAATATTTTTTTTTAATTCACACACAATCACTAAATATTACCTGTTTATCGTCGAAGGGGTAGGCAGAAGTGTTTTTAGGCCCACATTTCGCCAGTCACTTTGTTGGTCCCACGTAGGGGGCGAGCCTATGGTCGTTTCCGGGCACAATTGAGATATTTGCCAGAGCTTCCGTTTTGAATTGAAGATGACTTGCACCCCGAAGATGTTAATATAGTGCCTTAGTACTTTTTTATTAAATTCATTTGGCCATTTTGGACATAATCCATTATATGTGCAATGCACCTCTGGCTACCCCTTCGGGGATATAGGCGTGATAGTGTGTGTGTAGTATTTTAAACTCATACCAATGGTTTCCTGATCCTCATCATATGTAGAAGTCTGGACCTTGATGTTGCTATTGATGTTCGCGCCAGTATCCAATAAGAAATGAGCACAAATAGCCATAGCTGCCATTACTGCCACACTAGACCATACGACGCTCGAATAGTAACAGTATTTGCGCACGTCTGTTACACGTAGAAATACGTTCCGGGATCTGTAACAGAAAAAGTTATTTTTTACTGACTTCAAAAAGGAGGAGGTTCTCAATTCCAATGTATTTTTTAGGGTTCCGTACTCAAAGAGTAAAACGGGGACCTTATTACTGAGACTTCGCTGTCCGTCCATCCCTCAGTCCGTCTGTCTTGCTTGGGCTGTATCTCATGAACCATGATAGTTAGAAATCAGGTTTAAATTTTCATTGATGATGTATTTATGTTGCCTTTAAAATTACTAAAAACAAGAATATAATAAATATTTAAGGGGCTCCCATGCAACAAACGTTATTTTCTTTTTGCCGTTTGATACGGAACCCTTTGTGCGAGAGTCCGACTCGCACTTGGCTGGTATTTTATTTAAAAGCTGTTTAAGCTGTTTTTAATTATATATTTATGTGACTCGTACGTCTTAGGCCCGGAACTACGTTATGCGGGCGCACGCGCGGGTTCTTACAAAAACGCCCCGGCGCCACTTTTGTGTGGACCCGCGCGTGCGCCCGCTTAACGTAGTTCCGGGCTTTAGTGTCCTTTATTTGTAGGTATCTATGTGTTTACTTACTTGAAGGTCTTCCATACATAAAATCCCAAACTGTTCAACCAAAAGAACGCTGCTAGAAGACTAATGTACAATATAATATCTGAAATATAAATTTCAACAATTAATAAGATTAGATTACATACGACCGAATACTGAAACGTCACTCAAATATGTAAGTGCTATTTAAAAGTCAGTTAAACGTCACTTTGAGTATCTGCTTATTTGAGTGACGGTTTATGACCAACAAATTTGTTTATTAGACTGATTAGATGTCATTGCCGTTTTGACATCAGTTTCAATTACAATTTTTAGTTTGTTAGACACTTATCAGTCAACAAGGCTCAAATAATCAACTGAAGTTAAGTACACTTAACCTTTAAGGTGAACGCACACTTCTTCGAGCCGAACGCGTCGAACGAATCGAAGTTAAGGAGGCCTCGCACACATATCCGCACCGGAAGAATTGACCATCCCGAAAGAATCGACCGCGTCGAAGAAATCATTTCTATTTCCTTTACGCCTGTCGCACTGTTATTACATATTATTATACATGTTATTCGCACGTTGCTCTGTCGTAGTGTCGTACCCGTACGCAACTGATAGAATGCAAGCGCATCGGTCGAATAGACCGCACAAGCCGCGCCGAAACTGATGACGTCATTCGAATTCGTCTAGAATTTCTGGGGTTCTTCCAGATTCGGACGATTCGACGCGGGAAATTGTGCGAGGTTTCATGAGATTTCATAAACATAATTCTAAGATTCGTTTCATTCGACTCGTTCAGCTCGGATAAGTGTGCGTTCACCTTTAAACACATAAAAAGGAACATAATTGAAAAATGTTTTAAAAGTTCACCTACCAGTTATCATAAAGCTGATATGGTTACTAAACTCAGTAAATATTCTTACTAAGTCCGCTGCCTGACTCACAATCAAACACATATTTATTGTAGTTATAATGTTTCCCGCCAAGTCCCTCAGTGTTGGCAATACGAAATATATGACTGCTATTAACAAGAATAATAACATTGATATTGCATGAAATATTGGATTTAGAATCTTTTTCATGAGGAAATTCATGTCTTTCCAATTGATTTTCACTTCAGGTATACATACTATTGCATATGTCCCTGTTATGTTAGTATTCTTCATTATGACCTGAAAGTAATTTATATTAATAACATCATAACCATAACATTGTATAAAACAAAGTCGTCCATTCCCTGTGTGAATATGCTTAGATCTTTAAAACTACGTAATGGATGGTTTTTGTGTATTTAATTGGTCTAGCGGGCGAAGCATCGGACCCGGGAGCTCGAATAAATATCAGGTTCTCTTCATCAATCAAAGAGTCTGTCTGTACCACTCCCAAAAGGCTAGTCACACTGGAAGTTAATGATAATGACACTCAAATTACTACTGGTAAAAAATACTTCAAAAAAAGGATGTTCTCTTAATCGGGTGCCGATGCCGTACCCAAAGGGTAAAACAGGAACCCCATTTGAGACTCCGTTATCCCTCCATCTGTCACTAGGTTGGATCACATTAACCGTGATAGTTAGAAAGTTGAAATTTTCACGGATGATGTATTTCTGTTGCCTCTATAACAACAAATACTAAAAAACAGAATATAATAAATATTTAAGGGGGCTCCCATACAGCAAACGTGATTTTATTGCAGTTTTGGTACGGAACCCTTTGTGCGCGAGTCCAACTCGCACTTGGCCAGTTTTTTAATTTTATTACCCTCATATCTTTCGACTGAGTGAGCTGATTTAGAATTTGTTTTTTAATTGTTAACTTTTGCTTCCTGAGTGGTCCTATTTTAATTTGGTCCCATACCCACAATTATTTGATCCGATTCCAGTATTTTGAAGTCAGTTTTTGTGACAATGTTAGACATATTTTTTTACATTATAATTCACATGTTTCACTAATAATCTACCAGCTAATTATCCAAGGCAGTGGTTTGACTCTTTTTATAACACTATGCACCCTTTTCTATTCAGTAAAATTCCATCCCTATTGAACATGCCTCTCCAATGTGAGAAGCTCAGCAAGACATTGCAGCCAGCTTCCATTCATTCAAAGATTGGAAACACTTGTAAAAAAATTATGCTTTGTAACCAATTCATGGAAAAGCATAAAGGCTATTGTCAAGTTTTTTTAGCATTAACCAAACATGAATCATCTAGTGACTCATACAGTTATAATGACAAATGGTGAAAGGTATGCTTTTTTTTGATAACATTGATAATGAGTGACAATGTAAACTTTGTGTAGTTGTCTGAATGTCGACATGCCACAGTTAATACATAGCTCTATGTTGCATCTTAAACAAATGTTACAATAGAAATTTGCTACTAGAAAATTATAATTTGCATACATCCTTTACATAAAGTACACTATTACTTGTTTAGGTATTGCATTTTTCTTCAACAAAAGCCCCTATTGTTGATAACAACACTTATTTATAATATAGTAGGTATTATCTGGCATATACAAAGAATTTGGAGTAGTCGCTACTCGTAAATTTTTATGTAAATGCAATATTTTACCTTATCCATACAATATTTGTTCTGCATGTGTATATACGAGGTTGGCTCTTGAATATCAGGTACAATAATACTGTCCTGTAAGGTCAATGAACTGCCGGCTGATAATTGTATGGTATTATCCGGAACACGCTCATTATGAATAAGATGGAGTAGTCGCCCATCAGACAATAAATTAAGCCTGGAATTAAAGTAGTAATTTTTTTTTATCTATAATTTGCTATAATTGTGCCCAGTTCCCATGGGAACACATTAACAAGATAACATAGTTTACAGAACTCAAAGATAATGTATCTACACTAAGTAAAGGAATTTTCTGAATCAATTCAATAGTTTCCTAGATTCAATACAAGCAAATCTTTCCTCGTTATAATGTTAGAATAGATAAGTGAAAGTTGTTCCCATAGTAAAATTATTACATGAAGTATAGTAATAAGTACATTATAAGTAAAACTTACTCATCCTCCGATTTCTCTATGTCATATATAGGCCTGTGCTGTGTGGTAGTACAATCGGGAAATCCAGGTACAATGTTATGATATTTTACTTTAACACTATTACCATCTTCAGTCTTAAATTCTGGTATCCATGCAGCTTAAATAATAAAATACACACAGAAATAAGTACAATACTTACTGTTATCAAACAAACAACACCTCATGACACACAATTTCCAATTTAAAGTCCTTTAAATACTTATTTGTTTACTTACTTTCGTTATAATCTATGAGAAGCCTACACACTCCGTCAACCATAAGCTCGTTTTCAAAGCAACATTTGTTTATTTTAACAGCATTCTGTTTCTCTGAAGTTTCATTGAGATCTGTCTCGCCGACTTCCGCATGTAATACGCGAGTCCAACTGATTATTAACAATGTTAAGAGTACGGGAAACATCCTGTTATTGACTTCGTAATGCTTCTCATCACACAATGTATTTGTCGAGATTTGTTTATATTCCTACTATTAATAAACACAACATACTATAAGGCACTAGTTTAAATCTTAGTCAAATACTGTGTATCTAAACAAGGTATTAATTGGAATACGTTTCTACTACTTGTTTGATGCTAGCTTTGTTCCATTTATTTTATTATACTCGCACGCAAAGCAAAGCGAGCAATGTTCACTCACGGAGCTGCTGCGGCGAAGTTTGACATTTTGAAAATGGTCGTTTTGTTGTTTCGTTGACACAAATGACAGTTGGATAACCGTCCATTGGGACAGGCAAAGGTTTCTACACCACACTGCCAAGTGTTTAAAATAATTAAAATGTTTCTGGTTGATATTTGAATTTAAATCTTGTTTTTTTGTAAGGCAAACGAGTATTGACAAGTTTGCTTGGCATACATTGAATGTGTTGTTGGCATTTTTTATTAATGTTTTCTATTCGTTTCTGTATAATATTGTAATTATGGACTTGACTGGATTGAGAATTAATAGAAATGTTTATTCATCAGTTTTAGTAGTTCGGCAAACACTATTTAAAAATATCGTACCTACATAATTGGTTTGCTGCTATGAAATAAATAGACAACTTTTGTTTGTGGCCCAAGAAACCAATAAAGTACCTATTGAAAAGAAATGCACATTTATTACATATTTAAATTAGTTTATTAATTTTGACTTAGAACTAAAATTACGCATGCATTCTTATAAAATCTTAGGTAGGTACCTATTGACACCTTTTATAGGAACAAATTATAACTCTTATTTTAAGTGTAATTTACAATATGTAAATTCAAAGAGTTATCATCATCAATTATTAAAACAATAATTAGAAAACAAAATTAAAATTGGATCATTTCATAGTAGTAGTTCATAAACACACATACAATTTACATAAAATAGTAGTTAATAGAAGTGAACTGAGATTGTTTACCTCCACAACTGCTGACACCTAAATAAGCTATTATAATAGAACTTATGAATTAAAATGTATTCGAATATGATTAAAATAATATTATTCTACTATCGATACATTAATCGATTATATTTAATAGAGAGACAATGGTAAATTCAAACCTGATGAACAATGTTCAAAATATAGGTACTTATGTAACATCTATATCTTTAAAATAATGTACCTACATATCTACTCACTTTGGACAATATTTCGTCGCTAGAAAACCACTTATTATCACGACTGTATAAAAATATTAATTAAAGATCTAATATTATCAAAATAATATAACTTTTGACTAGTTACAATCAATATTTTGGAGTTATATTACTTGCTAAAATAAAGATAGATACTTACTAAAACTAACTAACACAGAGTATTATGGTTTCAAGAGTATTCTATTCCGGAGGTGTGCTCTTTGAGCCGTTTGGTATTTGTACGTACTTGTTAAAAAATGCGATCGAGTTTTCCCGTTATAGGTGACCATTCCTCATTGAGATATTGAAACACAAACTTCAGTATATACGTGTGTGAAACTGAAAATTAATTAGCACCGAGGGATCGCTTTCTCAGTGAGCCAGTATATTCTCAGTGTTAGAGTAAAATATCACTGCAGTCTGACTTCTACGGTATCATCGGCCAACATGTGCTCATCATCTGATTCATCGTGTGGACTGAGTTTATCAGCTAAGGGTCGAGTGACCATCAGACAACAGTTTTCGCCCACAAGACCATTTATGGCACGTCTTCTTAGAATGACGAGTAACAAAAATATAACGACTCCTTGCAAACAATTGAAAATGTCCATAATTTTCCTGCAACCAAAAAGTATTTTGTTAATAAATGACTTGTTGATAATTTTATATTTATGATTGCATAGCATAGTAACTACAGATTTAATTATATACTCACCAAATTATATGTGCTTCCCCATGGGCGAAGCTAGCGATCTCGAATATCCACGAAATGCCCATAACAAGGAACAGTTTCAAAGATAGAAGAAACCTGAAATTAGCTTAGAAATTAATAAAATAACTACTAGCAAAAATGAAACAGAAAATATTCTACTTTCTATCTCGTCATAAAACCACACACCGCCTTTTGTTGGATACTTACTTGTGTTTGAGGATATTGAGGTTATTTAACTGGTATTTACGTGTCTCTTTAATGAAATTGTAGGACGAAAGGGAAAACAGCACCACGTTGGCTGTAACGAGAACTGCGATAGGCCCATAGAAGAAAATCCATGTTTCACCACGGCCTATAAAGAAAATTAACTTTAAAATAGGTTATTTTAAGCAAAACTTTGTTTTTCATTCTACGGAGAACTCGGGATCATGGAAGTTCGATAAACTTCATTGGAACTGACTGACAACCGAGGCGAGACTGGGCATGGCATGGACGGCTTACGGAGAGAGGCTTGGTTTCGGGATAAGTTGAGCGTTGAGAGCGTGTAGTGGTTGTTGACAAAATACAGTAAAGAGAATTTCGGGTCTAATATCGTTAAGTGCTCAAGTGGTATCTTCAAGTAAATTAACTTGTGTCTAAACTGTCATAGAGATTTCATACGTCCATCCAGGCAGATATGTACAGAATGTTTGCACGTTTAAGAAATTCCCAATCATTATAACTTACCGCTAAACCAGCAGCTGCCGTCTCCAAATCCAGGCTTCCAGTGGTCCCCTTCTACTACATTGGTTATTACACAGACCATTAGGAACAAAAGTGTGAATCCCCAGGCATAGCAACTGTATGTTAAATATTGCTTCCTTTCCGTCTTTTTCATGTAGCTGGCATCCCTGGTAAAAAACATTAGTTTCAAAGATCATTTTAAATGGTAGTGGATATCTCCAACATCTGTACGTGTATATCTATTAATATCTAAGGAGTGTTGTCAGTGCTTTAATCAAGTTTTGTAGCTTTGTTATTCATAAGTCCCTCATGAACTGAGCATTACAAGTCCCAAAGGCAGGGCCATTGGGCATTACAGGGCCCAGAATTAAGCCAGAATAGGTATCACTTATCGACCTGGTAGATGAGATTTACAAAGTCACCTTATCTTATCGGTGCATAAGTTAGTAGTGTTTAAGATAACTCTCTGCCTAATTGCTATGATACTGATAAATACTACGACGGAAATACTAAAGGTTGTTCAGATCAATTAGAAGCGTCATCATTTTGTGGATAGACATAGAATAAGTAGGAAGCAGTTTCGTAATGCGTCTCGGCAATTTGCCTAGGTTTTGTAAGTTTTATTATTAACCAATTGTATTTACACTCGAATAGAATATAATAAATAATATTCAACACTCACAAAACAGTACGATACACGTTGATGCTAATAACGTTCATCCAGAAGAATGTTGCCATCATCCATGTGTAAACGGTAAAGCCTGAAAACAGGAGTAAGTTAGCCAATTAACCATATCTTGGGTTGGAAAAAGTGCATATACCCGTATATGATAGATATTTGTTAATACGTACTGTAAAGGGCTAAATAGGTTTGATATTTATAGCTTAGTATAACAATCAAATGACATTACATAAAACTTTAACGAAGATACAATATAATTTTTATAATCATTCTCCTCATATATTTGTGAAAACCGCATAAAGTTCAGTTTTATTTGATTGTATTGCAAACAGACGAGGGACTTGTTTTTACTAATCATGTAAGTACGTAGTTAAATGGTGGTCTGCTGAAATGTCTGCTACTAGAATTAGAAATTCGGATGTTACAATTACATAATTATCTTAATATACAGTAGATACACATTTACGTCAATCTACTTTAATTAACTTTAATTCCACAGTTTGCACTCATTTCATAAATGTACCTAGTGATAACTGGCTAGTATTTAAAACATTGTCAAGGATGAATTACTTTTTGTGCCTCGTCTGGTTATTTCGTTTTTCACATGTAATCGCGAGGTTCTGTTGGAGAGTGACACGACCAATATGATAGGTTTTTTATAATACAGACACACATTTGGGCTGTCGAAGCCCCCTTCGACATCCCAATGCTGGATGTTTTTCAAAGCAATACCCGGGTCTTCGAGCAATAAACTAAGGTACAAAAGAAAACGCGGTTTGTCTTTGGAGGCTCCATATAGAATATATTCCAAAATAGATTCCGCATTTATATAATCAGAAAAACTAAGTAATTGTGTACAGGTTTACATATTTTTTAGAAGTTTGTAAATATTTGAAGATGAATCCCGCCCATCCAAAATTTCTTATAGATAATATACCTACATAAGCAAGATATTATAGTTTTCGTTAGTTATAATATTACCTGCGATAGTACACATCTCGCCTCTGAAACCAGGACTGAGCTGCAATATACCTAAGGACAGGAAACCCAAGGCCATACTGATACACATGCACATGTAGCACTTGCCCTGTAGATCTCTGTAAAACAAAAGCAAAAAATCTTATCAACAGTAACCAAAGTTAGCCTTTTTTAGAGATTAGTAGAACAGACATATTTTTCTCTCTAATGTTACTATCGTCATTTTTGACAAAATGTAGACCATCAGTTATCTGGAAATTATGTTCAAATCATTGGACACTATTTTTGTTTTCAAAAGTTAGGTATTGAATATCGTTGAATTCCTTTTAGTAGTTTGATTACAGTCGCCTTCCTATGCTTCTGTCGCTTTCCTAAAGTGACAGAACTCCTAAAATGACCAATGATGCACAAATCTATCGGAAAGTCATCGTGAAATATTTGAGTTCGTTCAAAGGAATACTAATCATAGTAACAAATACTGCGCCGATTTTTCGAAGCATCTAAAGTGCTCAAAATATAAAGCAATATTTGAAATTTCAGTAAATCATGTTATCTGGATATGTTCTCTGTCAGTTTATATTAGAAGCTGACTGTTCCAATTGGCTATACGGTGTGGTCGTAGTGAAGTAAAGTACTAAGAACTAAAATACTGAAATATTTGGACTTGACAATAAAAAATAAACTTATGTCACTTTTAACGTACAACGACGACGTTAATTCTCGAAATTTTTACTTCAAGTATAAATATTTACTAAGAACTGTGTACTGTGCACATAATAATTACCAGTATTAACTAATGTGTAAACTCTCTTGGCCACATTACGTTGGTAGGTGTTTACTTGCGGATTCCCTCAAATGTGGGCATTTTATGAGAAGTCATAAGAGTGAAAAAGTGTGTCACTAATAAAACAAAGTCTCCTAACGAATTTGATAAAATGGCTCTTCATATTAGCATAGGATTTAACTAACTAAATTGCGTTCCAAAACCAAAACTCAATCTAAATAACGAAATATCATTAGGAAGAAACTCTGATAGTATTATAAAATGACCTTAAGTATTTTTTTTTATTAAACTGTAGCATCCACTAATTTGAGTTTTTATTATCATTATTTCAATTAACCCTAAAGAAGCTAAACTGCGCTAACTTTGTGTGTTGAAGATCACCATTGATTCCTCTATTTTCAAATAAGTAAATTTCCAAGAAGAACTCACCTTAACTGTGGCAGGTACGCATATAATCCGGTGGTCGCGACGAGAAAGAAAACAGAGATTAGCGTCAAAATACCACTTGTTTCTATATTATCACTGGTTTTGGAAATTTGTTCGAAACACACCACTGCTACCGGAACCGTGCCTTGTGTTTCATCACTACCGTTGCGGTACATATCACCTAGACAGTACCTAAAATAAACATACAAAATAGCCTATTTTATTCGTTCGGTATAATACCTGGTCTAAGACTAAGAACTTATCTTAAGTTGCAAGTTTTTGTTTCACTATGCTAGTTCAAAAGTATAAAGGCTTTTTGTAGACTTCTAGTAGGTATAGGGTACTCAGTATTTAAACTTAGGTTGAGGCATATGCTTCATTGGGGACTCTGAAGCGGTGTGACATCGCTATCCCTTGCTATTGTAGGATTTCGTACTTAATACTGGCAATGAATTAATATTAGGAATATACTCACAGATTCGGATCTTCAACGAACACGAAGCCGGGAGCATCCAATGTGGATACTTTGTCACCATCCAAAATGACATCCCTTAGAACCATTCGTCCATTGGTGCAGTTCAAAGGTACCATTGTGTCGTTATAGCCACAAATACCATACCTCTTGAGCACCTGATTGTCTTCACAACATGGCGTTGCGGAGAGCACCATACCGCATAATGTCAGTAATATAAATACAGTTTCCTGAAAAAATTAATATTTCACAACCTTTATTCGCTGTAATGCCTTCCTTTCCTACATATCATCTGGCACAAAAAGTAATAAATAATTTGCTTGAATAAGTACCTACTTATTCAAGGAAATTATTTATTACTTTTTGTGCCAGTTTGGATACCTATCCAAACTCATTTATACAGCGAGATAAAAGTTTTAGAAGTTCCTTTAGCCCCATGCCACAGAATTTTTAATTTTAATTTTCACATTGCATGATAAGAACACACGACATCGTGACGATATCGTCGCGAATTATGGATGATATCGTCACGATATCGTGCAATGTGAAAACGCCCAATAGGGAATGGTATGTAAGTACTTACATACCCATGCGGCCCATGCCCCCAACTTTATGGAAATGGAAATTCAATCAATGAGACTATTGCGTATATAAACTCAGTCCATTCAGCCATTATGTATTATTGAGTTGCGATGCGTTTAACAACAGACTGATAAGCATACTCCTATCGAGTGGGATATCAGGCTGGGCCATTGACAGTTCACATTGAAGTTCGGTCAGTTAATAATAATTACACCTAATAACGTGCAGCGTTCATTGAACTTATTAACTGTACTTAAAAATATTTTTCTTGTAATCAAGTTTTAAATAGGGTTGACAAGGGGTCCTACCAAGGTCTATGAGACCCAGGCCAACCTCACTTGCAATTGGTTGACCTGCTAAGGCTCTAACAAACGCGGGACATTATGTTGCATTAAATTACTGTCAAAAAGTGAGCCTATAATATGCCTCTTCGGGGAAACAGCCGTGATTGTAGCCCTGGGGATATACTCCTGTTCCGAGGGTGTGACCCATGACGCCCAGCAACAGACGTTAAGGTGGCCATTTAAAAAAAGGCGTAATCGTATGGTTATGTTTTCCATTCAAAAACCCAATACCTAACTCAAAAATTTCAATGCAATACGATATCTGTCTATGCTTGCACTGAGATCCTGTAACTTTACTGACATTCACAGCCTTGAAGCAGATGCCAAGGACTTGTCTATTACCTACGTATTAGCCAGTATGAGTAACATACTAAATCGGTGACATATTTAAAACGATCAAAGAAGTGGGTCAATCAACAATCAGTGATCGGTACCTAATATATGTAATGAGGGTAATTCAGTTAGCTTTTGATGCTAAGGTCAAGATCTTGAACGTAGGTATATATGTGGTGGGTGCAAGATTTATTTGTTGATAAAATCCTTCCTTTGGCTAACAGAATTGATTTCGAGCACAATAAAATTATTCATGATTTCAAACCGTGGCCTGCGAACCAGGTCTTAGTATTCCTAGGTATCAACATTTTATTTTAATGCCTACTGCTACACTGCCTTCAATTATGTTGAACTCTGTATGAATCATGGGGTTGGTACTGATAGTACCTATCTGTTTATGTAGGTATATGTAAAATAAATATAAATATTTTATAAATATTGTAGGACATTTTCACACAACGCCATCTAGCTCAAACTAAGCTATAAGCTTGTGCTATGGGATCTAGACAACGAATAAACATATTTATATTCTAGCTGTTGCCCGCAGCTCCGCCTGCGTATTATAGTTTTCTTGATCCTGATTTCCAAGAAACACAGTCAGTACCTAAAAACGTATTCTCTGCAATGAATGGGCGAGTATGTTGTCTCCTGAGATATTTGTTTTGCAAAACAAATAATACTGTTATGATGTCAAGGATTATTTTTAAAACCATTATTAACGTATTTAGTTATGATAGCTGTTGCCCGCAGCTCCGCCTGCGTGTTATAGTTTTCTTGATCACCAGTTACAAATTTAGTTTGATGACGATTGATTAATTGAGGTATTCAAACGCGTTATAAAAACAGCAAATAGGGGAATTCAGTTTTGCACCCTGGGTTTTTTTTTTACTTAAGAGTTTTTTTATGTACTAATCGTGTAAAAGACGTTCAATCACATCATTTACAGGCCGGTTACAGTGTGAGGTTTACACACACATTATAAAAACAGCAAATAGTGAAATTCAATTCTGCACCTGGTTTTTTTAGGTACTAATCATGTAAAAGACATTCAATCACATCGTGTACAGACCAGTTACAACTGAGGTTTACACACTCGTTATAAAAACAGCAAATAGTGAAATTCAATTCTGCACACCGGGTTATTTTCTTACTTCGATTTTTTTTAGTTACTAATAGTGTAAAAGTCTTTCAATCACATCATGTACTGACCAGTTACAATTGAAGTTTACACACTCGTTATAAAAACAGCAAATAGTGAAATGTAATTCTGCACACTTGGTTTTTTGTACTTCGATTTTAATTTAGGTACTAATCGTGTAAAAGTCATTCAATCACATCATGTTACAGACCAGTCACTACACGCGTTATTAAAAACAGCAAATAGTGGAGTGGAAGTCACACCAGATTTTGATTTTTAATTAATTTTTTTTTTAAAGTATTTTTAGGTATTTATCGCGTAAAAGACCCGCTTCTCCTCAACGCTTTAGTGAAAACCGACATACAGACAGCGAACCGATTGTAATAAAAAAATAATAAAAAGCACATACCTGCAAAAATGTTTATTTAATGGTATGTAAGATTTGTCCCGGCTGCGGCTGTAGGAAATGTGGTTTGAACTACATTATAAATTTGTATAGTGCCCGGTAACGGCAATATGTTTGCCCGCTGTTACGTGGGACCAACAAAATTACTGGCAAATCATGGGTGTGTAAGGCACTTCTGCCTACTCCTTCGGAGATATAGGCGTAAGTCTTAAATAAAACGAACTCTACATACTAAGTGAAGCAAACTACGACGAATTAGTGAACCCCATTTAAATCGATTCAGCCATTTCTGAGGTTATAGTGTAGAAAAGTACGGACAAAACTTTTTTATTTATGAACCGATTGAAATGACACAAACAGTAAATCCACCCTATAGACAGCGACCAGTTACAGATAATATATTATGTATGATGATGATGACGATGATGATTGATCGAGGAATACACACGCGTTATAAAAAGCAGCAAATAGTGGAGTGCAATTCACACTGGTCGATTTTTTTTAGGTAATCTATCTCGTCAAAGACCCTCTTGTGTGTGTTGTCAAAAGAATTATCTATTACTGAGCCACAGTTATATAACACCTGTACTGGCTGTTGTAATTTTGATTTGAATTAGAGTGGTTATGGATTTTCTATAGTGCCCTAACAGCGAAAAAATAGGCAGGCCCAATAATACGTAGGACCAACTAAAGTACAGGCACAGTGTGGGTATTTACCGCACCTCTGCCTACCCCCTTGGGGATATAGGCGTGATGTTTTTGTCTGACTGTCATGACTGTCACTTCATATATTTTTTGTGCCAAATGTGGTCCCATCGTAGTTGGAACCGCGACCAGGGGTTGCTTAACTTGCGATTATGTGTGATACTTTAGATCAACATAACTTTTTTATTTATGAACCGATTGAAATAAAACAAACCTTAAATGTTAAGTTGAATAAACCACAGCGTATTACTGAAAACCGCATTCAAATCGGTTAAGCCGTTTCTGAGATTAGCGTGTTCAAACATTCAGACAAACAGACACACAGACAAACAGACAAACAGACAAAAATTCTAAAAACCATTGTTTTGGGTACTATTGCGCTCATAAAGCCCTCCTACAACTAGTTTCCCTATTATATCTTCGATGTACAGATATCGACCACTTTTTTTTTTTTTTTTTTTAATTCCGCGGTCCAAGGCCGCGGCCGCTCTAACGTCCGTTGCCGGGCGTCCCTGGTTACTAGCAGAGGGTATGTCCAGTGGCGCCCGGCGGAGATATCGACCACTTACAATTTTATTATTTGTATTGATTTTCTAAATACACACATAATATATAAAGAAAACTCCCAAACTCCGAATCAAACATTTGTGGGTCACACAAATATACGCTCATGCGCTTTCCTCGAAGGGCTAGACTCAGACCAGAATGTGTATGGAAATATGTACGAATTACAATTCTACCAATAGCATAGAATAGGGAATAGCATGCAGTAAGCATAGGCTGTTTACTATGAAATAGATTATACGTAGGTAAGTAGTTAAATATATCAACATATTTTAAAATTATCTAAGTATACTTCCTCTACATAAATATCGGTAAACAACTATAAACTTTAACTTTAACTATAACTTTAAATATCGATTTAAATGAACAATGGATTGTCCATTGTTCATTTAAATCGATATTTAAATATTCATTTTTAAATATATATAAACACGTGTGTGGGCAAAATAGTGTAATTGTCTGATATGACACGTACTACACGAAACTTTACATTAAACCTCTGATAAGAAAAAAATTAATTCTGTTTTTCTTCATTACATAAAAGCTATCTGCTTCTTTATAGGTGCAAAACTGCATAGAAGTCCTAGTAAGTGGTGCATGCATCGGCAGGCTTTATTCACAATTGTTGGAAACTGTCGTTGCCGAATCCAAGCGAAAAATTTTCGATTCATAAATCCGTCATTTGAATATTTCAGGTTTATCATGACAACCGACAAGAGCACACCCAAACGTAAATATAAAATAAAAAGTTCTCTCTTCTCTCTTGAAATCCCATAGGAAAATCATTAAGTAAATACCTACTTAAAAAAACCTAAGTTTAATAAGGCAGTGTAAAGGCAGCCAAACATCAAATAAATACATTCATGGCCCGAATACAGACAAAATTGTTGTTTTTTTTTATTAGTTCACAACTAGTCGCGCTAATATTGCCAATATGTAGCGGCCACCAAGTTTTTACATCGCCCGCGGGGCCGCGGATATCATCAAGCCTATACCTACCTACTAGTAATAATAATTATACACCATACACACAATGTCGATATTTATATTTGCACCCGTCGCCATTTGTACTACTATATTCCTAATCAGTGCCTACGAGAATCTACGTGTTGGGACTACTTCTTATCTCAATGATAGGTTAAAAAAATGGGCATATCAAAGAGTAATGTGGATGGCAATACCTAAACAACTTTAAAATGTTGGTCTTTTCACTTGTTTGTATTTATAATCGGGTTCCATGTCAGGTCACATTTTATCAAAAGTGTGAAACAGATGTGTCTCTAATGAGCTCGCGACGTTATCGCTATAGATAACTGTTATATTTTACCAGTTATTGAATTAATTTTAAAACAAATCAATCTCAGATGTGCCTTCTTAAAACAACGCTTAATGTAGGTACCTACTACTGTACTACTTAAAGATCTACGCATACATACTGATCGGGCAACTTTGTTTTATATTTTGTAGTGATATTGATTGGGTTTTTTTACTTCCGCGGCCCTTGGCCGCGGCCGCTCCTACGTCCGTTGCCGGGCGTCTCTGGTACGTACCAGAGGGCCGTCATTACGAGAACAATATTTTATCCACTTCCTTTTTCATACGATAACATGGTTTTATCGGACTTCTAAACACTGTTTTTATTAACAGACTAAAAAGGTCTTTTTTTAATTTTTGTTCGCAGATAACTTCGTCGTTTAAGAACCGATTTTAGTACTTCTTTTTTGTTGGAACGTAGATATTTCCAAGTTGGTCCCATTATAAGGAAACTAGGATATGATAATCGGATCCCGGAAAAATCGAGGGAAACCTTCAAAAATTGTAAGGGCGAATAGTGCGTTTGTTCATTTTTTCATTGGGTTTGGAGTCGATCTAATGAGAGTGCCAACCAGTCGAGGGAACTCATCCACGATTTACAGCAGTTGGGTACGTTGTGTTTGGGCAGTTTGAGTTTGATTAGTTTGTATTGAAGAGAAGTTTACATATCCCAAATTACTTTTTAGTTTACCGTTGAAGTCGGGGTTCTTTTTGTTCAATATTATTCTCTTGTATTTCTCTCAACCGATTACCAACAGTATTGCCAAATTGAGGGAGAGGGAGCGTACCAAGGGAGAGGGAGCGTACCCTCCCCACCGAGTTCCAAAGTCAGCGGCGAGGGCGCCGTAGACTCATCTACGCCTAAGATCATCGACCTCCATGATCGGGGCCTGAGGACGGCGGGATAGTCACCCGCCGTCCTTACAGAAGCAGGCTTGAAGGCTCGCGTGCTGCAGTATCCGTTGAGCACGTCAAATGTCATAATTTTTTCCTGAATTTCTGACATTTAGCGCACTCAGTAGTGCTCAACTTCAAATTCTCAATTCAGAAACCGGCCGTAAGGCAACTGTCAGGTTTGTTATGATGAAACGTGTTCTGTGGGTCATGTAGCTCATTAAATAAAAATAGATATCATCGGTAATAAAATGTCATTATTCTACCTTATGTATACCAGTTAATAATAAATTAATAACCTTCAAACACTGGTTTGTACTTTACGAGTTTCTAGTAAAAATAAAAATAATTAGGCTCGTTCTTACGGGTGCCACTGGAAATACTTCTTGGTGCGTAACAGAGACGCCCAGCAACGGACGTAAGAGCCTAAGAGCGGCCGCGACTCGTTCTTAAACAAAACAATGTCTTAAACAAAAAAAATCATTAATTTGCTTGTTGTAAATAAAATAAAAAATTTTTAGGGTTCCGTACACAAAGAGTAAAACGGGAACCCTATTACTGAGACTTCGCTATCCGTCCATTCGTCTGTCTTGGACCTGTATCTCATGATCCGTGATAGTTACAAAGTATAAATTTTCACAGATTATGTATTTCTGTTGCTATAATAAAAACAAATACTTACCATACAACAAACCAGATTTTTTCCGTTTTCATACGGAACCCTTTTTTGCGTGAGTCCGAATTGCACTTTGCCGGTTTTTCCGTTTGACTTATAACCGAGCTGTATCAATACAGTTCGGTTATCATCACAGATAAAATATAGATACCTATATAATTTTACAAAATGAATCACAAAACTATATCTTGGGCTGGACTCGAACCAGCGACTGATTCCTTCCAACTGAACAAGATACCACTAGCCCAAGACATCTAATTTCGTGATCACATTGTGTTAATATTGCGACTTACGGCGTCGCCAGAGCGCCATCTACCGGTAGTTGAGGAACTAACGACTATGGTACCTACTCGTTAGTCATTCATGTTTACAGATTATGTTTTTGTTATTACCTTATATGAATTATCATTGCAATGCGGTCATAATTACCTGCTTGATTCGTAATTTATAAAGTTATCTAGTTATGTGAAATGATTTATTTATTTGTATAGGTCATTAAATGGCTTTTAAAAACGTTAGTAAGTACCTACTTAAAATAAAAATTATTATTGTTTCTATATACATGTACTGCCAGATTCGCAAAGCAATAGGTAGAACCGAGAGAAAGAACCTGGCAATAAAACTCTTTTTCTATAACTGACAGGTAAATTACACATTTTCTTAAGAGTCCGTATGCAGAATCGAAACGGGCGGAATTAGGTATTTGACACATTTTGTGCGTGAGTCCGGAGTTACCGATGGTGGTCAGCCAGTAGGTACGGCGATTACATGGTTTTGATCTTTTTTTTTTCATTTTATAATAATAGTGTCTTGTGTGGGGGAGGTGAAAAGAGGGCTAGGAGGGGGGGGGGGGTTTCTCTCCTTAAATTCAAGAAAAGACCCTCTATACTCGTATGATCCCGTAATCAAAACTCCTCTACCTTTCCTCTATCGTTGCACTCTCAAAGGGGGGGCGAGGGTTTTTTCCTAATCAAAATCATTTGAACTCATCTGCTAGTGGCGCACCTGCTAATCAACGGACGAGGCTCGTTAATTTACGGTACCTATGAAGTGGCTTCGGTCCCTACGTGGCTACCGGGTGTTGGTCCGGGGGGTGCCACCGTGCAACTGTGCTAAAGCCCCACAAGTAACCCAGCCCAGGCTGGTTGCGTAAGGGGTTCAACAGCTGCACCGCCGGGCTCGGGGCCATGTATGGTGCAGCAGGCATGGAACCAGTGGGGGCAAAGCGGAGTCTAGTGTGGGTGGTGTGGGTCGATTCGCTGGCCAGGGAGACCCTTAGCAACGGCGTTGCCGCGGCCGCCCGCAACACAGTCATGGGGTCTGCCTGGGACCAACCACACCAGGAGGCTGCCCCACATGTTCTCGCGCATAATCCTGATGTGGGATCGCCGCTCCGGGTGGTAACCGGTGTGGGATAGCGGCGGCCTTGCACCAGGGGGGTTTGGTAGCCCTTCCGTCCGAGCGGGTCGGCTCCAACCTAACCACATGGTTCCAGACGAAGTTAGCCCCTGCGCTTTGTCACTTATTACTGCTGCACCAAATGTCGCCCTGTCTTCACGCTTCTTCTTCAAATTTATAATGGCAGTGCAACAGAAATAAGTAAACTTTCCACAGCGGCCCCAGGAAACCCCACAGCTTCACTTTTCGAGGTGGAGTTCACCAACATCCGTGGTCTCCATGCGAACCTCGATGCCGTCCACCATACCTTGAGACGGCTCGGCCCGCTGTGACGTTTCTCACGGAGACACAAATACGCCGCCCTGACAACACGCCTTACCTGTGTTGCCCCGGTTATGTATATATGTATCGAGGAACAATACCGGGGGGCCGCAGGGGTCCGTGCTGTCACCAACTCTTCCTTCTGCAAATCAATGATATGCTATCCCTCGGGAACATTCATTGTTATGCAGATGACAGCACATTGCAGGCGTGTGCATTTACAGCGAAGAAATCCCCTTTCCTTCCCCTACCCTCTCTTCAGAATGCATTATTACCAATGAAGGGCAACCTTGAGATCCTTGACATAGACGTTCGTCAAGAGCTCAATAATAAAAACTACATCGAAAGATGTATAGGGCTAGCTTCGTGGAAACTAGGAATACTGAATAAGGTAAAGCGATTCTTTACACTGCATCAGAGGTGTCTGCTGTACAAGACGCAGATTGGACTCTGCGTCGAATACTGCTCTCACTTCCGGGACGGCTCCGCGAAGTATTTGCTGGACGCTCTCGACGCTATGCAGCGTCGAGCTATCCGTATTATAGATTGTCCGGAGGTAACGGGAAGCTTTGAGCCGCTAGTTCAGCGCCGAACAATAGCTTCCTTGGCCGCATTTTACCGTATTTACCACGGCGAGCATTCTGAAGAGCTCTTCAATCTGATCCCATCTTCCTTCCGATCCCGAACAACGCGTGCCGGGCAGAGATGCCACTCCCACACAGTAGGTACATGTTCGCGAGAACCGAACGTTTTAAACGTTCGTTTCTGTGCCGAACGATACTGGCCTGGAACGCCCTGCCTGTGCACGTGTTTCCTCCCACATATAATCCTGGGTTCAGTAGGTCGTCAAGTTGAGGGCCACTCTCTATAGTATAGTGTGCTGTGAGTGACCCACAATCGCTTGACGTCGTCACGACTTACTACCAGGCGGGTGGCGTCAAATTGGCGAACCCAATACAAAAAAATAAAATAAAAAACTACCTCTATAAAATTATTACTCATTTTGACTCTACTCGGGAGCCCCCCTTGGGGGACTGGAGGGCAAATCTCAAAAACTCGGAATTTTCCCTAGGTTCCTGAACCCCCTTTACATTTCTGCAAAAAAAACATAGGTACCTTCCCCTCCACCATCAAGGAGAACAATAAAATTGTGTCAGTGAGTGAGTGAGTAATCCAGCTTTATAAAATATAACAGCTTTTTTTAACAAAAATAATGATAAATACATTCTACATAATCACTTGTTGTATTTAAAAAGAAGCCTAATCATCACAAAATAATAACTAATATTACCAAAGTATCAAAATCTCACGCCACGCTATATTCGTCTGTAGACGGCGTCGAATTTTGGCGCGCAGAGCGACACGTCCTCTCCCTGTAAGCGCTTGGCGCGGACTGTTTACTTGAGGCATGCGTCGAGTATTATAAAGCGAAATTTAGGTGTTTTTAAAAGATTATTTACAGCCTATTTTTTATTATTTAGCTTTCTTTTTTTTTGGAAATGGATTGATTTTGAACCAAGGTTTATTTATGTTGTTTTAATTTTATGAACGAGAGTTTTATGTAGCTGAAATAAGAACCAATTCATTGCCCATTTTCTCTAAAATTTGATTAACTTAAATATTTGTTTACTCAATTTTTTTTTATGAAAGTGATAAAAAGTAATCCATACATTTGATAGATGACTTTTACAAGAATACACTGTATTTTTGTAATACTTTTTAGACGTCAAAACAACTAGTGAATTTGTGATATTCTAGACCTCTTCCAGCAAAAGATACGAAAAACTACCGATTGTTTTAGGTCGATTAATCAAAATTTAATGCCAAAAATAAGAAAGTAGCTCACTTATTTGATCATTATTGAAATGATATTTCATGTTGTGCATTAAAACTTATAAAAATACAGTATTTTCAGTGTAAAAACACGTCTGTAAAATCAGCGAAAACGGTAAAATTTAATAGGAGGACTCTTAAGACTAAATGTGGACGAATGTACATTGGTCTCGTGTCAAAATCAATAACAGTGTGTATAATACAACGTATGACTATGTATGACTATGAATGACTATGTATGACTAGATAGGATTGTGTGTAAATGTCCCATGTTACTAGCTTATGCCCGGAGCTCTGCCTGCGTGGAATAGCTTCTTAACTATAAAGATAACTTTATAGATTCCAGTTTTGTACGGTTAGGTCCTTATAAGAAGAAAATACAAAAGTTTGTGTAGATTATTTAGATATCTGTTACTCAATCTCTCAAAAAGCATTGAACAGGTGTAAAGGGGTAAAACGGGAACCCGATTACTGACACTTCGCTGTCCGTCCGTCTGTCTTGGACTGATTACATGAACCGTGATAGTTAGAAAGTTGAAATTTTCACAGATGATGTATTTCTGTTGCCTGTATAACAACAAATACTAAAAAACAGGATATAATAAATATGTGGGCTGGTTCCCACACAACAAACGTAATTTTTTTTCTTTTTGGTACGAAGCCAACGAAACCCTTTTTTTGCGCGAGTCCGACTCGTGTATGACCGGTTTTTTATGAGAATTATGGCTAATTTCAGCGATATTTTGTCATTTTGGGCCAGTGTTTAACATCCTTATCATTATCTTATTCGCACATAATTGTCATAGTAAAGTTCTGCAATAGTAAATCTGTACAACTATTAGAAACTGAAAAGTTACCATGGTACATAATAGTTCAAGTACGCCACCCGACAAATTCACAATTGCATTTATAATATTAGTATGGAATGAAAGTCATTCTTGTTCATACTCATACCGAGATATTTTCGTTACTAAATGACACGGTTAAATTTAGTTTTACAAGTGCATCGCCTTTAGTATTCCTTCGTGACCTGATCAAAATGAACATTCTCCATTATTTTAAGACTTTCTCACTATAAACATGTAGATATTTATCATTCATACCTACATATAATCACGCATTTTTCTCCGAAGGGTTTTAGACAGAGGCATATTACTGACCTACTTTTCGCCAGCAACTTAATGCTGGTCCTATTGTACCTTGGAGGACTTTTAGTTTTATCTTTCATCTGTTGATCGGCAGGTGTACCACTTGCAGGTGAAGTTGGCTCGGATCTCTAAGATCTTGGCCAACAACAACAATAATTTTTCCTGTTTTGATTCAGAGTTTCTGACTATTGCCCGATCTTGGTTTTAGTTGTACCTGGCGGTATCTCTGACGCAAGTAACTTGACTCTTTGAACTTTGTTGTTTATCTTGGTGCATATTTTGATTGCAAGTAAGTAAATATAACCTATGATCAACAGACTTACATTATTATCCGCTTTGTCCCGGGACCCTGGGGTTATCCCGGCAATGGATATTAAGGCGAATAATATTTTAAAAGGTCCTCTTTGTGACTATTTCATAGAGAAGTTAAAGCAAATGATTATAATAGGTACCTTCATTTGGCTACATCGGGTGTAAAATCGAAGAGAACTACCAATGTAGGCCAGTCAGTATATAGCCTGTTTCTTGATTAAGCTTGAACTTAGCTTAACTAACTACTTACACGGAATAATATTGTGGAATTTTATAATAACCATGGAATCATGTAATTTTACACAGATGTGTCAGTATCTTGTTTTATTATAATACAGGACTTGAGACAATGCATAAGATAGGAGAATTGAATATCGTATATACCTACCTATGTAAAATTAACAATTGGAACTTTTGTTGACGGTATATTTAAATCTATAAGCGTCAACATAATAACATCTAATTACTAGAAAGTAATTAGATGTTATTATGTTGACGCTTATATGTAAGTAATTAAGTAACGTTATTAAAAGAATTTAATAACGTTACTTAATTACTTACAGAAATTAGAAACATAACTAAAAAAAAAATTCTTCGCTTATCTCATAAAAAATACCCTCGACTTAACTTTACTATCTACAAAATTTTAATTTTAAATAATCCCTAAAATCATTTTACACTAACAAATAATATTAACTCACCTTCATGATAAAATACTACGATGTTACTGCAACAGTATTTTTTAAATCACTCACAATAAACTTGCGCAGGATCCGCTCAGGCTGCGTGCGATTCTCGAATGAGTGATGTTAACAACATAACACCGTCGTCGCAGTTGTTAATCGATTCTCGATTGTCAACATTGCTTGTTTTAGCATATCGATTTGAAAAGGCTAGTGTAGACACCAAATCGTAGGTGAACGTGTGTACTATAAATAGTATAAATTTTATTTGAAAAAATGCGAAGTTGAGAGATTAATTTGTACGTGTCACACACAATTAACACTCGCTAACTGACGCAAAATGATGATCCGGCCGGATAGTAGAAAAGGCGGCATAGGGCGGATACCGGATAGTTACCGGATATCCGTTTTATCTGAATAATAACAATAACAATCTGAATAATAAATGATTTAATAATTAAAAAATGAAATGAATCTCTAGTCTACAAGTTCTACAACCCATCAAAGAGATTCAATCAAAATTGTATTTCTACTCCAAGGGTCACAAAATAGATGCTTTTTAGGGTTCCGCAGTTCAAGTTTCGGAATAGTTTCGTCATGTCTGTCCGTCCACCTGTCTTCGGCTTTCCTCCTAAACGGTGAGTGCTAGAAACATGAAACTTTGCATGGATATGTGTATTTACTTCTTTGACAAAGTGCTACAATAAAAAAAATTAAAATATTTTTTTGGTGTACCTCCCCGTACACGTAACCAGAATTTGTAATTTTTTAAGTGTAACTCATCATCATTCACCGAGCCTTTTCCCAACTCAGTTGGGGTCCGCTTTCCAGTCTAACTGCGATTCGGCTGAACTTCGATATTTTCCGTGAAGCGACTGCCATCTGACCTTCACAACCCATGGGCGATATCGAAGTTCTGTAGTTAGACCGGTCGGATTTTTTAAGTGTAACTACGGAACCTAATTCTATGTGTGGCCTCACACGCACTTGGCCGGTTTTTTTCAAATACCAGCCAGTGTATCATGCATCCAACGGCATACAGTGGAAATTTACAATGTAAGGATCGCCTAGAATTTACAAAGTCCGATTTTCTGTCTGCAGTTTGGTGTTTAGGCACAGAGGTTTAGATTCCGGGCTCCCACGCAAATGAGTGAATTAATGAGAATTAATGAAGAACTGAATTTCTCCACTCCACATAACTTACCTCTCCTGGGTTAGATTAGGTACCTACTTAGTTACCATTTTGTAATAGGTAAATTGGGCTGATTCGTGTCGCGGCTTCATTAAAGATTTGATTATTTTATTAGATCAATTTGAAGATCGTTTGATTAGTTCGGACACGATATATTATTGTGTTGAGCGTCAGTTGTAATAGTATCTATTAACAAGTAAATATTCGTACGATATCTTTACCTAAGTAATCAACTTTCATAATCAGTTGATTCCTTGCACAGAGCATATAGCAAATACTCAGTCAGCCATAATGTGAGGACAAAATTTTGATAGGCGCTTTGGAAAATGGTTTTATACAACATTTTTGCTTCATACTCTTATCCTATAGGTTTCATACATTATGTAAGTTTGTATTCGTTCACTTGCATATTGCATATAAGTACTTTTTACCCACGATGGAAATATGACGGAAGGGGCCCGGTATACGCGTGTTTGGTGAGAGGATGTTTGCGCAAATCAATGTTGCCATTTATTCTCCTAAACTAGATACTTGTCTTGTCAGATTTTGATGCAGTTTTCAGTAATGGGTTCGGGTTTGATTGGTGCATGTCCTTAGATAGGTTTTATGGTGATAACTCACTAGGGGGCGCTGCAGCAAATATTGTTTGTGCAAATCCATGTTGCTATTTTTCTCCAAAACCTCGTCCGATTTTGATTTAGTTTTCAGTTATGGGTTCGAGTTTGACTGGTGCATGTTAGATAGGTGTTGCGGTGACAACTCACTTTTACCCTTTTTAAATTACGTATTAACCGCGTCGTAGATTTTTCAAAATTTTTAATTTTGTTCCTTGGTAGGTATATAAGAATTGCTGATTGCCGTTCAAAATACTGCTTCAATAGTGTACTGCTTCTGTAGTGTGTGTATTGCAAATGCCTGTGGTGCCGGTGCCTCGTACGCATTTTTTTTGCAATATTATCACTCCATTCAAAACTTACTTTAAGATTTTCAAGCCTAGGTCACCTACGACCAATTTTATATGGTTAGATTGTATACATATCATCACGCTTATTTCCCCGGGGTAGACAGAGGTGCATGACACACCCACTCTTTGCCGGTAATTTTGTTGGTCCTACTTAATAGGGGACAAGCCTGTTGCCGTTACCGCCGGGCACTTTAGGTACTTCATTAATTAATTCAAACCATAATTCCAACAGCTAGGATAGATGTTATTACATAGGTACATTTCTCGAGGGATAAGCGGAGCTTTGTATTTGTGTGAGTGATCACCAAAAGTACAGTAAAACACTTTAGTAGCTGAGTGTACAACACATGTGTGTGTGTAAAAGAGGTCACATATACGTTCACGTTCATGCACCCAAATGCAAAGCTCCGCTTATCCATCGCGATATGTAATGAGAATCTCTGTTGTCTGCATGAGCAATAGACGGTTAAATATACGGGTCACAATTCAGTAAGTAAATTATGAAAGAGGGTATTTATATTACTTATAGGCTCTACAGTAAAGGCATCCGATAAAAATCACTCCCCTTGAGGGCTGAGTGAGGCATAATGGGCATATTATACAACCCTCGCTGTCGCAGTCGGGTAAAAATAGGCAGGTCTCTACAAATAATTTTGTATTAAAGTACTACTGAGCCGCATCAGAAATGACCTTCACACTCACTTAAATAATGTATGATGATTTGAATGATTACCTATAGCGAAATAATTTATAGAAGTGACTAGATTTATTTAAATAAAGAGTATTTATACCTACCTACATACTTTTTAAACATACTTGTACACCTAAATATAATAATATGTACTGTACTGTAATGATAGATGTAGAAGTGGAAAATGAATAAATAAATAAATTTGGTAAACCATTCGGTATTAGTTCCACCAAAGTGTCTACATTGTTAGATACGACCGAGACTTCAATATGCCAAATCCTTTGAGTTGAATATTTCACACCACACTATGACAGGACGGTCGTGACGATAATTAGTTCAGTTAAGTAGCTATGGATTGAAGCCAGGGTCGTCTATAAGAACAAGAATATCTTGAATGCGACTTAAGTTGATGATGGATTTTTTTTTGCAATTTTCGCCAAATAAATACTTTAAATTATAAATTCAATACAAAAACGAATCTTTTGTGCAGTTTACACGTATCACCTTCTCCACTTTCCAGATAATTTCGAGCATAAAGTTTCACCTTTAAAATTGATTAATGACATTGTCATCTCGGTAATAAAGGACCATTTGCCAAAAAGTTGCTAAATTAAAAAAAACCTTCCAAATAGGGACTTTCTTGCTAGCATTATTAGCCAAGTTGTCTACCAATCAATCACTTTGCGCGACCTCCAATAAACTGCACGAGTGCTCAGCGTGGGCGAGTCAGCGCCGAGACCTCGTAGTGGGTCTGGACGTGGATACCCCCTCGCTGGAGACTCTCCAGCAGGAGTAGGTGGAACCCGGCCGTATCCTTCTACGAGCAGGTCATACTCGCGAAGGAGGCGGCCGAGAGGGAGAGGGAGAGGGAGCATACCCTGCCCGCTGAGTTCCGCATTCAGTGTCCAGGGCGCCGCAGACTTATTTCGATCTCCTTGATCGGGCCCTGAGGACGGCGGGGTGACCACCCGCCGTCCTTACAGAAGGAGGCTAGAAGGGTCCCGTGCTGCAACCAGCTTCACTCACCGACGCGGGATAAAACCCAACCCCAACGACGCGGGATGAAACCCGACCAAACCCCCGAAGAGGCCATACAGGTGGCCAAAGTCCGGGCGCCACTGGAAATTCCCTGTGTGCTCACCAGAGGCGCTCAGCAATGGACGTAGGAGCGGAAACGACTCCGGGCCGCGGACTTTAAAAAAACCTCCAATGAACATAAATAAATACAATAATATATCTGCTATAATTAATTGTTATTATTAAGTACATTCACTGTAACCAAAATCGAAACCTACGTTACATAACATATTATGAAGTCTTCATCTCCCGTTATTTTATTGTCACCCACGTCAAATTTTGGACATTTGTACGCACAACCGTCAAGGCCCATCAAGTTCGTAAAAATATCCAGTATCACCGTGAAATAAGGTTATCTTCATATACGGCTTGACAGTAAAAATGAGCGTCCCAGGGTACTTGTACCACTATAATATTCTGTGCCCAGGGTCACTTTATTATTCACAATTATAATTTACGCAAAATATTTACGACATACATTTACCGACTTTATACGACAATATTCGTAGAAATTTCGGTCACATGGCTATCAAGTAGTAGTAGGCACCAAGAGGATAACTGGAAGAAAATACAACAATGATTCAAATATTTGTAGGTCAGAGGTACCAAATGACTTAAACATTTCGACTTTAGCGAGTGATTTAGCATAGCTGGTCACCTCGAACAACGGTTGTTGTGCGGTGTTATCATAACCTGCAACCTCGTATCATTTATCGTATCTCCTTTTTAAAATTCACACTTTTCTTATGTTCAACTAATTTTTTTTGTGTTTTTGAAACCTTACAATTAGCTAAATCGGTTCGGAAATTTTCGAGCTGTGGTGAGATTAACAATAACGTCTTCGAATTCGTTCAATAGCTACGTGTAACTTTATTAGTCGTTTTAGTAGTACCTGCATGTCATTGTCATGATTCTTTATATAAAAATATCAACCTCTTTCTTCATATTAATTACTCGATCAATATTTATTTCTGAACTATCTATATAACGGTTCTTTCGCCCATTATCATTGGCACATCAGTATGTTGTACCACATTTTCTTCATCGTCTTCTAGCGCGAGACGTTTCTCTATGAATCCTGATATACAATCCAACCAGCCATGCTTGTACATGAGCTTCACAACACGACGACGGAAGACAACCAGCAGTAAAAATATGAACATTCCTTGGAGACAGTTGAATATGTCTATTATAGTCCTGTAAATAAGAAACAAAGGGTTATTTTATTAAAGTGACGGTTTGTAAAAACAGTACACAATTTAGTATTAAAGAGAGAAAACAATAAAATCTTTTTAAAAACAAGCTTTTATTAAAATGCGCTTCAAAGACTTAACTTTAACTATAACTTATAATGTCATTACACAATTTAAATGTTATAAAAACTTGTCCCTGTCCAGATTTCAGTAGTAGGTACTCGTATTTGCTGAACTGAACGGCGACAAGCTTTTATTTCATATAAATTGTGTAATGACGTTATAAGTTTATAGTTAAAGTTAAGTCTTTTAAGCGCATTTTAATATTTTTACCAATCAGAGTGGACTGAACTAAAACCGCCTGTAACCACTATTCTACATGACCATAACAGCATTCTACATAATAATAAACATACTTCAATGATTTTAAATACAATGGATTTCGGATCATCGCTCAAAAGTGTCCGAACTAAAAGAGAAACAAAACGCTAAAAGAGAAACAATCGCGCGCCAGTCTTGATTTTGACAACTGAACGACAACACGTTGCACAATGCCGTACTGTATTGTAAAACGTGTAAAAACTACGAAAAAAAAGCAAATTGAAGACGGTGTATCATATTTTCAGTAAATAAGCTTTTGTTTTATTATTTGCAATTTATTATTTCACTTAAAATACAGTATTTCGTCGATAATAAATTAAAAGACAAAAGTAAATATTGCAATCCAGTCCAATACCGAAGTACCTATCTGTCTCTTTCGAACTCATCCCAAGCTCAGTAAAAAGAAAGAGACCATTTCATTTTCACTGAATAATGTACTAACAAAATGACCATTCAGATTTATTCGGATTACCGATAGCGATAAAACTATTTGGAACAAAGATTATAGTGGAGACGCCTTGGCTCTTTATGATTTTTTTTTCGTTATATGAACCAACATCTATTTCAGTTTTCCTCGGGATCCAGTACACTGTGCACAATGGAAAAATATTATTGCCCTAGCACGGCGAGAAGAATATTTTGATCCAAAAAATAACAATCTTGTTTGTTCGGCTCATTTTATGGACATAACAAAAAGAGGTCCGATCTTTATGAAACTTGTACAAGAATCCCTTGATTGAATGGAGGAGATAAGCCCAAAAATGTTTTTAATTTTCACAGGGTATCATTGTTTTGTCATAAATATAATTACACATGTCATTTTATTTCGTGTATGTACTGTTATTTTCTTTTTATTTGGATTCTCGGTAATGTATTCCCACGGGAATCGGGGCCGAGATAACTATATCTCGCGGGCGGAGTCACGGTGATCAGCTAGTAGCCAATAATTTCGTATCCCAAAAATTAACCATAAGATAAAAATAAATTAATGATGCGCAGTTTTAGCAACTAATTCAGTCACTTGAAACACGGCTATCTTGTAATAGACGTAGCGACATAGCGTTATGAAAATAGTAATGAAAGCGGAAGAACTTTGACACCCGCAAGAAGTTTGGCATTTATAATATTATAATTAGTTAAATTCATTAATTCCCTTTTTGTTATTCATACACTACAGTTACTTATTATGAAACTGACTCGAAAAAAAAAATCTTTGTCAGTCGTTAATTAGTTTTTCAGCTTATTTCGTCTAACATAAACAAGTAATTACAATTTATAAGATTATGGAATTTATTGTAGTCTTACATTAATTATTACGCCTACGTAGGTACATATCATGGAATCCTTAAAAGACTTTAACAAAATAAACCTACTCCATTGTTTCTATGTTCACGTAGTTCAAGTATAAGCTGCATAAGGTGAATTAGTCAGGCGGACAGATAGAAGCTACGTAATGCGATAAATTAGTGCAAACAAAAGTGAACACTATTCCGTTGAATCAAGGTTTAAATTTTAATTTGAAATTTGTTTATATCTATGTATGCCTATGTATAATGTATAGGTCGACTCGGGACATTATTTTCTTGCGATTTGTTCTAGATCCTATGTCCGTTGTATTATAAGGTCTTTGACATACTTTAAATATTGTTTAAAAAAAATTGTGATTCTGTAGCTGGCGAGTAATATTGGATATAAATACGTAGGTCACACTATAAGTTTTGCGTAACTTAAAAAAACAACATGTTAAAACCAAAATATTATGTTTATTGCTTTTCAAAATACTCTCCTTTACATTTTAAACATTTTTTCATGTGATCGAACCATTTTTTAAAACAGGAGGACCACAGATCTGAAGGCATGTTTTCTACGTGCTGATTGAACGTTATCACTGCCTCTTCGGAGTTGGTAAAAATTAAACCTCTCATCAAATCTTTGATTTTGGGGAAAATACAGAAATCACAGGGTGCTAGGTCGGGGCTATGCGCAGGATGGGTGACGAGTTGTACTTTTTCGGAAGCTAAAATGACTTGGTTTTGTTGGCCGTGTGTGAAGAAGCGTTGTCATGATGTAGGAGAACGCGGCTTTGGGGTCGTCTTTCGCGAACTTTTTCTAACACCCTGGGTAAACAAATGGTAGAATACCACTCGGCATTAACACTCTTTTGATCTTCAAGTGGAATTGTACAGCTGGGACCCGTAGCTGAGAAAAAAAACGCGATCATTTTTTTACCAACGTTTCTCGCCTGCCTCACTTTTGTTGGCTTGTTCTCATTTTCAAACCCCCATTCACAAGATTGCTGTTTTTTTCGGGTTTAAAACAATAAATCCACGTTTCGTCTCCTGTGACAATGTCATAAACAGCATTAGAATGTCCGTAGTCGTACTTCAGTAGCATCTGTGAGCACCATTCCACGCGTGCCCGCGTCTGCTCCGCTGTCAGTTCATGAGGGATCCAACGACAACAAAGTTTCCGAACTTTCAATTCTTCGTGTAAAATTTTCTGGATTTGACTCATACCAATCCCCAATGGTCCTCAAATTGTCTCATAGGTAATCCGCGGGTTTTCTTTAATTAACCGCTTAACAGTAGCCACATTATTTTCGTTGACGGCAGTTGAAGGCCGCCCTTCACGAAAATCGTCATGTAAAGAAACTCGACCTCTCACAAATTCAGCAAACCATCGCCTCACGGTGCTCAAACAAGGTGCTTCTCTCCCAAAAGCATTTTGAAGACGAGCGGCACAGTATTGCGGAGAGAGAGAACTTTTAAAATCATAAAAAATCATCGCTCTACAATCTTTTCGACATAATTCCATTTTCGATGCATACGTAGAACTTTGATGTGTGATAAAAAACAATTGACAAATGATTTCCCGCCAATTGTTTTTTGGAGTTTACTCCTTGAGAATCGATTTTCATATATAAGGCGCCCGGTATGAGAAAAATCCGAGGGGTAAAACCTACTAACAAGTAACGAAAATCGTGTCACGTTTTTGGTGCGCACCTCTAGTGCGCAACTTTCTAATTTGTTATGGTTAGATACTCGTACTTAAGGAGTAAACTCCAGTCGTGCGTCGGAGCTGACACACACACTTTTTTTGGAGTTTACTCCTTAAGAATCGATTTTCATATATAAGGCGCCCGGTATGAGAAAAATCCGAGGGGTAAAACCTACTAACAAGTAACGAAAATCGTGTCACGTTTTTGGTGCGCACCTCTAGTGCGCAACTTTCTAATTTGTTATGGTTAGATACTCGTACTTAAGGAGTAAACTCCAGTCGTGCGTCGGAGCTGACACACACACTTTTTTTTTTATTACTAAGAAGGCTGCAACGTTTAAAAAAATATAACATTCGAAATTCAAATAGATCCGATTAGCTAGAAGTGCAAAACTTTTAGTGTGCCCCATGTATATGTCTGTGTAAATATGGATATATCTAGATCCATATTTACACAGCATAAATAAAATTGAAGTGTCTGTCTGTTTGTAATTCCAAATTACCAGTTTTTTTCACAAAGAAGTTATAATACTCACATAAAATCAAATTTAAAAACAGTTTTCTGTCTGTCTGTTTGTTCCATTAAATCTATATATGGAAAATGGGGAATGTACCCTCCCTTAGCTCTCGAGGACTGATTATACTCCAATGACCCCTCTATGGATAGCCCGCGGTCTGGAGGCAAGCCAAAAAATCAAAAATTTGACCTAGCCCTAAGGGATCAAAAGTTATAGGCCAAAACCTATGGCGTGGTGCGGTGCGAAGCACCGCGCAAGACACCGTACTAGTTAGTATCTGAGAAAACTGTATTGTATTTTAACAGAAATTTCACTGGCAGATAGCGGATGGTAACATATAGGCTACTAACTTTTTTAGTCCTGTAATGTGTTCCTGCGGTAATTTGATTTCGATTTAGAAAACTATTCCACGCATGCGAAGCCATGGATATCGGTATACATAAATAAGTAGGTACGATAAACTGTGTTACGAACAGGACCGGCTTGCGAAATCTTAACGGCCAATCTCTATGAAACGAAGGTCTTTTGAACCGAAGGGCTTTGTTTTGTATTGATCAACCGTATTGTATACAGTTTGTAGTAGCTACCTACCTATGTTAAGAAGCCCTATTAACATCTCTAGGGCTGCCGTGACCGATGTAAGTAGTTTTGGGAAAAATGCCCAAAGTGCCCGGAAATGGCAACCCTTATTACGAAGGACCAAATAAACGGTGTATGGAGAAAAATTTCGTTTACCCATTCGAGGGTATAAAGCTATGATTTTTTGTGTTCTACTAGATACCTTCAGTCACTTCAGTGAAGTCAGCATTCTAAAATATGTTCCTCGCCATAATAATGGATGTTTATATCAGGCTTTGGGCGAGTTTGACTAAATATAAAATAATAATCAATATTTTTTTTTATAATCAAGCATTTATCATCATATTGTGTTGTTTTGCGATATGCATACGGGGGCAAGGTTTCTGTTCAATCGGAAACCGGGAAGTGTGTTAAACTTAATTTGTAAGATTTGATTACACACGGACATCGGGACAGGTGAAAATAAATTAAAGCTTGTAAAAAAATACTTACATGATAATGTGTGGCCCCACTAAAGAACTGACCATTTCGAAAACCCACGGTAAACCCATCACTACGATTAGTCGAACACTCAAAACGAACCTGGAAATGCAATACATAAATTATGTCATAAAAAGCACAAGCTTTATGTCAAAACAGTTATGTTGGTGAATCATAAACAGCACAGTGGGATAAATTTATTGGTTACATGCATATCTATGCTGTAAGGGTATAAGATCACCTTATGACCCATACAGCATAGATATGCATACTGCATGTAAGCGTCATGTAGGTCCTAACTTCTGGAATTTACGATCAGTTTATAGAATGGTTTTTGTTTTCCATTCTATGTGGTAATAGCGATCACTTGTCCCGTATACCTGGGTAGGTAAGGTATGGTACGGTTTTTTAATGTACGGTATCTTTACGGTAGTTTTTAATTCGACATTATTACGATATCTAATTTAAAACCAAATACCTATTTCATGTATTCATCAAGTCTCACAGAACATAGGTATTCTGAGGACCAGACAAACACCTAAAATCTAGATACTATTAGTAGATATATTATCTGTGTCTGTTTTGCGTTTGGAAATTGAGTAGGCTTGGGGGCGTATCTTTGCCATATTTATGATGTTGACATGGAGTCATATGAAAGTCTCCGCAGGCCCATGTGATCTTCAACTGCAAGCGGTGCCCCTACTTCCAGATGGACAAACATTTTGGAAACACCAACTATAGAATTGGCTCCATTACGTGACACCAATCAAGTGACAGGCGAAATGTGACCGTTATGTATATGCCCGCGCAACTATGTATATGACACTTAATTGTACTTACTTGAACCGAAGCGCCTTCTGATGATTCGATGAGAACGTTAGTCGCCAGAGCGTTAACGATACGTAGATGAATATAGCGATGTTAGCAGCCAGCAGTAGTGACATCACGCTGTACATGTAGTACCATTGTTGGGATTTAGCTGAAATTGCATAAGTTAAAATAAATTAGTCCATCATCATAATTGGACGGTAACAAAACCCGGAGATATAGATAGTGAAGGTTGATTTCGAAATGAAATAAATATTAAAATTTGCTATTTGTAATTTTGGTAGCTTAACGTGACAGTTTGATGCGTAGAGAGGGCGGATAATATAAAAGAAGATCACCAAACAACGATACATGAAGCGAGTCTCAATGGACTGAGTTGCGACCAAATCGCTGATTTCTAGAAAAAAGCTGGGTTAAAAGTAGCCATAACAGGCAAACTCGTATGAAAATAAGGCTAAATAAGTGACAATAGTATGCAGAAGCCGTGGTCTCTTCCTGCCTTCAGCAAGAAAAGAAAAAAAAATACTTTATAAAAGTACGCTGGGATAGCTTGAATCTCTCTGAACATCTTAATAGAACATGCAAATGAAGATATTTGCAGAAAGTAAACAGATTAATAAAAAATACTTACTTAAAAACCAACAGTGACTGAGACCAATACCGGGCTTCGTATGGCTACCAGGGTGGAAATTGACAATAGCCATACACATGGTGAGAAGACTAGGTACCCCCCATGCGTACAGGAAATACCATTTAAATTCATGCCAACTATAATCCAACGTAGCTGGTCGCCTGGAACGAGGTGTCAAATTAGATTATTTTTGAGGATATATTTTGATGATGATGGTCGTCACTTTGATGCAAAAATCTGACAAGAGACTAAATAATTCATTTGTGTGCTTAAGTACACACAAATACAATCGGTAGAAACCACGTAAGAAAGTGGTTTGGCCCGTTCCGCAAATCATAACAGAAGAGACACGTGGATGATGCATTTAGGTTAAATCTTGAGACCTTAGTTAGATAATTCAAATGTTTTGCTTACCTTGTGTTTAACAAGACTTGTATCGAAATAGCATTTGTCCAGAAGAATGCAACAATTAAAAAAAAGTAAGCCAGAAATCCTGAAACATAAGAAGAACTATATGAACACGCGTTGTTCAACAAAGCAAAGCTTGTGCTATGAGAAGTAGATAACCGATAGGTACTAAACATATACAATACTGTATGGCGGCCGAAGGGGACGCAGGTATACTTAATACACAGAAAAACACCCAACCTCCGAAAACATCATCTTCAATTCGTAGAGATTTGATCCGACTCCGGGTTCGAACGTAGACAATCTCACGCAGGTCGGCGTTCAAACAAAAGTGCGTTAAAGCATTTTACTGAAAAAATTACCTCTGGTAGCACATAAAGCCATATCAGAGTAGGCTATAAGTTTCATGATGACGAGTATACCCTGACCAATGGCTAAACTTGTGCATAAGTTTATTATGCTCTTGCCTTGAACGTCTCTGTAAAAGATAAACATTTTTTCTATAATTGGACTATACATATAGAATTTTGTGAAAACACGCAAACATATTAAGGTCACATCTTTATCTTCGAAAGTGTATGTGTTCTGAACGTCTACATTTCCATCAGTAATTTCGTTGCCGGACGCCACTGGAAAAATCGTTTAGTGATTAACAGAGGCGCTCGGCAATAGACGTAGGTGCGGCCGCGGATTAAAAAAAACAGTTATTTTCTTGACCTCACGTAACAGAGATATTTATTTTTACTTTGTTGGTAACTTTGGGTACATTTGCTAGATCTATCTTTGAACACCAAGTAATAGCAAGTGAGAATTTGTGCAAGTGAGATTGCGTTACTGAGTTTTTGTTGGGTTGCCTTAGAACGTTTGGTTAAAGAGTCGTCGCAACGTGATCATTGAAATTAACGTTCTTGAATCACCAACTTGATTCAATTCAATGCTCATTAGCTTTAACTGGATAAACGAGGTATTTAGCATGTATTTTATTGAGTATCAGATATTTCGGCACTGTTACAAGCAGCATGATTATGGAGGAAGCTTAATAAAATGCATGGTTATCTAGCTAATGATACTATGATGGTTGAAAGAACTCAATTGAATTCTTAGAAATGTTGGTACAATAGTCTCTAGAGGTATGCTAGAGGGGGTCGTATAATTATTCCAAGGTGAATCTCACCTGAGCTCTGGTAACGCTGTGTATATAATAGCAGTCGGGATAAGGAATGCAGCAGAGATTATCATACAATAACCCAATACTCTGTCATCAATAATTTCTTCTTCTTCTTCACTGTTACATATGAAAACAGATTCTGTTATATTCCCTGTGTCATATCTCTTTGTAACATTCCCCAAACAATACCTGTAAATAAGTTTATTTATTTATTTAACTTTAAATTTATTTAACTAGCTGTCCCGGCGAACTTCGTACCGCAATATTTTTTTTAATAGTCCGCACAATGTTTTTTCTTCCAAAAGATCCTTCTCGTGATAATAAGGAACACAACAAAAAAGAATTAGCGTAATCGGTCCAACCGTTCTCGAGCCATTAATCTCTTAACCAACATGATTTTGTTTTATATTAATTATATATTTAAGGTTCCTGGATAACTGTTTGTACATGTTGTACATTCCGTTATCATGACTATTCATGACAATTCCGATATAATCTGTATAAATAAAAATGAACGCTCCGCTCGGGAACGAATTGACCGATTTGGCACATTTTTGTCTTGAAAAGTTCAGGGAAGGTTTAAAAGGGCGGTATGAAGTTCGCCGGGACAGCTACTTTTGTAATATAAATTCTTACTAGGGTTGCAAACATACTAATATTATAAATTTACTTCAACGACCTTAAAATCAAATTTGGGCAAGGATTTTGATGAATCTCATTGTATACGAGTATATATAGAAATGGTGAATGTAATTTTTGTCCCCCCTTAGCTCTCGAGAACTGCTTATGCTACAATGGGGTCACCCTCTATAGATAGCCCTCGATATGGAGGCAAGCCAAAAAATTGAAAATTTGACCTAGCCCTAAGGGGTCAAAAGTTATAGGCCAAAACCCAAAACCTATGGCGTGGTGCGGCGCGAAGCACCGCGCAAGACACCGTACTAGGACTTAATAATACCCTTGGTGCTTGTGCCTTGAGACTTAGAAAATCTGAAATACTTTGGCATAAAAATACAATAATAATATTTAATCGTATCTGCTCCAGAATTGTATATTCCTAAATATACGAATTGAAAAAGGTCTGGGGTTGACTCTGTTAAAAAAAAGTGGGCTATTATGCTAATTTTTTTTATTGCGTTAGCATCTGGTGTCTGACCTTGCTTGCTTTATTGATTATTTTATAATTCATATTTATATTTAGTTAATGTCTGTCTCTACTGGCTACGAATTGCAATTAGTGTTTTCGCGCACCATAGATGAGTCATGCACAGTCATATAATCACGTATATTGCCCGAAGGGGTAGGTAGACAGGAGGTCATATAACACTTAGCAAGTTATGTTTTTTGGTCTCGCGTAATGAGAGGCGAGCTGCTAACTGCTAACCGGGATTTAAAGTTCTCGGTCAACGGCAATAGGGCCTTAAAATCTGGAGGATCCCTATCTACATTTTGCAACTAATTAAAAAGTGGTATTATCCTGATTTTAATCGTACTTACTTGTCAGGAGTTTCAGTAATGGACTGTCCACCGATATTCAGAACCAAATGTTGGTCCTCAGCAATTGTATAATATTTTTTATTCAATCGAAATTTCATGCCGCACTTTAGAGCCATATTACTGGTGACATTTGTGGTAGGGTCCCAACACACGTTTTTCCTTGCCAGGACTATTTGTCCTTCAGAACAACACATAAGACTCGCCGAAACACAACTGACAAATGTTAATAAAAAATAAATAATATTTGATCTCATGAAATTCATGTTTAACACTTATTTACGTCAACTTCTTGTTCATAAATGTACATAATTAATTGCTCAAAAGACAAGCACTTATCACTGCCCACTGATTTGAAAAAAAGCGTTGTTATTTATTTACAATACGCATGTATTTTTTGTGTAAAAGAAAATTTTGTGTATAATATCGTGAATACCGTGCCAAAGTCGCGTTGGCTCTGACGTCTTGTTAGCACGTTGCGTCTTAATCAACTGATATACTACAACGAACTGCCATAAGCAGATACTCGTATCGCGGTATCACCTGCTTTTAGTATTGAATTACTTTGATACACACACATTAACACGTCTATATCATCGAAAGGGTACATATAGTTGTGTTTATTAACTTTTCGCCAGTCAATTTGTTAGTTGATAGTGGTTATTGTTTCCAGGCAGTCTTAGTAGCTAGTAGTAGGTTAAATTCACGAGGAAGAAAAGGCAGTCCTATTTTCAGAGTTTTTATAATCTCTGAAAACAGGAAAACCTTCAAGCGCTTGAAGGTTTTCCTAGAAAGTTTTACTTTGCATAAAAATACCATCAAAAATAAAACTAAAACGGGTTGCATATGACGCCTGCTACCTCTTTTATTAGGGTTCCGTGTCCAAAGGGTAATACGGGAACCCTATTACCTACTGAGACTCACAACAAATAGAATATAATAAATATTTAAGGGGGCTTCCATACAACAAACGTGTTTTTTGCCGTTTTGGTACGGACCCTTTGTGCGCGAGTCCGACTCGCACTTGACTGGCTTATTATGTCGTCATCAACATTATATCTATCTTCTTCTATATCTATAAATATTGAGACTCGTTTTCACAATGGAACATTTATCGAGATAAATAATAAACATCCATTTATAGTCTTTGTCCAATTTCCGTCCCATTTCTGTACTACCTACATTTAGTAAAATTTTTGAAAAAATTATGCTTAATCAAATGCAAAATCACTTTAACGTTAATAAACTATTACATACAAAACAATTCGGTTTCACTCGTGGTCGGTCCACCACTGATGCCGGAATTAAATTATTAGAGTGTATATACAGGGCCTGGGATGAGTCATATGATGCTTATGGTGTATTCTGTGACTTATCTAAGGCCTTCGATTGCGTTCAGCACCAGACTTTAATTAAGAAACTTGATCATTACGGAATCCGGGGGACGGCCTTGAATTTCGTCAATTCTTACTTAAGTGATAGGGTCCAGAAAGTAGTGATCAATGGTAAACAGTCACCTGGTTCTCCTGTAGCAAGTAGCCTTTTTCTAGTATATATTAATGATCTCCCTCACCTCATAAGAGACGACCACGAGGTAGTGTTGTTTGCTGATGACACTTCTTTAATATTTAAAGTTAAACGTGGACAGCGCGAACTTGACGATGTAAACATTGCCCTCTCTAGGATAGTCCACTGGTTTTGTGCTAATAATATATTATTAAATGAAAATAAAACTAAATGTGTAAGATTCACCTTACCTAATGTAAGACTTGTTAAAACCAGTGTTAAGGTTAGGGATGATATAATAGAATTGGTCGATGACACTGTCTTTCTGGGCATAACGTTAGACTCCAAATTGCAATGGGGGCCTCATATCGGGAAAATTTCGGCCAGGCTTAGTTCAGCAGCCTATGCTGTCAAAAAGATCCGACAACTTACAGACATTAAAACGGCGCGTCTTGTCTACTTCAGCTACTTCCACAGTATCATGACATATGGCATACTACTGTGGGGTAACGCTGCTGGGGTAACTTAAGAAATAAGGATAAACTGGCTGTTCCTAAATTTAGGCTTCATAAAGTGAGTAATTCTTTTGCGGGGAACTTTATTCGAATGTACAATACATTACCAACCGAAATAGCAAATTTATCTGTCAATAAATTTAAAAAACTAATAAAAAGTAAATTGTGCCATAAAGCTTATTATAGCATTAATGATTTCTTAGATGACAAGGCGGCCTGGTTGTAACAACGTAACGAATTGCTCCTTTCTAAATAACTCTGTATTAGATTTAAGATGAAATATTTTGAAAAAAGCCGAGCTGAGTTTCTTGAGGGCTCTTCTCAGTCTCGTTGCATTTTGGAACCCTCGGTAGAGTCACACCAACTTCTGACGAATCTAAATAATTTTCTGAAAATTTCAAAGATAATAAACGTTATTTTATTTTATTTTATTTTTATTTTATTTTGGACAAGCGGCTGTGTGAACGCTAAACCGGCCTTGGGAGAATGTCATACAACCAGCAACATTCCACCTAAATAGATGGAGTAGGAGATTACCTTCTAATGCAGAGAGAGGTATGAATGTTTACTGTAATTTCTTTAAGAAAATAATTTCTTAAAGACGACTACTAAGAGGGGCTCGTGGTCTAGTGGTAACCGACAATGTTAACACATTGCAAAGGTTAAACAACATCGAGTCAGGCCGGTTTTAGGATGGGTGACCATTTCTTAAGACACTGAGACCCCTCCGTGCCTCGGAGAGCACGTTAAGCCTTCGGTCCCGGTTGTCATACAAACATCTATGGCAGTCGTTAGGGGTAGTTGGAGCCCTAAATCAAAAATCCGACCGGTCTAACTGCAGAACTTCTATATCACCCATGGGTTGTGGAGGTTAGATGGCAGTCGCTTCACGGAAAATATCGATGTTCAGCCGAATCGCAGTTGGACTGGAAAGCCGACCCCAACTTTAGTTGGGAAAAGGCTCGGTGAATGATGATGATGATGATGACTACTAAGCAACGAGTATTTTAATGGAATTAATGTTGTATTCAAACAAATTTATTTCGGAAGTTAATTAAGAACACTATTTAAGTTTATTGCTTCTAAGTGAAATTTTGTTGTTCTACTGAGCGAGTTAACAGGGCAATTTAAAATAAATTCAAAACAAGCGTAGGTACCTCACCTACTATAATAATAATAATAAATAATAAATATTTTTGGACATTAACAGTCTCACACAACGTCATCCAGCCCAAACTAAGCTATAAGCTTGTGCTATGGGATCTAGACAACTGATAAACATACTTATATATTTCTAAATACATACAAAATATACATAGAAAACACCCAAACTCTGAAACAAACATTTGTGGATCACACAAATATTTGATTCGACCCGGGAATCGAACCCGAGACTCCGGAGTCGAAAACCGATGTACTACCGACGACGCCAACGAAGCTGTCACACATTATTTATAGAACAGGAAATTGTCCAGTTAGGGATTACCTAATTAATAACAAAATTATATAGAACTTAATTTTTGTTACAGCTTTTAAATATGCTGAAATTCTACGCAAGATTTGAGATAAATGATGAAACTGGTGATCCAATGACTGACCGGGACATGGCTCTACACCACTACTCTAGGATAACTTCGCTACAGGTAACTGATTTTTTTTTATAATTGACTGAAAAAGTAATAACTTTGATTGGAATCTATGTAAGATACTATTCAATGGAATGTAACATCTGTTTTCGCTGTTAATTACAGAGTGGTTTTGTATTTTCTATAGTGTTCAGTAAGAATAGGCGTGGTACTACGTAGAATCAACAAAATTACTGGCAAAGTATGAGTTTGAAATGCACCTCTTCCGACCCATTCGGGGATATAGGCGTGATGATATGTAGTAATGTAAAATTTAAAAAAATATAGGAACAGCTATTAACGGCATTATAATACACAATTGAACACTATCGCAATGCTATTTAGATGCTTGGAATAATTGCCGATTGTTGCAAATATACATTCAATCACTCTATTTCCAGACGTAAATATAGTAGACGGAAATCGGAAACGACGGAAATAGATTGTGTATATAAATACACATCCTCATTTAGTACGTACTGAGCTGTTTATAGGAATTAATCATTGAACACAAATGGATTTATGTCTCCCGCCTGGATCCAGTTAATATTTATTGCATTAGTAATTTATTGCCACTTGAAAATATATTCATTGCCAACTTTTTGAGATCAACCGCTAAAAAATCCTGACTCATTCATTAACATATAATCATGCCTAGTATACCTCCGAGAAGATAGGTAGAGGTGCATCTTCCTTTCCTAGTTTCAAGTAGTTTTGTTTAGTTTCTTTGTACAGGCCATACCTCCCTCTTACGTAGTAGGTACGTACTATCTACGTAATAAGAAGGTAAGACCTATTGCCGTTACCGACATATAACTAAAGAAATTATAATTGCTACCATGTCTTTTTAGAGACCGGTGTATGAGTATGTAGACGAATATCTTAATGATAATAATGCATGGTCACCCTAATCTTCTGTTGTTAGCCACTCGTACGATATAAATTGTAACACAATGTAAACAAAACTATATTTAAAAAAAAAGGATAATCTACCTAAGTTTCTTGCTGGTATCTTCTCAGTAGAACCAACTAACCGAACCAGCGAATGAATCATTTTCAAATGGTTATTTATGTACTTAATTTAATTTAGTAGTTTTATAAAATTGCTTGACATAAAATTGTAAAATTTTGATATTCATATGTGCTCTTTATGTGCCTAAACTGAATAAACGAAATTGATTCTTTGATTCTTCTTTGAGATATAGGAAATATCGAATAGTGTAGTGCGAAAATTGAAACTTTATGTTAAATATTCGACACCTAACATCATCCATGTTATTTAAATCGATAAAAAAAGTATGTTTATGTTTGTGTTTTTATCTTTAAAAATACAAATAGTTGTTCATAGGTTACTATTTACGCTCCATGATAAAATATATGAATGAAAGTCATTGTTCACAATACAATGTTGGCAAGTATACACGGTGATGTTTGACCTCGTACAAAGAAATGATTAGGCACCTACCGTGATACGTATGACTTGAACGTACCTACCCTTAAAATTATCGCAGTAGTTAAAAAATAGTGGTTTATAATATATATATGATTGTATGATTTGTTCTCCAGAAAGCAGCGTTCTCAAAATTTCCAGATCTACGCTTGTTTGCGCTTGCTAACGTGGCTAGCGTAGACACAAGAGATTCATTGCAGAAACATTTTGGTAACTTAAGGTCAGTAAAAAAATCTACAATGAAACAAAAAAACAATTAAGTATAATGAATGAATGAATGAATGAATATCTGTAAGTAAAAGTTATTTACTTTATTTTAGCGATAAAGCTTTACATGCAATCGCTACATACCTGAATCTCATCCCACCTGAAGGCAAGGAGAGTGAAGCATCATGGCACAGACTGGATAAAGAGTTTCTCAAAGAATTATTGGTAAGTTACTACCAAGTGGTTATTCGTGTAAATCACAGAGTACCAATTATGAACGTCGTTTCTTCCTTTAATGCCAGATTCGCAAGGCAATAGTTAAAACCTGTGAGAAAAGTAGGAGCATCAACCTATCGGAGAATTAAATTTCGGACAACGTGACCAAGCGTGGACTATCTTTTATAAAAAAAGAAAATGGTTCTTCAATAAAATGAAATAATGAAATAAAATTAAATAATGAAATAAATTTATTCACTTTATTACACTTATTTGAAATAAATTACTTCTGCCAAACTGTATAACAGTTTGTTGGCAAATGAGGCTCCCTGTTTACATTACGTTTTCTTTTAATCATAAATTTTATTTCTAATAATTCTTACATTCAATATACACACATTTACGTAGAGAATAACCTTTATATTGACATTATGATTGACAAAGTCACCTTATTACTTAACGGTTGTTCCTAGGACGGAATCAGATTTGATTTCTATAAGTTAATAAGCTCGGTATGGGTACACCATAAACATGACAAACACTATTAGGTATATGCAATAGTATAGCCGCTCAAGCCGTGGCTAACCGCCGCCATAGTCTGTTATGTAACAATGTTATTACAAAATCTTTGCAACATGTTTATTTGTCATATTTTTAAACTGACATCTAGTATGCCGTCAGCTGATGTATGCATTGGCTCTTAAGACTATTGTTCCGTATTATCATTCTTTTGTTTTGAAGTAATGAAGTGTAACAGTATTGCAGTATTATGTTCCACCTTGGTATGCAGGTTTCCCGGCATGAGCGACGTATATCGCAGCTCGAAGAACTAAACTCAATGCCACTGTATCCGACCGAAGAAGTCATATGGGATGAAAACGTTGTACCCACAGAAATTTACAGCGGAGAAAATTGTTTAGCATTACCTAAACTGAATCTGCAGTTTCTTACTTTACACGATTATTTGTTACGAAACTTTAATCTGTTCCGGTTGGAAAGCACGTGTAAGTCTTACCTCTTATTACTTCGAACCCTACGGACTCTCCATTATTCCTTAGTAATCTTTATATCATAAAAGGGCAGACCTCTGCATGCACCTATCTATAGTGTTTGCAAGCTTTTCAAATTACTCAACTTATCATTAGGTATGTCCCTTTAAGTTAACGAATGGTATTATTGTCTTTTAGATGAAATTCGTCAAGATATAGAAGACGCTGTGTATAGATTAGCGCCATGGTATGTATTTTGGCAAAATCTTCTTATCAATAGCAAATAGGTACCAACTCGTACATGTTTAAACCTGATAATAATATGGGATTTACCAGTGACGACATTAAGTTTACACAACATTCATATTTTTATTGTTACCATCTCGAGGAGCGAGTGACAATAAAATATATATTTTTTGGACATTCTCACATAACGTCATCTAACCCAAATTAAGCTACTCGTATTATAAACTTGTGCTATGGGATCTAGACGACTTATAAACATACTTTTACATATATTTCTTTAATGCATACATATTATACATAGAAAACACCGAAACAAACATTTGTGGATGACACAATTATTTTATTCGACCCGGAATTGAACCTGGAACCTCATGGACGGCAGTCGCATACTCATACCACTGCGATACTGAGGCAGTCAAGTGAGAAAGAGTGACAAGAAAATAATTCATACATTTTATGCTTTTCTACAGACAAAGTTATGTAGTTATATTACGCTTATTGCAGATATTTTAGGATAAATTACGAGTATTATTTAGAATTCAATTTACTATGAAATCAACAGGCGTTCTGAAGATGATAGTGTTTATTTCGGTGGTTGGGCTCGAATGGCGCATCCTATCACAAGCTTTGCAGTTGTGGAGGTGGCCAAACCGAATATTGGTGAGAAGGCACCATCGTGCGTCAGGGCGGATGTCACTGTCACCCTCAGTGTTAGAAACGAAATTAAACATGAATGGGAGAGTTTAAGGAAACACGATGTTTGTTTCTTAGTCACCGTGAGACCCACGCAAGGAATTGGTAAGTAAATACATTTAATGATCAATAACATTATCTCTAACTTGCCTTATCTTATCTTAACTTATCTTACCTCTCAAATAATCAAATACTTAACTATTTCTGACATGATTTAACTCCTTCGTTTATGAAACTAAAGTTAACTAAGTTTATAGTCGGCTTCTATTTTTAGGGTTCCGTTTCCAAAGGGTAAAACGGGAACCCTATTACTAAGACTTCGCTGTCCGTGCGTCTGTCACCAGGCTGTGTCTCATGAACCGTGTTAGTTAGAAAGTTGAAATTTTCACAATAAATACTAAAAACCAGAATAAAATCAAAAAGTATTATTTGCTGTTTTTATAGATAATGATACGGAACCATATGTTGGCCGGCATTTTCAACTACGGTTTGTGAAACGTTTTCAAACGAAACGAATTAAAAGTAGCAACGTCAAGAGATTGATTCCGATTTCAAAATGTATCTCTAATCTACACCAATTATTTGTAGGTACCAAATACGATTATAGAAAAAGTATGGTAGAACAAGCTAGTATTGTATATGTAAGGGGTTGTGAAGTGGAAGGTATGTTGGACGCTTCCGGTAGGGTTATCGAAGAGGGACCGGAACCGAGACCAGACTTGGATGGAGACTCTAGAACATTCCGTCTGCTGTTAGACCCCAATCAGTACAGACTTGACCTAGATCTTGCTAGTAAAGGCACTGAGGTATGTTATTTTAGAAATTCTTTATATAGCAGCTTCAAAAATGATAATCAATGATTTTACAATATTGTTTGCAATATCATTAGATATTATTTGAGCGGTTTGAGGTCCGAGCGTTCGCCGCGTTTTAGAGACATTGCTAAAAGCTTAATCGATGCTTCTCAGGACCAGAAGGCTGGCTATTTCTGGCCCAAAGAATAAGTATCCCCATCCAACGTGGCAACACTACCAGCGTTCTGGGAACCTTCCCAGTCAGTAATGACGCGGAGGATTTTTTAAACGATATTTTGTAATGTAAATATTTTTAGTATATAATTATGAATATTGTAATTCTTATCTTCTCTATATATAAAAATTAATCCCTATTTCCCTTGGTCACGACATCACGCGTGAACGGCTGGACCGATTTCGCTGATTCTTTTTTTGTTGTGTTCGTTATTATCAGAAGTTTCTTATGGGAAAAAAAGTCCGGAATATTAGAAAAACCATCGTAAAAGTCTATACTGTACCGCTATTGTACCATTTGCATTTGAAACAATTGAAACATATTAATAAGAATCTGGTGATGAATACTACGAGTATAATAGTATGGCATAAGGTTCTTCGACTTATGCATGAAGAAAAAGAGGCGAAATTAAATAAAATTCATTTCTTCTGAATCATCATCATCATCCACCGAACCTTTTCCCAACGCAGTTGGGGTCGGTTTTCCAGTCTAAATGCTATTTGGCTGAACTACGATATTTTCATTTCTTCTGAATCATTATTTTATTTTTAACAACTAAAAACTTGCCTTTTAAACGTAATTTTCGACATTGTAATTTCCGAATTACATACCCAATTAAATTAATGTATTTCTAAAAAAATTAAAACAGTTACGAAACGATGTACGATATGTAAATGCTAGCCCTTGTTTAACCAGAGACGCCCGTAAATGGACGTAGGAGCGGGCCCGCGCTCGAAATAAAAAAGCCGTTGTTTATACATTGAAATCGTCTTAAAATAGATGTTTTCAAAACTTTCAGGCGGTTTTCAATTGTAGCTCACGTACTGCTTACATTTTATTAATAGATTACATTGCAGATACTTGTTTAAACGTTTTATGTTAAGTACCTACCTAATATTTATGCTTTAGGTGGATGTTTAATGTTATAGATTATTTGGATATTAATAGACCATTAATTAAACTATTCTTTGCGTATAATTTTTAAGAGAAAACCTATCGTTTGTTTAATTTAGTTTTCTATTTGTTACTTAGATATGGGTAGGGAGGGATAAGTAATTACTAATTTGTCAGACACCTGTACCAGAATTAGATGGTTTCAAAGTCAAACTGCTACACAGACGAGAACTGTTCATTGTTTTTTGTACTAGTTAATTTGATAACAAGCATGTACAGACTGCTTAACATTTTGTGTTTATTTCTACTAGGATGTTTACGAGACTTTTAACATAGTGATGAGGCGCAAACCGAAAGAGAACAACTTTAAAGCTGTATTGGAAACGATCCGCGAATTGATGAATACCGAATGCGTCGTACCAGAGTGGCTCCATGATATAGTTCTAGGGTATGGAGATCCCGGGCAAGCTCACTACACTAGGTAAGCTTTTAACGGACTTCAAAAAAGGTTCTCAATTCGGTTGTACCTACTTTTATTTATGTTTGTTACCTCATTAACTTTTTACTGGATTAATCAATTTTGATGATTCTTTTTTTTATTTGCAAGCTGATGCTCCTTGATTGGTCACATTTCAATTTGGTGCAGTTCTGACAATGGCATCCATGAGAAAACCATTAAAGTCAGTAATATTTGTAGATTAAGACACCTTACATATAAGATAATCTTTAGGCTGTGAAACGCTCTGCCGGCCGATATAAGAAACTGCAAAACTGTATATGTTTTCAAGAAGAGAGTAAAGGAACATTAGCACGCTTCCCTTCCTTAACTATTTGTATGTTTATGATAAGTTGATATGTATGTATGTAGTTATAGTATATGTAAGTTTATTAACCTGCACACACACCAGCACCTGATTGAACTCACATCTCCTCTTTTAGGCCCAATTGGAAGAGATCTCTTGTTGTTGTTGTGTTGTTGTTGTGATGTTTCCATTCACAATATTGTATATACTGTGTGTACATAAATAAATAAATAATCTTTTCTCTGCAGCGCCTGCGGGTTTCAATCACGTTAAATCCTGACGCCTCAACTCCAGATAAATAATTTATTATTAATTTTCTTATTTCATTAATAGAATGCCAAACGAAATACCGACACTGGATTTCAACGACACGTTTTTGGACATGGAACATCTCCGCAGCAGTTTTCCTGGCCACGAGATAAAAGTCAAGACCGACGATCCCAGGAAACTCATTCGTCCATTCAAGTAAGTTTAACAGCACATTATTTTTTCGTACAATGACTATTAGTCCTAAGAAGATTGCATTATTAGTTCCGGAGTGACGAGTCAAGATTTCGGAATCGCTACAAAAAATTTGGCTTTTTTTCGTTACTAATTATCTGTCTGACTAGCTTTAGTGGGAATTTTATTTGAACTTTTTATTGTTATATTATTTAGGAGGAAGGTAACACGTTTTACTGATTTTATGTTATTTAAAAAAAAAATCGGATTTTCCCAGTTTTTATTTTATTGTTGTGCAAAAATAGTAGTCCTACTAATTGATTGTCTTTTTTTTTAATTCCGCTAGACCGCGACCTCTCCCATGTCCATTGCTGCGGGCGTCTATTAGCTAGAGTTCAACACAAATGTGTTCAAACGAGGTGTTTTTACAACTTTCAGCATTCTTCATTTTTTATTTCTAAGTTATGTTTAAAAGTATTTACCATTAGTATGCAAATACAACGTGCAGCCTATTACGACTCGCTAATTTTGTAGGTCAATATAAACGTAATTGACCTTGTATAAGGTTACTTTAATGTAAACAGTCTTAATATGCCAAAAGACAAAGTTATCCTTGCCAACTTGTAATTTTTTTTTGCATTACTGCGACACGCGCCGCGCCTTCACGTTGTATTCATAGTAGGTACAGTTCGCGAGGGATGAGCTGAGTTTTGCATTTGTGTGAGTACAGTGTACGTAAAGGTATATGTGACCTCTTTTACACACACATCTGTTGTACACACAGCTACACAATGAGATTTTACTCTACTTTTCGTGGTCACTCACACAAATACAAAGCTCTGCTTATTTATCCTTCGCGAACTGTACCTACCTACCTACCTACCTTGCTTTCGTGACCATAGTCCGAACTCCGAACTCAATAAGTTTGTAACTTAGCAAATAAGGTTGACTTTGGGGTTCTGACTGCTTCGGTGGCGTGGTCGTTAGTGCATCGGCTTTCGACGCCGGAGTCTCGGGTTCGATTCCCGGTCGGGACAAACTTTGTGTGATGACATATGCGTTTGTACCGAAGTCTGGATGTTTCCTATGTATAATATGTATGTATTTACAAAAAAAAATGTATATAAGTATTTATATCAGTTTATCTAGTACTCATATCACAAGCTCTGCTTAGTTTGAGACTAGATGGCGTTGTGTGCATTGTCCTAATATATTTATTTATTTATTTATTATTTATTTGGGTTATCTATAGCTTGTATAAGACACTTTTGTACTCAACTTTGTTGCAACAATGGGTATACACAAAAACATTACAGACGTATGACCAAAATAACACATTTTTGATGTAAGTAGGTACAGTACAATAAAATTATTTCCACTTTGGCGCTCGACAATCCTCGGCCAACTTCGGGGATGATCGTAACTACAATTTACACGAGATACATTGCTTCATATTCATAACAACCTATTAGGATATTACAGTCTAAAACAGTAATGAAAATAACCTGCCAAACTGTTTATTTTTTTCAGCAGACCTATGAATAACCTAGATGTGGCTTGATTTAATTTTTACATCGCATTCTAAAACCACAAAATATGAAATTCGTACAGGGGAACTTATCTCTTTAGAAGCGCTATTTATAATATTATTATTAATTGTTTATAATATGATATTGATAATAAATCTATCACTTAACAAATCCAACTTCTCTTCTTCGGTTAAAAATTAGTTTATGCATTAAATGGCATGATTGCAAACATTCGTCCATTCGTCACTTCTAGTTTTTCTTATACTCCATGTGAAAAAAACTAATAAAACCGAGACATCCCGAGCGCCAAAGTTGAAATAATCGTACTGTACCTACTTATATCGGAAGCGGAAACGTGGATGACTAGATAATAATGTTTGTTGTAGATAGTTGGTCCAAATGACGATATTACTCAGAATGTTTAGGGAAACTATAACGCGTAGTATTGTACCTTCGTAACATTGACGTATATGATAAGTTTTGGCGAACGCATTTGTAACCGACTTAAAAGAAGGAGGAGGTTCTCAATTCGACTGTATTTCGTAATATTTGATACCTCATATCTTTCGGCTTGGTTAACCGATTTTGAATTAATTGAAAGCAACTGGTTCCCATGTCGTCTCATTTCAATTGGGTCCAATTGCGACAATTATTTGATCCCCTTGACGTGTTTTTATTAATATCGACGTCGTCATTTTATTTAGATTATGTGTTGTGTATGTTTAGTGGTCAAGTTGACAATATGAAGCGCTGGAAACAATACGTTTTGACAGTTTGACAGCGCTTAGCGTTCCCGCGCCTCATAGTGTCGTTTGTGAATATGGGTGTTACAAATTGTTAGAAGACGTAATTCTAATTCCGTGATCGAGCGTAACTTTTACATTTTCAAGACCATCCGGACTATTTTTATTCGTCTATCTGTCTTTCTGTGTGTTCCGTGTTCCGGGCTAGCGCCCACAGATTTGCTCGCGAGGTCTCCTGTTCCAATATTTATTTATGGTAGACGGCTTAGGTAGGATGGTAGGTAGGTATAGGTAACTATGCTTAAGGGACGAGAGTTACAACAGTCACAATAAGCCGTCACTCGGTACCTATCGGTTGTCAAACTTATTGTTCATTCTGTAAAACCTATATATTCGTTGACAGAGTAACGTTCGAAAACGTACTTCGCAAGCAGAAACTTGGGGATGATGCGATGGATGAGGACGAACCGAACAAAGTGATCGTAGTGGAGCCTCATGTACAACCCAAGAGAGGACCTTATCTGTCTAATGAACCCAAAAAGTAAGCAATGTATTATTTATTTATTTTTATAACAAATCTAGCTATCCCGGCAATCTCAGTACTGCCTTAATATTTCTTAATTTCTAACTTTCTTTTTTTTCTTCCAAAATATACTTCTCCTAATAATACCGAACACAACAAAAAAAGAGCTAGCAAAATCGATCCAGTTATTCTAGAGCCATTAATCTCTTAACCAACCCAACTTTATTTTATATAAATAGATTATAGAAGAAATGTAGAAACATTAAAGGGTCCCACATACTAACAGATTGCATGCATTCCAGAGAGAGGAGAGATGTGTATTAAAGTGCTGATGTATAAGCAAGTTCACAAATATCTACATACAAAATTTATAAGTGTTGATATATTGGTAAATGTTGGCTTATAGACGATAACACCCAAAATATCTTCTAACCTTCAGCTCCATGAAACATTTTACACGCTACTAATACATATTTGTATACAAATATTTTTATGCATTGAACAAACATATTTCAATCAACTATTCAGGTAAAAGAGGACACTGATAGCACTGATAACTTGAGCAAACATCGATAAAATCATATTATTCAAAGAAACCTCGTTGAAAGGCGCCTACTTTTTATTTAGACGACGAACATAGTATTCTGTGCATTACTCATGATATAGGAACTAGCACTTCTTAAAATAGTGTCGCGGTATAAAAATATGACGTCGCTTCCGCTGTTTGTTTGCTTAGATCTTTTAAACTACTCAACGGATTTTAATGCAGTTCTCAGCAAAGAGTGAGTCAAGAGGAAGGGTATGTATAAATCAGTAGAGACGAATGTAAATTACCATGTATAAGAGAAGTGAAGCGAGGGTTTGGTAAAAATAAAATATAGGACACTGGAGATTTGTTATTAATTTATTATGCTATTCTGCTGACATCATAAATGCAGACTTTAAAGTGTTCATTACACTTGTGGACTGTTCTCACTCCTCGATATGTTTACGAGTACGACACTGGGAGGTTACCCTGGGGTATCTCGAATTTGCTCTTATGGATCGTGCTGGCTGACCTAAGGTAGCCCCTAGTTAATAAATTATAAAATAATAAATAAATATTTTTGGATATTCTCACACAACATTCTCATCTAGCCCAAACTAAGCTACTATAAGCTTGTGCTATGGGATCTAGACGACTGATAAACATACTTATATATTTCTAAATACATACATATTATACATAGAAGACACCCATACTCCGAAATAAACATTTGTGAACCTGGGACCTCAGGGCAGTCGCATACTCATACCACTGCGCCACCGAGGCAGTTAAATAAATGATACCTATAGTAAATTAGTTACCATCATCTCCATACATAAATATTCGCTTTCAGTTTTAACAGGCATTTATAACGTACAATTTTGTTGTAGAAACACAATACCTTTCACGCCTACGCAAGTGGAAGCAATTCGCTCCGGTATGCAACCAGGATTGACCCTGGTAGTGGGCCCGCCAGGAACAGGTTTGTATACAGACATATAGATATTTTATATATTACCTACACTAGCGGACCCGACACACGTTGTCTTGCAAAACAAAACAAGAACCAAATTGTGAATCTAAACCATTCTCGAATCCCCTTGAACACACACAAAAAAATTAATCAACATCGGTCCAGCTGTTTAGGAGGAGTTCAGTGACATACACACGTACAGTAGAATTATATATATATATAAAGACTAGCGGACGCCCGCTTGAGAAATTATATACACAAAAACCTTCCTCGAGAACCACTCTATCCATTGGCGAAAACTGCATCACAATCCGATTTGTAGTTTTAAAGATCCAAGCAAACATACGGACGGAAGCGACTTTGTTTTATATAAATAAGTATGTTAAGTGACTAACATGGGTTTAGGGCGGAGTTGGTACCTGCGTCTTTCCTGTATATGATGTTTTCTGTTAATTTATTTATAGACACGCACAAAAACACACACACACACACACATATATCACGCCTATATCCCCGAAGGGGTAGGCAGAGGTGCATAGCACACCTACAATTTGCCAGTAATTTTTAGTCTCACGTAATAAGAGGCAAGCCTATTGCCGTCACCGGGCACACATAATATGTAATAGGTTATGTCCAAAATGGCCGAATGAATTTAATAAGAATAAAGATATAAAGAATTCGGAAATGTAGATCATATGTAATGAGTGTGTGTTATTTTTTATATTGGGTTCGCCAAATTGACGCCGCCCGCCTGGTGGTAAGTCGTGACGACGCGACGTCTAGCGATTGTGGGCCACTCTCACAGCACGTAATACTGTAGAGAGTGGCCCTCAACTTGACGACCTACTGATGTGCCTCTTCACGCTCCGCTTAAAGAACCCAGGGTTATATGTGGGAGGAAACACGTGCACAGGCAGGGCGTTATCGTTCGGTTCTCGCGAACATGCTATCTACTGTGGTGGCATCTCTGCCCGGCACGAGTTGTTCGGGATCGGAAGGAAGAGGGTGGGATCAGGTCGAAGAGCTCTTCAGAACACTCACCGTGGTAAATGGTAGAATGCGGCTAAGGAAGCGATTGTTCGGTTGTTTTATGTGTTAATTATACCTACTAGCAACGCTAGGCTCCTCATCCCTCTTACTGAGCTATTAGTGCAAGTGTCATCATGACCTTCATGACCTTCACTCATGTGGTCTTATCGGAAGCTTGAAACTCTTCGGTATGTCGTCATGACCATGGTCCCATTAATGTTACGTTACTAAATGTTCTTTTCAACCGACTCCCAAAAAAGGAGGACGTTCTTAATTCGATGTATGTTTTTTATGTTTGTTACCTCATATCTTTGGACTGGTCAAACCTATTTTGAATTTTTATTTAATTGAAATCTAGTAAGACTACAATTATTTGGTCCCATTTCGGTAATTTGATGTCGGTTGTTGTGTCAATTTTTGACGTGTACTTTTTTATTCAACGTCCCATTCATTCGTATCATCATATTAAATAATGCCATTAACTGCTCGAAGAATGAATGAACTATTCTATTCAAAATAATCTCATTGATAATAATGTACAACATTAATCACCTCGAACGGCGGTATCTTTCAACTATTTAAATGTATTGCAACATAATATAAATGAATGATTGTTACTTTTATCTATATAATGAAAATATAATGACGACTGCGCCGGCGCTCTCGATCGAGGTCGGTAGGTTAGATAACCGTCCCTTATATTGGGAATTTTTGAAGACCACAATAAACAATAAGACTCTTACACAGTTGTCTTATTGCCGTGAAGGTGATCTAAATAATCGTAACACTGGCAGCAATGCAAGCAAGCAATGTAATATAAAAGAAGTTTTTTAGTTAATTAATGGGCTGTTCGTGCGCTTAGTGGGCACAGTCAGACGTCAACACTATGGGAATTCTTTCATTGTATGTGTAACCACCTTTAGAAAGCTTTAGCGACGAAACTATATAATGGTAGGTCTTTGGTAAAAACGGACATTTCGACGACGGGATTTTATTGCTCTTCGCACTTTATAACACAAGCACTTTTAGTCTATAAGGAAGGGTTAACGAAGCAAGTCACTTGTATTCACGGAGCCGGAATTCTAATGAAATACTGAGTCAATTAGGGTTAAACGATAACTTTTTTAATCTCAGGTAAAACAGATGTAGCAGTACAGATAATATCGAACTTGTACCACAATTTCCCCTGGCAAAGGAACCTCGTGGTGACTCACAGTAACCAGGCCCTCAATCAGCTGTTCGAGAAGATTGCCGAGTTGGATGTCGACGAGCGCCACCTCCTCCGTCTTGGACATGGCGAGGAAGCGCTGCAAACTGACAAGGATTTCTCTAGGTAAGTACCTAAATATGCTTATCTTCTTTGGCTTTCATTTAGGTACCTCATTTGCATTCGGGTTTTTGCTACTGTGCCGCGAGATTTCGGTACGACACCGAGAATATAATTTTACTCTGAATAGAGAAGTCTTGACATTGAATTGTGACATTGTTTCTGTATTACCCATTCTGCATGCCGTGTTTGTTATTAGGTATGTAAGACCCGTTTGTCTAAGTGTATAATGTTTACAAAACGCGAAAGTTTAAAAAGTATTGTAATACAGTAGCCAGACATAGACTTTTCGGATGTCTAGATTTAAGGTTCCATCTATTTTAAATTTGCATACTTATTGTGAACTCGAGAGGGGTTCGTGGTCTAGTGGTAACCGACAATCTTAACACATTGCAAAGGTTAAGCAACATCGAGTCAGGCCGGTCTTAGGATGGGTGACCATTCCTAAGACACTGAGACCCCTCCGTGCCTCGGAGAGCACGTTAAGCCGTCGGTCCCGGTTGTCATACAAACATCTATGGCAGTCGTTAGGGGTAGTTGGAGCCCTAAATAAAAAATCCGACCGGTCTAACTACAGAACTTCGATATCGCCCATGGGTTGTGGAGGTCAGATGGCAGTCGCTTCACGGAAAATATCGATGTTCAGCCGAATCGCAGTTAGACTGGAAAGCCGACCCCAACTTTAGTTGGGAAAAGACTCGGTGAATGATGATACTTATTGTGAACTAGCGGACGCCCGTGGCTTTAGCCGCGGTATCTCTTCATATACTTTAACTTGCATTTCCTATACCCTTAAACTTACATTGCTATACCCCTAGATACGGTCGTGTGAACTACGTACTAGCAAAACGCCTAGAACTACTAGAGCGAGTAGGAAAGCTCCAGAGTACGTTAGACGCCGGTGATGACGCCGGGGCTACTTGTGAGCTCGCTCATCACTTCCACGTGTATCACGTAAAGCCCAGATGGGAGACCTTCCTCGATAAATGTGCACATGATCAGGTAAGTACACTTCTGCACTTTTCCTTAAGATAATCTGCATTTATATTTGTTCTTTTAATGATACGCTTTATATCACTTCTATATACTTATGTCCATCTAAAGGTTTTTGGTAAAATACACTCTAGTGATAAGGCCGTCATTTGTACGATCTGTATCAAAAGTCTTTGGAATTATTAACCTCAATCACTTGTTCATAATATTGATGACGCTTGTATCTATTTTCTTTTTAACAACTTCAAGTTATCGCATTGTTATTATGGACTTTTGAGCCTTGACTATCTTATATTAAACTAGCGGACGGCCGCGGCTTCGCCAGCTTGACAAACCGTGTACACAAAAATCTTCCTCGAAAACCACTCTATCCATTGGTGAAAACCGTAATAAAAATCCATTGCATAGTTTTAAAGATCTAAACATATAGGCAACGGAAGCAACTTTGTTTTATACTAAGTACGAGTATGTTATGATGAAGTACGCGGCGGGTATCAACCTGTTCTGTATGTTTTGTTCTCTAAACTCTCGTGGTGTACAAATATTTCAGAGTAAATCTATAGAAAGTGTGAGTAAAGAGTTTCCTTTCCACGAGTTTTTCGATGATGCCCCTAAACCGTTATTCCCTGGGAAGTCCTACGATGAGGATATGGAAGTCGCGAAGAGCTGTTATAGGTAAGAACATTTTTCGATATAAACATATTCTAGAAGAATATAGTTTATATAAGCAATGCATTATGCTAACTTTTTCTCATATAATTTTACAGAACAGTCTGTAATACTGATTCGAGTCCCGCCCAAGACTACTATTGTGATTCATATTGTAAAATTATATATTCTAGGAGTTCCTTATTGTATTTGAGACACCTTTTTCCCCGAAGGAGCTGACAGAGGTGGCCTATTGCCACTAATTGGTAACTTTTGTGTTTGCACGTCCATTTATCGGAAAGTGGACCAATTGCACAGGTGGCTTTGGCTTGTGAGTTTTTAAGCCAAAGCCAATCTTAAGATATTGATATTGATAGATGGGAAAGGGTTCCCACAAACTTCACGCTCAGGGATGTTGGTACTACTAACTAGGTTTAATAACTTTGATCTAGAATGGTATTCCTTATTTGTCATAACATCTGATCGTGAATAATACAATCATGTTAAATGTATCATATTAAGCATATGTTGCGCCATCTGTTTCGTTTATGTTAGTACCTAATCAAATTACTGTAGTTACTCTATAAAAGTACAAAAGTATGAATCACGATTCTAAGTAAGAAAGCAGGTTAAGAGTTCCTTGTCTAAAAGATAAAGCTAGCTTAGTTAGACTAATGGCAGTCTGTCTTGGAGATCCCTATTATTGCCCATGTAGCTAATATAAAAATCGTAGTAGGTAGGTATATGGCATGGTGCCAGGTCAATGTCAACAACGCCATATACTGTGGAATGTACTCGTACAATTTCATGTGAAGAATACAAATATGGTAGGTTACTAGAATTTTAGAATTACCATCAAGGTTTTGTTATTATATTCGTGTACTAGCGGACGCTCACGACTTCATTCGCGTTCCTATTTCTTTAACATTTTTCATTAGGTGTACGTCCGTGCTCCTATTGGCCGTAGGTAGCTTCCTCTATAATTGGCCTCAAAACCAAAATTTCATAGGATTACTGCATTATTTGAACTACACAAACTCAACTTATTACCTACTAGCTGATCGCCCGCGTGATATAGTTTTTTCGTTCCCGGTTCCCGTGTTGACGTGGAATCACATTACCGGCATAGCAAAAAGTAGCCTTTGTTACTTCAATGAAAGAATTTTCAAAATCGGATCAGTAGTTACGGAGCATATTCGCTTCAAACTAAAAAAAATCTTTTTAATATTAGAATAGATAGAATTTGTATCGCAACTTCATTGTTTTTTGGAGCTTATTGTCACCACGGTCAAGTTCACAAGATTGTTTATTATGAACCACAGTAAAAACCAGAAGTCATAAAGATGTCACTCGAGACGCATAACGCATTTAAATTTTGTGTGGCGCCACCAGACACCACTACTAAGTATGGACACATAATAATATATCAAAGTAGCACTTAATTTAAAAGCTATTGTGTATAGCATCATCATTCGTCCGTGGTATACGCCATAGAGCAGTTTAGACAAAGGACAATGGGCAAATCGCATGGCAAAAAACCATCAACAAATATTAAATCTAATTCTATATACGGCCTGACACGTATTCGCCGAGTGTTTTAGGGTACTATCAGCAAAAGCTGAAGAAAGTACCCTTATACGCCCGTCGTTCTCCGTCTCTCCGTCCGTCCGTCCGTACGTGTCACTTTTCAATCTGACAATGTTGATAGTACCCTTGGAGCATTTCGCGATTGCGCGCTTAGCGTAACCGCACTCCAGCTTGTTTTATTATAAACACGCTGATTTATGTAAAAAACAACTTTTTTAATCAAATACAGGCTACCGTAAAAGCATATTGGCATTGGTGGAGTCCATACATTTATGCATATCATCCTTTTTACGAGGCTTATTATTTTGACATTTAGTGAAAGTAATCGACCCTATTCTGCAGTACCAGCTATGTCACAGCGCTCTGGTGCCTAAATCTTAATTGCAAGGAAACAGCAATAAGCTTCCCCTTAAGGCGTTCGAGGAGTACGATATAACTTTATGAGGTTGTATTGTTACTTGCTACAGCAATGATTGATGCAATCCAACTATGTCATACATACGCCCACAATTCGCCAGTTTTATCAAGACTTCAATTTGCAAACTGAGCAATTTATTATATTTCAGATACATTGAGCATATATTTGAGGAACTTGAGGAATTCCGTGCTTTCGAACTGCTTCGATCTGGTCTGGACCGGTCTAAGTATTTGCTGGTGAAGGAAGCGAAGATCATTGCCATGACATGTACACATGCCGCACTCAAACGTTCTGAACTCGTGCAAATGGGTATGACATACGCACCTAAGGTTTTATATTGATATAGTTTTTTTTATGATGTGTATACATTCGACGTATAAAAAAGTATTAAGCGTAAACAGATGCTGGTGATTTTATACATATATTCAACTAGGAACCATCGCGGCATCGCCGCAGCGTTTCTGCTAAATGCCCTCATGACTTCATTACCCATATTTATGCACTCCTTGATGCAACTATAAATTAGAATCTAAATTGAAATTTTTTTAACATGCAGAATCTTTATCGTGCCGCATGGTGTCTCCTTCTTGGACCCTGGAGACCCTTGAAGGATGCCGCCTGAATATTTTTTAACAATTTTTTACACGCGCAGGTTTCAAATACGACAACATTTTAATGGAAGAATCGGCCCAGATCCTGGAAATTGAAACCTTCATACCGCTGCTACTACAGAATCCTCAGGATGGACGGTCGCGTCTAAAACGGTGGATAATGATCGGTGACCATCATCAGCTACCACCGGTGGTCAAGAACATGGCGTTCCAGAAGTACTGCAATATGGAGCAGAGTTTGTTCACAAGGATGGTCCGTCTTGGAGTGCCATATGTTGAGTTAGACGCTCAAGGTCGTGCTAGACCTAGGTAAGACAAGACATCATTTTTAAAAGTTGAATTATTTTTCGTAGTCCTTACTTTACTTTACCTATTTGAAACTTTCTATTTGTTTTTCATCATTATTTAACTATTATTTTTCTAACTAGGTACTGAATGGTTTTGGTTGACCCTGGGACGAAACCTTATAATAGTTTCTCATGTGAATAATGATAATAGTTTCTATGGAGAACCCTTGAGGCGGAGACACATTTGCCCACTAGTACCTACACAATAATTCGAAAATTCCTTCAGTCAGTTAATAAATGTATCAATACAAGCGGTTTTTATATTCATTGCATTAAACATTACCTTCACTGACGCACATTGAAAGTGCTCGCAACGAGTGCTATTTTTGACGTGAATTCATCCGAAGAGAATTCCTATAAATCGATTGTGGAAATCTTTGAAGTTTATGTTTATTCAGCTACTTCAGACGAATAAAATGTATATAAAACGAATGGATCGTAGAGGTCAATCAATATATTTAACCAAACAAAACAGAATGTCTGATATTAGTGTTCAAGTCTTTTTAAAAGTTACACAGTTCCAAACGGTGGTTTAAAATTCGTGTTGACAGTTGTTTTAAACTAAACTTCGTGGGACCTTGGTTGCTTTGCTTTCTTTTTTGCTATAATATATTATACCTATACATATTTTTACCCTGTTGAAGCAGTCGGGTAAAAATGTTTATAAAAAGAGGTATCGAATTTGTGTTCTACGAACTCATCTAGAAATAAAACATTATAAAGTAGAAGAGTTTATTTGTTTTTTTGAACGTGCTAATCCCAGGAAGTTTGTTGCCTATAATTCGATTTAAAAACGTTACGATAAATAGGAGCGGAGCAGCAGTGAAATATGTTTCGGAAACGGAAAAAAAAATCTTTTGAGAACTTCTGTTGCGTGCGCTGGCCAACCAAACGGTTAATAATAAAAATAATGTAGTGTTAAATATAGTACTAAAGAATTGTTCCTCTTGAAAAGTTAAAAAAAAATCCGTCATGGCATAGGTATATAGCAAATTCATTCTAAAATAATCATTTGCGAGGCTAGATGTTTACGGGTGACGCGAACCAAACTAAGGTCCAAGTCTGAATAATGAACGTTCCAAATTACCATGCGGACGAAGTCGCGGGCGACCGCTAGTCTAGGAATTAAATTACATAACTTTTGTAGATTTTTTTATTTAGATAACTTCAGTCGGCATAGAGTTTATTAGTTTTACAAGCGTATGTAGTGTTCTTGCATAATTTTATTTTTTAATTAACTAAATATTCGTAACATTCTTTAGATCTGACTTGGAATTAATCGTTCTGTGTGCCAAACAAACAAACTTTCATCGTAAGATTTTTAAACATTTGATATGAGATAAATATGGCTTTAAATTTGTGTCAATTCTTTTTCTTTATTTCACGTACGGGTCTGGCAGAAGTAGGTATTGTCTGCGTCTGGTTCTCCAAAGACTCATAGGTACGGGTGTGGGTAACTCGGGCCCGGGGTAAGGCCGCGGAGCGGTGAAGAGCGGTGAAAAGTGGTCAGTGTTTCCACTGAAGCGGAGCTGGGCGGAGAGGAGCGGTGAAGAGCGGTGAAAAGTGGTCAGTGTTTTCACTGAAGCGGAGCGGAATGGAGCGGAGCATACTTTTGGAATCGCGCATGTCTGCGCTAAGTTACACTCGAATCTTTCAGAAAGACAAAACGTCATGTTGTCGTTGAAAGAGAAAAAAGCTGTCTTCGCACCGCCCCGCTGTCCTCCGCACAGCACCGCCCCGCTGTCCTCCGCTCCGCACCCCAATGCTCGTTGTCTTCCGCACCGCAAAGCCTCGCTGTATTTTAATTATGAATATCCGCTCAGCTCTGCTCCACCCCGCTCGTGCTGTTCCATTGAAGCGGAGCGGAGATTTCGAGCATAGTGATTGGTCAATTCGTACACCGCTAAGCTCCTCTCCGCCCCGCTCCGCGTCAGTGGAAACCCGGCCTAAGGCCTCTCGATGACATACCTGCTCTTCAGACAGTATACGCTACACAGTCCATATTTAGTTTTCTCAGAACGTTGACTCTACTGTTACTCTTCCAGCATCTGCAACCTGTACCGTTGGCGTTACCTGGCTCTGGGCGACCTGGGTCACGTGACACGTTTGCCAGAATACCGCGCCGCCAACGCGGGCCTGCGGTACGACTTCCAACTCATCAACGTGGACGACTTCCATGGCGTTGGCGAATCGGAACCCAGCCCTTATTTCTATCAGGTATTTGTATAACTTATTTATATAGGTACTAGTCATCACCTCATATGGTTATTGATTATTAGCGAATACTTTATATTCCAGTGTTGTGTTCCCGCAGGAATTGTGTACGAGAGAAACTTGACCCACGCCGCATCTGTTCGCTATTAAATTACTTCAATCTGTTGAACGAATATCTTTACGATTTTAACCTGTAGATAGATAGTGGGTTAGAAGGTTGTTGTGTAATTAATTAAAGCTTTTTGTAAGTAAGTATATTGAACCGAAACGAGGACGACTACAAAAAAACCCTAGGTTAATGATTAAGGTGATCGGTTATGCCACCAATCAGTGTTAAGTCGTGATATTTGTCATCAAGAATAAAGGCAATGCAGTCATCTAAATGATCTATCTAACTAAACGATTTGTTATGATGGTGACCTAAGTCATGATTACATAGAACTTATAGGTGAGGCACTGGCGCACTGCCCACGGGTATGTGTCTAAATAGTTAATTATCTAACAATAGGTTATCTTTGGATATAGCTTGGAATATTAGTAATCGTATCAATTAGGTACTTGGCTTCACCGAAAGTCCTACGAAGGCTTCAATAATTAGATAGGTATATGTATCGCCGGGAATATTATTTTATAGTATCCAGTGTGACTGAAATAAATAGTCTGTCTCTTCTTGTTTTTGTCTTTGTAAAAAAATATTCCACTGAAATTTTTATTCACTATTAATCTGATAACTTTTTCACGTTTTTAACGTGTGTTATAATAAGTTTTAGTATGAGATTTGGGAAGGTTGTTTATGACTCAATCAGGTGTAGGTTGAACAAACTGGGATAAAAAAGAACCATTAAAGTACTTAAATAAAAATCAATTTCCCGAATGACACAGGGGATATTTTTATCTCTGTAAAAAAACCACGTGGATTTTAGAAACGGTATAATAATTGTATGATTCGCATTCTCAAACCTAACAGCACAGTAAAATATCTAAACTTAGAAATAAGTGTGTTAGTAGTCAATTTTATCACAATTTATAACTTTTAACCTTTTCCCAACTCAGTTGGGGTCAGCTTTCCATTCCAAATACGATTCGGCTGAACTTCGATATTTTCCGTGGAGCAACTGCCATCTGACCTTCACAATCCAAGGGCGATATCGAAGTTCTGCAGTTAGACCAGTCGGATTTACTCGTAACGAATGCCATAGATGTTCGACAACTCTCCGTGAATTATTGCAATTAAATTTTGCTATATAGAATGAGAATTTTATGGATATTTATACGTTATTGCTCGTGATTGTGCCAAGTACTATTCACTATTCTGTGACTGAATGTATATTTTTACCATTGCCATAAATAGTTAGGTAGGTATAAGCACTAAACACTTTATTCAAAGGTGTGTCACATTTTCTGACGCATTCGTACATTATCGTTACAACACGGAAATCTGGTTAATTTTATGTCAATCATAAATTAGTGACGCTATGAGATCAACTTCATTGTTTATATATTATTAAGGTTGTATAAGTCGCTAATCAATACTGAATATAATATAATATTATACACACGAATTAACCCAAAAAATAATCGACCGATTTAAAAAAATCTCTTTACGCTTAAAATGCTAGATTATACCTAAATAACAAACTAAATTTATGACTTGAAGAAATTACCATCATGGTATGATCATATATATCTTGCTTCGTCTTATTTACGTGACGTCGAAATTCGATGCCGACGACTAGGTTGATTAATTGGTATTTAAACCACCAGAAAATAACTAGTATTTCTTTTCCTTCCCCACTACACCGGACAACAACCGAAAACAACCGACTAGTGCAACCTTAAGTCGCTAGACTTTGATGTTAAGGTAGTATTAAGTAGGTATTTGAAATATGCAATGACATAATCAAATGCTAAGTGCACACAATATTACACTTCAATTTGTATTATTCAAATGGTATTCAAATTATACATCTCAGTTCTATTGCCGATAGAACTATCAATTATCATTTTATATTATATTTCCAACAGCATATCAAATAGCTGTCGTATATACATACGAACCGCATACTATTAGGTAGGTACAAACAATCTAGTTTGAAAGAAAGAAAGAAACATTTATTTAGTACAAAGTGCCCACCCAATACAATATAACAATACACATACTCGTAAATGACATTGGGGATTCGGAGCATGTTCACTCATTAAGAGTAAACATTGGTTTATATTATCGGGAGCTAGAATATTAAATTAATTTGGCCATTTTGGACATAACCCATCATAAAAGTGCCCGGTGACGGCAATAGGCTTGCCCCCTATTACGTGGGACTAAAAATACTGGCAAATTGTTGGTGTGTAATGCACCTCTGCCTACCCCTTCGGGGATATAGGCGTGATATGCGTGTGTGTATGTATGAGCTAGAATATAATTATTCTTAACATGCATAGATGGTAACTGAGGAAAGAAACATATTCCAAATTTCGCTCAAATCTAACTAACATCGAAACTCCATGTACTGCCTATTGCTAAATAATACCTTTCTTTAATTCCGCGGCCTAAGACTGCGGCTGCCCCTACGTTAATTGGCCTGCGCCCAGGTAGGTACGCACTCTGAAGAATCCCCTGTGGTCGAAGAGTCGCCTGTATGGAATTAATTTTATCAGTGAATCTATTATCTTTATCAGTGAATCTATTATCTTTATCAGTGAATCTATTATCTTTATCAGTGAATCTATTATCAGGAAGCTACTCAAAATAGACTCATATCTGCGTACCTAATTTAATGAAATTCGGTCCAGCAGTTACATGATACGCAATTGATTATTGGGTGGAAAGTCGTGGCGACGTCGAGCGAGTACCGGCACGTCGTAACAATTATTTATTTATTAAATTGCAGAATCTCGCCGAAGCTGAATACGTCGTGGCAATGTTTATGTACATGCGGTTGATCGGTTGGCCGGCGGAGCGCATCTCTATCCTCACCACATACAATGGGCAGAAACATCTCATACGTGACGTCATCGACAAACGGTGTGCCGAGAACCCACTCATTGGACGACCGCATAAGGTGAGCTTTATGAGAGGATAGTGGGGTAACTACGGACACCTAAGGGAAAATTGCACACACTCAATCTCAAAATTGCAATCATAACTTGTCACACACTTGGGACTGGTCGCCACGCATCGCTGCGACTGCAATATCTTTCTAACATAGTAAAAAAGCTGCTTTCGTGTTGAGTCTATGATGAGTACGTATTTATGAATGAAAAAGTAATTAAAAGCCTAAATTCCAACAGCCAGGACCGATGCTTGCTACATAGGTAGGTCTCAGAAGTGCAAACATTTCGGGATTGATAATTCATACAATTCTCAATTTGACATTGAGAGAATTTGATGGAATTAGCAATCCCGGATAGCAAAATATGGGTCAAGATTGCATATTGGAATTGCTAGTAGAAGTACTGATCTTGCAATCGGGCGTCCACTAGTGTATGTAGCTATAGTTCTTAAAGTACGAGGTCTGTTTTGTTAGGTGACCACCGTGGACAAATACCAGGGTCAACAGAATGACATAGCTCTGGTGTCACTTGTCAGAACTAAAGCTGTCGGTCACGTGAGAGATCTCCGTCGTCTCATAGTGGCCGCGTCTCGAGCGAGGCTTGGACTGTACATATTTGCAAGAGCCAATCTGTTCAGGAATTGCTTTGAACTTCAACCTACATTCAATCAGGTAAGTGGTATCATACTGTACACTGCTAGCATGAAATGCGCCTGCGTATTCTTACCAGAGCCTTGTTCGTCTATCAGCAGGGGCACCGCGTGCAATTGAGGAATACTTGGACTCTTTCTTAAATAATCCTAAATAATATTACATGCACGTACACGCATTCGATGTGCGTACATTTTTATAGTATCCGCACTGATTTAGATTTTTTTTTTGTTTGGAATTTGTGTGGTACAACTAGTGGAACGACCCCTGGGGGCGGGGCTAGTCTACTGGACTACTGTATTTTCTTAAACAATCTTAAATAAAACACATGCACGAATACGTATACGCCTTCAGTGTGCGTACATGTTTCCCCTTTGTGGACTAGGTAACGTTTGATGAGTTCCTTCCCCGATATTCTTGAAAAACGGTCTTTTGGTACGTGACGGTACATTCATAAGAATTATCCCCGTACAAATTGCATGGGGTCCGTTGGAAATAAATAATACATAACCCTTTAAAAGCTGTACCCTTGAGAGCCTTTTTAAATACTGCCCTATCGTCTATTACCAGGCGTCCCAGGTACACCCTCGTAAGGTTAAGGATGATGGCTTTTAAGGTCTGCTTAAAATAAATAATGTGTGATTTTGGTTATTGTGTGGTATCCAGCTGGTAGAGCGTCCTCTAGAAGCTGAGCTGGTCCCGGGCGAGCGCTGGCCGGCGCAGCGCGCGGTGGGCGCCAGCGTGCCGCCCGCGCTGCTGCTGAGCGTCCGCGACATGCCGCACATGGCGCAGCTCGTGTACGACATGTATCTGGAGAGGGTCAACCGGTGCAAGGATCAGTACGAGGTTAGTGAAGCATCATCAACCATTTTTTTTATAATTACAAAAAACAAAGTCGCCCCTTTTTTTTTTAATTCCGCGGCCGCTCTAACGTCCGTTGCCGGGCGTCTCTGGTTACAAGCAGAAATGTATTTCCAGTGGCGCCCGACGGAAGTCGCCCCTTCTGTATGTATGCGTAGATCTTTAACTCTACGCAACGGATTTTGATGCGGTTTTTACCAATAGATAAAGTGATTCTCAAGGAAGATTTTTATGCATATAATTTGTGCAAACGGGCAAAGCCGCGGGTTTCCGCTAGATCCTTTATAAAGCATGTACCTTAAAATACTAATATACTCGTACCTAACCTATACGCCTACACATATACGCAATAGTCCGAGACGCCCGGGGCTTTAATTGGCTGTCCCACAGCGGCTGGCACGTACGATTTTGTTGTCTTTAATCAACATTTCATCACAAGGCAACAGGTTTAATTTTTTTTTTTCAAAATTATAATTTAGCTGCTAATTTTGTCTATTTGCCTTTGCCTATATAGACGTGATATATATATATATATATATATATATTACTTGAGAATTTATTTCGACAGCCAATAGTTATATTATTACATATCACACACACACACACACACACATATATATATATATATATATATATATATATGTGTGTGTGTGTGTGTGTGTAATAATAGAACTATTGGCTGTCGAAATAAATAGATAAACAATAGGCCTCTCCAGTAAGTTCCCTGTCCGACCGGTCCATTGCCACCGACTATTAAGATGAACAAACTTAAAACCTCGGGTTACCACTAGACTACCACTTCACTATCCTAAATAAATAATAAGTACGTAATTTCTAAATTTGAACGAGATACAAAAATGACGCAAAGCTATATAAATAATGGTTATACATACAAATGTTACGTCATTGTAATCTTGTTGCTAATTTCAAGCAAGTTTATCCAATGCCATTCATAAAACTGATTTTGTTTGAACATGACACAAACTATCACGCCTGTTTCCCTAAAGGAGCAACTGTGAGTTAATGTGTATAAGTATCTGCACGGAATCAGTTGCATGCGTTTTATATTCACTGCGAATTTCAGGAATAATGTTCTTGATAACGATACTTTGCTGTTTAACAAAGGAGTTGATTCACTATTAATATTTTATATGGATCATTAACACGATCGGTCATGACAGGCAAACTGATAACGATTGTGTAGAAGGCATGATTGTCTGCATTAGCCCATAATCGGCGACTATATGGAATGTATTACGAACGTTTACGACGATGATGGCGGCAGTCATGTACCATTCTTTGATTGACCATCATGACGGATTGTGTGTAGGCGGGTTTGGTCGGCGGTAAATTCGGAATTTGATTTCTGGACACTTATATTTTTGTGTTACATGTATGAATATTGTTACAGCGAGCAACGAGCGTGTGGTCAGCCCCGGGTACAGAGAGTGCGTCTCGTCCCGGGGAAGCCCCTCCCTCGCAGCACGCGCACCCCGGGGCCAGCGGGGCCGACAGCGACGACGAGGATAGCTCTACAGCCACCAAGACATTCCAGACCAGTGAGATTGTGAATGAAGTTGAAGATGTTCCCGAGTCTTAGGTTAGGAGTTTGTATGTAATATATCTGTAAGATTTCTCAATATTTTTGTTTTGTTTTACATTATTACTAGCTAACACGCGTCCACCTCTATCTGTAAATACTTAAGTGAGTCATCAGAAGCGCTGAGGTACTTCTAGGCTCCAAGTAGCTCCACCTACACCAAAGACACGACAACCTCACAACGTCACGCGACAAAAAAAGTTCCATTTAGTAAGTAGTAACTAAACCTATCAACGGGATTTCGATGGTGGTTGCTTTGTGGTTGCGATGTCGTCGCGATTTACCACGATACCAACCACATCCTTGCGTTTAACTACAAAATGTGGGTAGTGTGAATCAAACTAAACATTTTCAAACAAAATTGTGCCCGAACACGTGTTTGCATTGATTTGTCTATGAAGGTGCAGTAACCGACGTATCGTGTGGCTAACGCAAATGCAGTCAACGGAATCAATAACACACGTTGTAATTTAAGAAGTATGTTCTTGACAACTCAATATTTTACGGTTTAACGAAGGAGTTCTATTTATTAGGAGTATTATTTATTATGATAGGTAAAAGTTTTTTCATATTCCGTCGGTGCCGGTTGTCATTCGAACATCTATGGCAGTCGTTAGGGGTAGTTGGAGCCCTTAAACAAAAATCCTCGCGGTCTAACTACAGAACTTCGATATCGCCCATGGGTTGTGAAGGTCAGATGGCAGTCGCTTCACGGAAAATATCGAAGTTCAGTCACATCGCGATTACACTGGAAAACCGACCCTAACTGAGTTGGGAAAAGGCTCGGTGAATGATGAAAAGTTTTCATATTCATCACACTCTCCGTGGGAATTGAAAACACATATACGTTAATGGCATGAAAGTTTGGAAGTTCTTAATCAAGATAAATAAGAAAGTGACTAAATCGTCTTTTAATCATGTAGGATAAAAATATATATATAAAAATCTTCGAAAATACATTAGTATTTTTAATCAAAATACATTTGTTTTATAAAAAAATATTAATACTGATTAAGTATAACATAACTGCGACTAGAAATGATTTATAACAAACTTGCCACAACAGTGAATTATATGAATTTGTGTGCACCAATAAAAAATTCTCCTTTTTATTTATTTATTTTTATTTTATTTATTTATTAGCATCTTAAAATACTGGATAAGTAGTTAGGTTATAAATAGCGTTAATAAACCACTAAAGCCTAGTTCGCACTGCTTTAGTAATTTAGTAGAGTACCGTGTAATTTAGTGGTTAAACTACTACACAGAAATTGTTCGTATTACGGTTTAGTACAGTACACAAGTGAGTGGTGGCGGCCACTAATGAACTCGACTAATCAACAGGTTCGGACTTGTTTAGCCTGTGAACCAGTGAGCACGGATGCGTGGTGGGACGCGCTACTCGCCCGAAAAAATGAGTAAAATGGATTGACTCGACTAAATCATTTACTAAATTACTCGACTAAATTTTTGTAGTTCGCACATATTTAGCTACTAAATTACTCGCTACTCTTCTGAATTACTAGCCTAATGCGAACTAAGCTTTAGGTTTGCACTAAATTCTTATGTAATGCTTACATACTTTGAACCATCCTTTCTCTCAGTAAAGATATTCCCCTTCTTTTAAGCCAAAAGAGCTTATGTTAGGTTCAAGTTAGTAGTGCGATGTTCGGGTTTATAACTCGTATTATCTCATTAAAATTCCGGCTATAAAATTATGAGACTATCCTCGCTTACATAATTAAAGTTTAATACTGCAGCAACACTATGTCTGACTATTTCTCTCGTTTATTTCTTGCGCACCTCGTCGAATATATAGCCGTAGTATAACAACATTCATAGTCAAACCGACTTTGTGGGACAACAGACACTGAGTCCATCATGAGCCTTATCTAATTAATACTTCTATCATTCAAATTCAAAGCAACATCAGTGTGTTGTACGACATTTTCTTCGTCATCTTCGAACGCCAGATGCTTCTCAACAGCTCCCGAGATACAATTCAACCAACCGTGCTTGTACATTATCTTGATCACTCGTCTTCTAAATACAACTAGCAGTAAAAATATGAAGAGTCCTTGTAAACTGTTTAACACGTCTATTATTGTCCTGCAAACAAATATTTGTAGGTTTTAGAATTATATTCGACAAGTATTTTTGTTATTTTAACAGACAGAAGCGCGGCATGTGAGCACAGCAGCTGCGGTAATGCCAAGCCTGTGTTTGCACGACAACCGCAACGCTGACTTTCATTTAATTCATTTGTATTTAAAATAAGGCTAACGTAAAAATGTAAATTAAAATGGGGGTTAAAACATTTTTATTTGAATAAATTATTGTACGTAATTTTTAATTCCCAATTCTAGTCGTCGTCGTCTGTATTAGACAAATAGGTTCGTGGGAAGAGTCCGAATCAGATGTATTATACATGTATAAAATGTTAAAAACTACGGTTTTCAATGTTTTCCTGTACCACGAAACACGCAACGACAGCTCTCGCCGACCAACTTACGGCATTACTGCCTAAGACTCCTTACGAGTGATAAGGACAGGGATAATCTGTAGTTATCGCTATTTAACTCGGTAACGGTCCGTTTGTTGACCAAAATTATCTCGTCTCGATGGTCACTCAATCAATCACTTCCGATAATCACTTACGATATGATGTGTTCGCCAACCTCGAAGCTGATCATGTCAAATATCCACGGCAATCCCATCAGCAATATGAGTCGAGCACTCATCACTAACCTAGTAAGCAAAGAAACATACACTAAGAAAAAATATTTTTCAGCAGTTACATACCTACTACTTATCTAATAATTGAGTTCCTAACGTAAGCTAACTAGTCTACTATTTAAATCACAAAATCGAACGACTCAGACTTCATGATTTGTACCAAGGTCAGTTCCAAGATGGAGCCCAAAATATAGAAATTGTGATCCAACTTTTACTTCATAGGGCGAACGTGACAGCCATTCTATATCGTTCACTAGAACTGCCCACACCGTATTTTACTGATGGGGGAAATAGTCCTTATCCTGACGACTGTAAAACACGGTGAAGGTCGAAAGGTCGAAGGTGAAGTCGTCATATAAGAATACTAATACTACCTTTATAGTAAGTGAGCTGAACAATAAATATGTACTAGAGATTGGCGCATTGGCGACCAACCGTACTGTTTAAAAAAACGGCCAAGTGTGAGTCGGACTCGCGTCCGAAAGGTTCCGTACAATTAGTCTGTAAAAACGGCAAAACATAATTAAGTTTCTTGTATGGGAGCCTCCTTAAATATTTGTTTTATTCTGTTTTTTTAGTATTTGTTGTTATAGCGGGAATATAAATCACATTTAAAATACTGCCTTAAGGTTAAGTGAATTCCTCAGAGATGCCTCAGTTCCTTTATAGTACATAAAGGTCGATTTAGACAAATCAGTGAAACCTCAGTTCCGTACACTATTACTAAGCTGTGCCGTATCCGTTACCGGCACGGCACAGCTTAGTAATAGTGCAACCTAATTATTTCATACATTTTCTATGAACATGTCAGTGATGACTTTGACACTGACATGTGGGAACATGTTCATAGAAAATATATGAAAAACATTTTGTACTAATAAATCACTTATACTGATTGTGCCGGAGGTTTCAGTGATAAATTCGGGTGACAGACGGACGGACAGACAGCGGAGCTTTAGTAACAGGGGTCCGTTTTACCCTTGTCGGAACCCTAAAAACCATATAACTAAGTACGAGTACATACTTGAATTTAAGCCCTTTGAGATGATTCGATGAGAAGTTGAGGCGACAGAGCATCACAGCTACGTAGACGAATATAGCGACGTTTACGGCCATTAATATACACAATACACTGTACATGTAGTACCATTGCTGTTTTTTATCTATAATGTGAAGGTTTATTTTGTTATTTTGAAGTCTTGAATTTCAGAATTTGGTCTTAAAAATATACCTAATTTTTAAATTTTTCACAAGTCAATACTTTTAAATCGCAAAAATTTAAGTCTTAGGCGGGATTTGTATAAGCGTCAGTCCCCTTTGCAGCGGGACTTTGACCAACTGGGTATACAATACCACCGCCGCCGATTCATACTTTGTGTCTTGGGGCGGTTTGTTTTTTTTTACTAAGTTCTTCGGGGTAAACAACCACATGTAGGTAGGTAGCATCTGATGATAAAATAGTCACCGTAGGTAATATTATATTATAACCATTAGACGATTGTAACACTAGATGCGTGAAGGAAAGTAGGTTTAAAAATAAGAGTAATTGTAGACTTACTAATAAACCAGCAATTGACCAGCCCAATATGAGGTTTGCTATGATTACCCGGGAGAAAGTTCACTATACCCATACACGTAGTGAGCAGAGTTGGTACTCCCCAGGCGTATATGAAGTACCATTTAAACTCGTGCCATGTGTTATCCAGTATTGTTGGACGCCTGGAATAATATGACGCATTAAATAAAGAGTAAATACAATAGAATAAACCTATACACCAATACAAATTAAATGACATAGAAGCTTTAATTTTTTTTATCTAGAGTGCATTAGCACTGACTCCATAGCCCAATAGGTACTCGTTGTACACTTGCATTTTTTTTTTCATTCTTTAGCCCAAGGCTGCGGCCGCTCTTACGTCCGTTGCCAGGCGTCTCTGGTTACAAGCAAAACGTATTTCCAGTGGCGCCCGGCGGACATTGACCACCTCTGTGGTCTCTGCGGGGGTTAGGTCAGGATGAGAATCCCGCGTCGTTGGGGTAGGGTTTTATCCCGCGTCAGTGAGTGAATCTGGTTGCGTGCTATGGGGCAAAGGCCCCGCAGCACGCAACCCTTCTAGCCTGCTTCTGTTAGGACGGCGGGTGGCGATCCCGCCGTTTACAGGCCCCGATCATGGAGGTCGATGGTCTTGGGCGTAGATGAGTCTGTGGCGCCCCTGCTGCTGACTACGGAACTCGGCGGGGAGGGTACGCTCCCTCTCTCCTGCTGGAGACCATGGCATGAAGCATGGTCTCCAGCGAGAGGGTATCCACGCCCAGCTGTACACTTGCTGACATAAGAACGAGGCTAATAACTTGTTATCCAAATTCCGGAAACAGTATACTTGATCCACAGTTTGAGACTAGATGACGTTGTGTGTTTAATTGTCCTAACATATTTTATTTAAAAAAAATGCATGGAGCTCGTTTTCATGCGAGATGTAGTGGATCATAATGTTATACTAACCTCATATTTAAAAGAACTTGTATCGCAATTGCGTTTGTCCAAAAGAAAGCGGCCACCATAAAGAAATAGGCTAAAAATCCTGAAAACGAAATTACGAATTTATTATTATGATACTGAAAAGATTCTATAAATCAATACTTATCGTTATTCTTCTTCCATCTTTATTCTATACCATACCACAGGAATTGGAAGGCGATGGGCTCCCCGGGTGTCCATATAACCAGTCGAGCGATAGATAGATGCCAATTCGATCCTCGATGCCCAAGATACTTCCCGCGTGATTTTTGTTGTTCCTTATTCCCCTGGACCCCGCTAATGTAATTAGTTTATAGATTTTAACACGTTGAATGCGGCGCTAAATTCGTTGGACTTCACCCCGTTGCGGCATGAGGCCTATCAGTCGCCCCCTGTACACTTCACCAGGTGCGATTTGGGTCTTTCGACCTCACATCGACAGGTTAAGGTAATGTGCTTATAACTTCCCGAAATATCATTATATAGATATCAAACCACCTTATTTACATTCCTATAAAGTGACTCAGTTAAAATCGAGCTTCGCCCCGGGTTGTGACATAGGAAAATCGAGAAAATTACAGAAAACAGTATGAGGTTTTAAAACCCCACACAGCACCAAATTCCGGGTACATTTTGTAGATTACTAGTGATGGGTAATTAAAATATCGAAAATGATGTTAAGTTTTATTTATGTGCCTGGACTATTAAACATTTCTTCAGAAAACTTACGTCTCTTAGGTGTTCCGTGCTGACCATCACCGTTTTCTCTTTGGGTAGAAGCAGGACAAATCTGAATATTTAGCAAAATTTCTACCTTATTTTCAGAATTTGAAGGTAACTTTTTCACATTACTCACAGAACACTTTTGATACACTCGACGATATTTCGCCACACATATATCAGGTTCATGTTTCTGACCATGATTGATTAAATCTAACATTTTCCTGCACCTCTTATCACGAGACATTTTACTAAAACAATAGATAGTGCACCCCAGCGTAATAGCATCACGTCACTAATACGATAAACAAAAGTTGAGTAAACCAATAGGTGCGAAATGGGGTGGGGGGACCTCACGTGCGTATGAGGTGCAAACGCCACACGTCCGCATCAAAGAGAGATTTTTTGCAGTTGGTGCGGTATGGGGCCTAAATACCTCATTAGTATTTTTTAATTGTTCCTTGATAAATGAAAGAAGACATTAAGAAATATATATTCATCTTTGACGCACATAGCCCCGTTCCTTATCAATAACCGCCGCACCAGAGAGAGACCGCGATATTTTCGCGCCGCACCGAGTGAAGGTACACGCGTGAGGTGTATGTACCGCATACCGCAGTCAACGTGTTAACCTCGTCTTCATCACCTAAGTGTTATTCCGAGTTTGATTAAATCTATTCAGAAGTTTCTGATTGAACGAGAAACAAAACATCCACAAATTCTTTCTTACAAACCTTCGCGTTTATAATATTAGATAGTAGAAAGTTAGATTACCTTGTGCAACACATAGAGCCATGTTCGAATATCCCATAATTTTTAGGTAGGCGAGAATTCCTTCACCAATGGCTAAACTAATACACAAGTTTATTATGCTCTTTCCTTGAACGTCTCTGAAAATATAATAAGAATTATATCAGAGTACTATCTGACGAAAACTTAGAGGTGGAACCTCTAAGTTTAGAAATTGAGAAATAAATTCAGGGCGATCATTTGAATCTAATTACGCTTTTTTTTAAGTTCTAGGCCGCAGCCGCCCCTACGTCCATTGCCGGGCGCCCCAGGTGAACACTGCGAAGTATTTCCTGTGGCGCCGGCGGACTTTGGCCACCTAAGTGGCCTCTGTCACGCGGTTGAGTCGGGGGTTTTATCCCGCATGGTTGGGGTCGGGTTTTATCCCGCGTCGGTGAGTAATTATGCTTTCTAGCCTGCTTCTGTAAAGACGGTGGGTAGCTAGCCCGCCGTCCTCAGGAGTCTGCGGCGCACTGGCCGCCTTTTTCTCCTTGTGAGCATAACCTGCTCGCTAAAAGACGTGGCCACGTATCATCTGCTCCCGCCGGTGACCATGCTTCAAGCCGGATAACCACGCCCAGACTAACGACGAGGACTCGGCGCTGACTCACCCACGCTGAGCACTCCACCAACGTGTGGAGTGCGGTGTCTTCGTCGGAGGCCTCGCAGTGTTGACACCGGGGCGTGACCTCATGATGGAAGCGGTGCAGATACTTACCGAAGCACCCGTGCCCGGTAATGCACATCTTGGTTGAATGTAACTACGCTAACTAAGTATTACACTTTGGAGATACTTTTACATTGATCACTATTTAATACACGACTATGTTAATTTACACAAGTTATTGCTATTGTCGTTCCAATAGGCTCGCCTCCTATCACGTGGACCTTACAAATTGACTGACGAAATGTAGCCGCAATAAACACCTCTTTTTCCCCTTTGAGAATAAATATTTCTTTCCCACTGGGATAGGCAGGGACCACGGGTTTTGATCCCATTGGGCAGAAGTCTCTTTGGTGGATTCTCAAATCAGCCAATGAATGTCCGCTCAGACGCAATAATCTCATTGGTAGATTCAGAATCGACCAATGAGAGTTCCAATGAGTTCTGTCCTTTAGTTCAGTGCTTTAGTACATAGGTATGAGTTTTGTCTATGCGTAGAGCTTATAAACTCGATGTTTTGATTTATGGCCATATTTTAGTTCATTCATCTCATTCCTCTTACGTAGTATTGTATTCTCTTTGTCTCATTCAACAATTTACCAACACAAACAAGCCGTGCTCCTAATTGATTATAAAATTTTACTGTTTTCGACCGCTATTGTGATGGGTATTGATTGGTAACTAACTAACGGCCAGACTTCGCCATCTTTATTTTCTGTACAAATCCTAGGTAAACTATTTTGTACCGCCACTAAAAAACGCTTCTGAAACTGAACCTACATTATTACTCAAAATGTAAAATGGCGTTTTAACTACTTAGGTATGTAAGTAGTAAGATAGAGATAGAAGAAGAGAGAGATAAATTTAGGTAGGTACCTACCTAAATTTATCTCTCTCGTGTACCCAGCCAGCCGAAGGCAAGTGACAATGCGGAAGGTTGTGTCGTCCAACATTGTACCTATGTTGGGCGATGGGAGCGCCTGGATCCATAACCCTGACTCCCATTCTCCGACAGCTAGTAGGCGTGCACGCTCTGAAATATTGACAGAAGTGTCAATTAGTGTATTAATTCTCAATTTACTGAGCGGCGAATCCCACAGTCGCTGTGAGCCTAGACGTGAGGGCAGGCCAGTGTCGGGACAAGACATCCTCGAAGCATTTATGGCATCGGTCTTGCATCGCACCTCGGAATCAATCAGTGTATTTGACAAAATTTTCCTGACTAATTCTTTGGTGCTATGGACCGACGACAGAAATGCTGACATCCGTGACTCTACGAATACCTAGCTCGCCCAAGCGAACTGGAAGAGACGCTTGGACCCAGGCTCGGTCATTAATATTTACATTAAAAATTTTACACAAAGAATTTTGTATTAAGTTGTCTAGTCTGCCCAAAATTTCTACATTTTTCCAAAATTGTCCTGAACGGAGGGCATGTGTAAATTGGGTACGAAAAGACAAAAACGAAGAATAGTGCAAGATGAGTGAAAGCTAGGACGCCTAGGACTTTAATTGGCTGTGCCATAGCGGCTGGCGCACAAGATTTTGTTGCCTTTCATCAACATTTCATCGCAAGGAAACGAGTTTATTTTTTATTTTTTTCAATATTACAATACTTATAGCTGCTCTTTTTTATTAAATGAATTCGGCCATTTTGGACATAACCCATTATATGTTTGCCAGATGATGCCAATAGGCTTGCCCCCTATTACGTGGGACTAAAAATACTGGCAAATTGTGGGTGTGTAATACGCTCTGCCTACCCCTTCGGGGATAAAGGCGTGAAGTGTGTGTGTGTTCTATAACAATAAATACTAAAACACAGACTGTAATAAATAATTAAGGATGCTCTCATACGTAAGTACGTCCCAAACGTGATTTTTTTGCCTTTTTGGTACGGAGCCATTTGTGTGCGAGTCTGACTCGCACTCGGGTGTTTTTAGAGCGTAGCGAGCGAAGCTCTCATTGTGCAAGAAAGTTTAGTCCTTTCTTATGCGAGATCTCTGTCAATACTTTACCGATTTCAACAATTTATATATCAAATTAAACTAGATTTAACTGACATCATTCTAACGGAGCCCGAATTTTCAATTTTGGCCCTCAAAAATGTTGAATTTTACACAAAGATATGTGATGCTTGCTGCGCTCATATGCTGCCACGAAGCAGGGTGGCGACCTAGTTATTACAGTAGGTAACAGTTATGCATTAGCATATCTATCAAAGTCAATGTTTGTACTCTGTAGATAGGTAGTAGAACTATATTTTTGATGTCGGTAGGTACAATAAAAAAAATTATGAGTAATATCCCACCTGAGTTCTTTAAAAGCAGAATACACGAGTGCGGTTGGCACCAAAAATATCAAAGATATTATTAAACAGTAACCCAGTACTTTTTCATCTATAATTTGATTGTCTTCATCTTCGCATAAAATAACGTTCAATACTTTTTTCGTGCCTTTATTCATTGAAATGTTTCCCACGCAAAATCTGAAACAAAAACATCATTAGGTGCATTACTTAAGTTGGTAGGTAAGGTATTAGGTATCTGTTAGGTTCGGTTAATGTCCGAAGTGCGGCTACATCTAGTTATAGACGGCTACATTTAGGTGCAGTCGTACTTCCGCAATCTGACCACAGACTAATAAATAGTTACTACGATCTGACTCGGTAGGTTAAAGGTTAGAAGTTTGTTAGAAGGCGCGGTGCTCCTAAAATATCGACTAGTCTACCCGGTAAGTAAGTAGGGATGTATGTAGGTACTTTTTATTTCCGCGGCCGCCTTACGGCCATTGCCATTAGTATGTCCATTGAGTCTGCGGCGCCCTGGCCGCCGAAATCAGCGGGGAGGGTACGCTTCCTCTCCCTCTCGGCCGCCCCCTTGGCGAGCATAACCTGCTCGCTGAAGAACACGGCTACGTTCCACCTCCTCCCGCTGGAGACCAGGGCTTGAAGCATGGTCTCCAGCGAGACGGTATCCACGCCCAGACCCACTATGAGCTCCCGGCGTGGACTCGCCCACGCTGAGCACTCCACGAACGTGTGGAGTGCCGTGTCTTTGTCGTTGGCCTCGCAGTATTGACATCGGGGTGTGATCTCACGACGGATGCGAAACAGACACCTACTTAACGAAGCATCTGTGCCCGGTAATGATCTGTGACGCGCGATACGTGAGGTCACCATGCCGCCTCTGCAGCCAGCCGTCCATGATCGGTGTCACCGCCACGATGGTGGCAGTTCCCCACTTTGGTCGCTCAAGTCGCACGAGCCTTGATTTCTCGGGACGCCTCCATCCAGCGACTCCGTCTCGCTCCAGCACCCACCGTTCCGGCTTAGAGACATGCAGCCACTACGGAGATCGTGCGGTACCCCTTTATTATCTTGACGGTCAAGGTCTATTTAAATTAGGCACGTTGCTGGCCGTCAATCATAATGTAGTTAGATCTAAGGAATACCGCACATTAAAAAGTTTTTGATCTTCTTTGACGACCTTAAATTAGCATTACGATAAGATAACATGTCTGTCTATCGGAATATACCTATCTACATGCATATCTACATTATGTATTCCGATATCTACAATATCCCTGAAAGAGTAGTCACAAGTGAATTACACACCCAAACCTTGCCAGTAATTTTGCTGATCCAACTAGGGGCGAGCCTATTGAATTAACCGCCTAGGTATACTACTTAGCTACCTACTTATAGAAAATCTGTAATTCCAGCCAAAAATCCAACAACCCATGACACACCATGCATAGAATCTCCTCAGTCCGAGTACATCGGAATGTAGTGTGTATTAAATAAATACTCATCGTTCATCCTAACAGGGATGCGAGCCTATTGCCACTTTATGGATAAGACCATATAGGATAGATCCAAGTCCGTGGATCGGCAGGTGCACCACTTGCAGAAGAGGTTGTCTTGAGTGGAATTTTAGTTAGATCTCTATAATACCTTGTAGGTATGTACTTACTCGTTAAACAAATGAATGTCCGCAACGTCTCTATGTTGTTGTATTGCCACCTGTTGATTTTTAGTGACGTTGAAGTGTGACAGTTTGAAGTAAACCTTACATTGTAAGGACATTGGGCTAGTTATATTAGTCCTAAGATCTACACACACGTGGGATGAGAACCGAACTACTTGCGATGGAGAACAGCAAGCGATTGTTTTATTATTGTTTCCCCAAACACAATAAACAAATGATAATAAAAAAAATAGTCTCACTAGTTGCTCATTCATTTTGTAGTTATTAAAAATAATTTTCACTTTATTATATTATCTTTAATTTATTTAATTTTTAAAATAGTTAAAAATAACTACTAAATACACATGGTTCTACGCACGAAATAACTGAATATTACGTAAAACAAACACTGCATATTCATTTCAAAAATTACTCGTATTAAGCACTTAACGTATTTTAAAAGCAATCATTATTTTCATATTCGCAACGAACTAAAACGAGAGAAGCGACTGCTGTGTGTTGATGCTGGCCTGACATTGAATAATACTATTTACATTTTTTATCGTGTTTTAATTTACAGTCACATCTGGACGCCTACTCGCGTTTACGAACGAAACTTTTAATAACGAAATTAGAACGTGAAACAAATGACAAATTCATACGAACTTCAACCGAAAGCGAAGTTTCGTAGAACCTGGGTAGGCCTGCTACTACGCAAGATAAATGATACTATAACAACTGTTATTTTTGGCTAATATTAAAAAAATATTGGCTCAGAATTAGTATCCATACTAATTCTGAGCCAATATTTTTTTTATATAATACTAGTGGTCGCCCGCGACTTCGTCCGCGTGATTATTGTTCCCGTCGCCGTATCTTTATAAATTGTAGCCTATGTGTTATTCTGATGTATAAGCTATATTATTGTAAATTTCATCAAAATCCGTTCAGTAGTTTTTACGTGAAAGAGTAACAAACATCCATACTTACAAACTTTCGCATTTATAATATTAGTAGGATTTTTGCCTGCGTTAGAACGTAGAATGGGGATTCTACGTTCTAACGCAGGCAGCATTCTGGGAACTATCACATTTAGCAATGACTGACGCGGATGATTTCTTACATAATTTCTGTAAATATTACAAGTATCTACCTATGTAGGTACTTACTTAATTTTTTGTTTACTGCTAGTATAATACCTAAAATTGGTCATAAAACTAATGCTAGTTTTTAACTGAGAATAGAAATTAAAAACATTGAGCCTACATCTGTACCATTTCACTTTTGTCATGTTGTCATATTTATTGTTATTCTATTTTAGTATTTGTAACTAAGCAAATTAAACCTCTATTTACCGTTAACGTTTAGCCGTTTACGGCTGGTCAATTTTCACTTATGTATCGTTATTTGTTATTGTCAGTATACTTAGTATTCTTGTGAATTAAAAATAAGAAAGTTACACGTACAACATACATTGTATAGGTATCGAGTCAGTTAGTTCTACAATCTCATTGTTAAAGTGACTGACAACATTTATTAAATCCCCACTGTAGGTATAGGCTCAGAATTGGGAATAGTACTTACAGTATAAGTACCTACTAAATAGGTCCTAATAATCCTTCACAAATACTCTTACTCTTACACATGTGCGTTCTTCATAACACTTCAGAAACAGCCGAAATTCAACAGAGAATAGATTACTATTACACCTAACTGGACGACACCACCCAAAACCTACCAGAACAGTGCAACATGGACCTTTTTAGTTCAAGGTAAACAAGTCCCCATAAACCAACAGGTATATATCATTCTATATGTCTTACGTTTGTGGATAAGTACTACCTTAATGGTAGATTGTTCAAACACAATAGAATACGATCGCGGAGCTTGTGACGCATATATGAATTTTACATAGATTTGTCTTGCGCAATATTGGTTTAGACGTAAGAGAGATAAAATTGGTTTAATTTACAGTTTAGGTTATAAGGTGGAACTGCTTTGTTTTCGTGAGTATAATTTATTTTTTTATATAAGTAGGTACCTATAGGTATAGTTCGCGAGGCGTAAGCTGAGCTTTGCATTTGTGTGAGCGCACGTACGTGAACGTATAATGTGGCTTGTTTAACACACACGTGTTGTACACACAGAGTTTTTATTCTACTTTTCGTGATCACTCACACAAATGCAAAGCTCAGCTTACGCCTCACGAACTCTTCTTACATACCGATATAGTAGGCAGCAGGTAAGGGGGGCGAGTAAGTAAGTGGTATAACGTAGAAGACGTTAGTAGTGCCCCTTAACACCCGTTCCCTAAAGTTTTCTGTAGGTACCTCTGTCTATAACTACCGATTTTCCAGAATATATTGGTATTCGGTGTCGATGATTCATACATGATATAGGTATTAAGCTGTTTTCACATTAACTATAGTCATGGCAAATAGCAGTCATGCATGTGTTCATCATGTTGTGTGCGCTTAATAAACTCAGGGTAGCGGTGAGAACATGTGCTTACCTATCTACTTCACAGGTCATATCTCTAATGTACCGAGGCAACATGAATAGGTAGATAGTTATGTAAGTAAAACTAAATGTTAAACACAAACTTTATAATTGTAGGGACGACGCGATCGGACAGAGAAGCCGGCTTCGTGTGGGACTCCCGGCCCTAGGATGGAAAACGGGCCGGACTACCCACTAAAACCTATCCACGGTGTTTCTCCCTTACCTTAGCCGGGCACCCGGATAGGCAGAAACTGTTAAGCAACAGCGGAGGTTCTCAGAGAGAAGAGAAGAAAGAGAATTCTCGCAAAAAATATAAGACATTAAAACGTCGGCAAATGTTTCACCTCTAAACGAGGCATTCTCAAGACTGTCTCAGAGAGAACAGCCAGTTATAAGTTAATATCGTGTAACTTAAAAAGTAAGAAACTTCTCAAAGTTTCTATCTATCTCCATACTAGTATCCAGACTGGTCTATAGTCGTGTTTACCTAACCAATCATACAAACTGCTGTCCCGACTTCGTACCGCCTTTTAAACCTTCCCTGAACCTCCGAATATTTCAGGACCAAAATTAAATATATGCCCGAAGGTAAGGGACCTGTAGCCTTTGAGGAAATTGAGCCGAACCCTAGTGGTAGTTGTATGGGGGTGAACGTAATTCTGTTGAGCATAACATTGTGTCTAGTAGTTTAAGCATAGTACACCAAAATATTTAAGGCTTATCTGATAAACTTTTAGAAATTGACCTTTACATTAGGGACCACAATGTTCATATTTTTTGTATAACAGAGCATTGGTTAAAAGACCACGAATGTTCAACAGTGAATTTTACTTTAAAATTCGTGGTGGCTCCCTAATATTCGTGTCTAATAATATAAAATGTAAAGAACGTAAAGATATTGTTGCTTTTTCTATAGAGCGCACTGTGGAATTGTCCTGTGTTGAGCTTGAGCGACTCATTGTCCTCTGTGTCTATAGCCCAGCGGATTGTGATTACGATTCATTTGAGATAGTAATGGAAAATGTATTGAAACAATTGTGTCTTAGTAAAAAGCATGTTGTGGTGTGTGGTGATTTTAATGTTGATGTACTTGTGCAGACACCTAAATGCATTAAATTTATCAATTTATTCAGTTCCTTTGGCTTACAACACTTATTTTCAGAGCCAACTAGAATCACATCAAATGCTGCAACATGTCTAGATAATATATTTTGCAACTGTGAACTCCTGACAAAAGAGGTTTTAAGTAACTTCAAATCTGACCATCTGGGGCAGAAGGTCGTATTTCCCATCAATATCACGGCTAAAGGAAATAAAATTTCATGTAGGCCAATGAGTACATATCGCCTAGAACGATTTAATGAAAGCGTTTCTGCAAAAGTTGCTAGTATCGACTTTAACCAGGTTGATCCAAATAACTTATATGAGTCCTTGATTAATACAATTAAATCTGAGTTCGACAATATATTAAATCAAGAACTTTTTATAAAAATGGAAACCTCCAGTTCTGTGACTGAGCAACCACTGGCATCTACAAAAGTAGAGCTAAGTTGTGTGAATTATATGGTATGAAGCAATATAATTTTAATCCTGATTTCATTCAGTATGTTAAAGATTATTCCAAAACTTTCAGAAAAGCGTGTGTTGCTGCCAAGTCTTTATATTTGAGTAATAAGATTAAACAGTCCAACAATAAAGTCAAAACGACTTGGAATATAATTAATGCTGAAACCGGTCGCCTAAAGCCCCGTGACAATGACTTTGAATTAATTATTGATAATAAAGTCATTAACAGAGGGGCTCGTGGTCTAGTGGTAACCGACAATGTGAGGGGCTCGTGGTCTAGTGGTAACCGACAATGTTAACACATTGCAAAGGTTAAGCAACATCGAGTCAGGCCGGTTTTAGGATGGGTGACCATTTCTTAAGACACTGAGACCCCTCCGTGCCTCGGAGAGCACGTTAAGCCGTCGGTCCCGGTTGTCATACAAACATCTATGGCAGTCGTTATGGGTAGTTGAGCCCTAAATCAAAAATCCGACCGGTCTAACTACAGAACTTCGATGTCGCCCATGGGTTGTGGAGGTAAGATGGCAGTCGCTTCACAGAAAATATCGATGTTCAGCCGTATCGCAGTTAGACTGGAAAGCCGACCCCAACTTTAGTTGGGAAAAGGCTCGGTGAATGATGAATAAAGTCATTAACAAAGAACCAGATGTAGCACAAACCTTTAATATTTTTTTATGCTGGAAAGCGGCGTGAATCAGTGTCATGTCTCATTTAGCTTTGAATATGTAAACCCCAATGATATTATATAAGTATTCAAGTCGCTTAACTCAAAAAAGACAGCTGACTTGTGGGTTATTTCTGTAAAATTGCTTCAGTCCATTATTGTGAATATATCTCCACATCTAGCTGCAATATTTAATAAATGTGTCAATACTGGAGTGTTTCCTGATCTCATGAAATATAGTAAAGTGATACCTTTATTTAAGACTGGATCAAAAAGCGACCCTGGTAATTTTAGACCAATTTCAATACTACCTGCCATTAGTAAAATTTTTGAAAAAATTATATTGCAGCAATTACAATTACATTTTAATTCAAATATGCTACTACATAATGAGCAGTATGGATTCACGAGGTCGTTCTACCATTCACGCAGGGGTAACGCTTCTGAAGCATATTTTCAATGCCTGGGAGAATAAGCAAGATGCCATTGGTATATTTTACGATCTCTCCAAAGCTTTTGATTGCGTTGAACATAATACCCTATTACGGAAACTCAATTATTATGGTATCAGAGATTCGGCACTGGATCTAGTTGCCTCATACCTCAGTGATAGAATACAATATGTTGATATCAATGGTAGTCGGTCTTTAGGGGCTTCTGTAGCTTTGGGCGTGCCACAAGGATCAATTCTAGGTACGTTTCTATTTTTAGTTTACATTAATGCTCTACCGTTCTATGTACAGAACTTGTGCGACATTGTTCTATTCGCCGATGATACATCACTTATTTTTAAAGTTGATCACAAGCTGAGGAATTTTGACGAAGTAAATAGTTCACTTGCACTAGTTCTGGACTACTTTACAACCAACAATTTACTTCTGAACGCAAAAAGACGAAGTGTTAGATTTAGTATGCCTAATGTTCAGAACTACGGTACTAATATTATTTTAAACGGTGATACCCTTAATCTTGTAGAATCAACCGTATTTTTGGGTATTACTCTAGACAGCAAATTACAGTGGAACGCCCAAATATCGGGTCTTGCAGGGAAACTTAGCTCTGCGGCGTTTGCTATTAGTAAAGTCAGACAGCTCATGGATGTAGAAACTGCCAGGCTGGTTTATTTTAGCTATTTTCACAGTGTTATGTCGTATGGAATGTTACTGTGGGGCAAGGCATCTGATATAGAGATAATTTTTATACTCCAAAAGCGAGCTATACGTGCGATTTATAAACTGAATGCACGAGTTTCTCTTAGAGAAAGATTTAAAGAAATAGGCATTTTAACAGTTGCATCACAATATATACATGCGAATATTATGTTCATTAAACAGAATATACATTTATACAGTATGAACAGTGACATACATGCAATAAATACTAGAAATAACCATAAATTGGTTGGGACGTATTATCGTTTACAGAAGGTTCATGACTCCTTTGCAGGATTTGGTGTGCGTTTTTATAACAATACTCCTCTAAACATTATGAACCTTCCTTTGAATAAATTCAAAGTGGCTGTTAAGACACACCTCCTAAAAAGGCATATTATACTATTGAGGATTATCTAAACGATACAGAGAAATGGCAATGAGTTGCTTGCTCATCACTCGAGCTACATAGGGGCTACTTCTGTTTGAAATGTTGTTTTATTGCTGAAACTCACTTATTATTGTTAAATTATTATTATTATGATATTGTTAGGTATGGGTACTTTGAGATTATGTGGCACCTTTAACTAGTATTTGACTTTTTTTGTGAATAACAGAGATCCATTTTTAAGTTCACTTGGTCCACACATGGTCACGTACTGCCCTTGCCCTCTTTTTATGGTTGTAAGTAACAGAATCATTGTATTTACTGGCGAATAAAAAAAGTGGCCGTGAGTTTTTCTTGCCAGGTTCTTTCCTCACAGGCTCTACCTATTGCCTTGCGAATCTGGCGGTAAATGTAAATGTAGAAGCATTTTCTTATTTTGACGTTCATAAGTGTTACTTTGTGACCTACATGTATAAAGATATTTTGATTTTTGATTTTGAAATGTTAATGATGTGTCTCGTTTGAGTTCCTCAAAAACCCTGAGGTAGACTGGTCGACGGCCTCACGGATATTAGGTATAGGTAAAAATGTGTAAGCGGAGTGCAGTGTACGTGAACGTATATGAATATGTGACCTTTTTTACACACACATGTGTTGTACACACAGCTACAAAAAGAGTTTTTAGTCTACTTTTCGTGGTCACTCACACAATTGCAAAGCTCCGCTTATCCCTCGCGAACTATACCTATGTATGACAACTTACAAAAATAAATAATGAGCAATTTTAAGCAATGAGTAAATGAACTAGAGAGGACGGTAAAGGAAAGTGTAAACTGTTTTCTTTCCTAAATATAATGATGAATGATGAATGATACACACACACACACACACACATATCACGCCTATATCCCCGAAGGGCAAGGGGTAGGCAGAGGTGCATTACACACCCATAATTTGTCAGTATTTTAGTCCCACGTAATAGGGGGCAAGCCTATTGCCGTCATCGGGCACATTTATAATGGATTATGTCCAAAATGGCCAATTGAATTTAATAAAAAGTAGCAGCTATATTTTAATTTTGAAGAAAAATTGAAACCCGTTGCTTTGAAGCAAAAATTTAAGCCGCTAGGGCACAGCCAATTAAAGTCCTCGGACATCTGTAAAACCACGTTAGAGCAAGTTCGATTTCTGTATCGGACGTCTTCACTCACACTAGACCCATGTTTACCTATAGGTCCTCGACCCATGTTTACCGGCCAATGTTGGCAAATGTGTAGAGCCAGGGCACAGAATAGGGAATAGTACTTACATACAGAACTTGCACTCCGACGTTAATTAAAACACATTCTTTTGTTTACAGAGAACATCATTCGAGCGTTAGGGTTGTCAGGAATGCCAGCATAATTTGACCAATAATTATGACGTTAATGCCTCAATATCAACTCTATGGTCAATGCCGTATCACAAACAAGAGACAACCCTTACTGACAAACAACTTCGTGTTGTCGCTGACGTCACGTATTTTTTGCGATTGTTAGGCGAGTGACATAGGCCTGGCCAGGGTAACATCTATGTAAAAACTGTATACTAAACTTACCTAAATGTAACATTTATAAGAAAATCTCATACTTATGGATAAGTTCAATTTTAATTTAACTGATTAAAGATCAATGGGTTGTCGTCTCTTATGTCAAGTAAGGACCTATCTACTCTTAAAGAAAACAGATAACGGTATAACACACCTCATTAAATAGGTACGGAATATAATAGTGGCTGACTCACGAGTAAGGCATTGAACGAGAACAGTAACAGCAGTGTAACCCCGTGTACCACAAAGAAAAAAATTACGACTGTATTTTTTTAGCGCGAGGAACACTTTGACGTCATAAGGCTTTTCAAACGAATCGTACGGTATTTCGTAAAGCCTTTTTATTACTTCCTCGTTTTAATCTCTACACGAAATTCTACCTACACACAAACTTTACGTACCTACCTCTTTATAATATTGGTAGATAAATAATTTGTTTTAGGTAGATTATGTAGGTACCTACCTATAGCACAGAATAGGGAATAGTACTTACATACAGAACTTGCACTCCGACGTTCTTCTTCTTCTTTCTAAAACGACGATTTCGCCAATGTCAAGGTAATGAAAGGAAGAAATGGAAGGAAATCCGATTTGAGTGGAGTTTGACTTTTGCTGAGCACGTGGCAGGTGGCTTTTTAGGTTGGTACCTATCTCTGGCGCTCCGCAAAAGTCGAACTCCAAAGCACATTCTTTTGTTTACGAGAACATAATTCGAACGTTAGGGTTGTCAAGAAAGTACCGGCATAATTTGACCAATAATTATGACGTTAATGCCTCAATATCAACTCTATGGTCAATGCCGTATCACAAACAAGAGACAACCCTTGCTGACTTACAACTTCAACTTGCTGACGTCACGTATTTTTTGCGATTGTTAGGCGAGTGACATAGACCTGCCTATAGTTGTAAACATTATTAAGGTCACATAGATTACCCATCATGGTTTAAGGTGACCGTGGCCGATACTAATATTATGTGATGTGCTAATAATTTAAATATCGTACCGATATAGGTAGGTTTCTATTTAAATAGGTAACTACTCATAATCTGCATTTGATAAATCACTATGACTACATATTATAAAAAAAAAACCGGCCAGGTGCTAGTCGGACTCGCACACAAAGGGTTCCGTACCAAAACGGCAAAAAAAATCACGTTTGTTGTTAAATATTTAAATATTAAATATTTTTTATATTCTGTTGTTTAGTATTTGTTGTTATAGAGGCAACAGAAATAGATCATATGTGAAAATTCTAACTAAGTCACGGTCCATCATGAGATACAGCCCAAGACAGACGGACTGATGGCGCTCACCAGAGGCGCTCGGCAATGGACGTAGGAGTGGCCGCGGCATTAGGCCGAGGAACTTAAAAAAAAAGACGGACTGACGTACATATAACACAGGGTCCCAAATTTTATCACAAAGTTTTTTTAGTGAAGTAAGGAAGATCATTTACATATACTAGCATCATAAATTAATTTAAGATAGATAGTGTCTGAAACCTGTCAATCACACAGAACAGAAGCCACTTGTTTATATGACTTTGTAATTATGTAGGTACATCTGTATTGATCCAGCATCAATCATATTTATTCTTATATTATCGTACTCGTATTATAGTTTAGGTAACTATAATCTATACGACTGGTTTTGTAATGAAATTATCTTATTTATGTCAATTTGAATTGGTTACCAATCAGATTGGCGTAGTCACCTACATTGACTTACCTGTTGTTTTAATTGCCAGGTAGCCGTGAACAGAAAAAGTGGGCAGCCTACCTAGGCATATTCTGTGTATTAAAAAGTATCAGTTGAAATTCATTCGGTCATCAAATGAAGTAAAGGTGATGAAAGATAATTAAGTAAAAACAATTCAATTAAAACTAGCCATGAACAATTTTCGATAGGCACATGCCTGTTGCACTGTTATGAATAATATTTAATGAAAAAATTGCCTCTTCTGGTTATCAGATGGGTGAAGGTCGATGTTCTACGTGTCCCCTTTTTTCTTTTTTTTTAATCTGCAACCCTGGGCCGCGGCCGCACCTACGTCCATTGCCAAGCGCCTCCGGTAGACACTGAGAGAATTCCCAGTGGCGCCCGGCGTACCTTGGCCACCTGTGTGGCCACTGCGTGGTGGTCGGGTGTTACCCCGCATCTTTGGGGTCGGGTTTTATCCCGCGTCGGTGAGTGAAGGCGTGCGTGGGGTGAAGCCCCACATCACGCAGGCCTTCTAGCCTGCTTCTGTAAGGACGGTGGGTTGCTAATCCATCGTCCTCAGGTCCCGATCATGGAGGGCGATGGTCCTGGGCGTAGTCACGTCTGCGGCGCCCTCGCCGCACACTTCCGAACTCAGCGGGGAGGGTACGCTCCCTCACCCTACCGGCCGCTTCCTTCAGCATTACCTGCTCGCAGAAGAAAACGGCCGTGTTCCACTGGCTCCCGCTAGAGACCATGGATCGTAGCATGGTCTCCAGCGAGAGCGTATCTACGCCCAAGCCCACAACGAGGTCCCGGCGCTGACTCGCTCATGCTGAGCATTCCGTCAACGTGTGGAATGCCGTGTCTTCGCCGGAAGCCTCAGTGTTGACACGCGGGTGTGACCTCACGATGCATACGAAATATATACGATACGATGATCTGTGTCGCATATATACGATACGTGAGGCCACCGTGCTGCCTCTGCAGACACTCCTCCATGATCGGTCTAACCGCCGCGATGGTGGTGGTTCCCCACTTTGGTTGCTCAAGTCGCACCTTCCATGTCTCCATGAGATCCTGGCGGAGTTGGGACCGCTGGACCTAGATTTCTCGATACGCAGGCCTGTGGTCCCGGTCAAGCGCCTCCTTGTGCCATTGAAACAATGACGCAAGGGCTCTCGCTTCCAGGTCTCATGGAGGGGTCGCGGCTAGGAAACATGCAGCCTCTAGGGAGATCGTGCGGTACCCTCTTATTGTCCTGACGGCCAAGGTCCTCCACGATCTGTGTAAAATGGCAGCGTTGTTGGCCGTCAGTCTCGAGGCCTATACGGGAGCCCCATACACGGCCATACTCCACACGATCCTCAGGTACAGTCTCCTGCACGAAGCGTTGGGTCCCTTTAAGTTAAGGGCATCAGTCGCGAAAGTGCGGCTGTCGCCCCCGTCACTTTGGGGACCAAACTTCGGAAGTGTGGTCCGAAGTTCTACCGGCTATCGAGTACGAGCCCCAGATACTTCATTGTGGGTTCAATGCCGATACTAACGCTCCCTACATTTGTGCTGGATCCTGGAGGTGGCCCGCGCCGAGATCCGTGAAAACACAGAGTCTCGGACTTATTCAGTGCCACGTCCAGTCCCAGCCGCCGTATCCGACCCACGACTTCAGCAACCCCAGTCGTGACCTTGAGTGTTGCCTCCTGGTGCGTTGTTCCCCGCGCCGTGACGAGGGTATCGTCGGCGTAACTAGTTACGCTGATGCCCTCAGGCAACGCACCCCGCAACACCCAGTCGTATCCGATGTTCCACAGGAGATGTCCTAGGACCGACCCCTGAGGAACACCGCACGACACATCTCGCCGAGCTGGCCCGAGCCAGCTAGGGTAAGTTATAGCCCTCTCGGATAAATATGCCACGACAATACGACGGAGGTATAGAGGCACTTCGTGGTATACCAGTGCCTCCCTAACGCAACTCCAGGGTAAGGTGTTAAAGGCGTTGGCTATGTCAAGAGACACCGCCAACACCACATCACCCCGCGAGACTGCTTCCTCCGCCAGGGTCTTCACGCGCATGATCGCGCTCACGGTGGACCGTCCCCGACGGAAACCGTACTGGTTGTCCGCCAGGTCTGGGCCCACACGCGTGAGATGCTCGACGAGGCGTTCCGCGATAATTTGCTCAAAGAGCTTACACACCTCATAGAGCAGCACGATCGGCCGGTAACCGGACGGTGAGTCCACCGGCCGCCCCGCTTTCCGGATCAGGACCAGTTTCCTCGTCCTCCACACCTTGGGAAACTGGCCCCTTTCGAGGCATGCGCTGAAGAGCCCCAGAGCCCGAGTTCCTCGTGGGCCAGAACCCATACACAGCCCGTAATACCGCATGCCGTCGGGTCCAGGGGCGGTGGTTTTCCGGCGACTGAGCCGAAGTACCACCGCTCCTAACTCACCCTCTCTGACTTCGGGTACGTCGTCTTCGCTGCCGCGTATTAATGAAAAAAATGCCTCCTCTGGTTACCATATGGGTGAAGGTCGATGTACTATCAGTGCATGTAGATCGATAGAATAAATTTAATGATGCAATTCAGCTCACGTTTTTGTCTGTCTGTAAAAAATGTAAGAAATAATTTGTCCTATTCAACTTTATCGAACATATCGAAATATTATCGCAATAGGCTCGCCCCTTATTACGTGGGACCTACGCCAACGGCGTAATAAATCACACCTATATCCCCGAGGGGGTAGGTAAAGGTTAATTACACACGGTTACCGGGCACCGCATACATTAGAAAATTAACAACCATTCAGTAATATCTACCAACCGTTATTCAACATCCAAAACCTATATAAAATGTTGCATATTTACAATTTCTGCAGTCTGAGCATGTAGGTACTTAAAGGGATCCTATTGTTTATTAAATGTCCTCAGCTTCATCCTTCAGTGAGCTGGAAATAGTTGTACTGTACCTACTCATAAGGTTTTTCAAAAGGTAACCTATATGACGACCGATTCCGAATCGATCCCGATTGAATCCAGTCTCACCGATTCGGATCTTTGATGGACCATTTATTGGACTAACCTATCAATTGGTCTCTCCACTTCCATAATTAAACCAAATATACCTTACGCATAATCCACAACGTTTATAGTTACGAAAATACTGTAGTAAAGATGCCAAGAGCCATAGCCGTAAAAAAAATGCTGCTCGTTTGTCTCGATTTCGAAAATGGCTTAATTGTTTTGTTGCCTATTTAAGTCTGGAAGAAACGGATTTTATACATTGCTATACTAATCTATTAAGCATATCACGTAAAAAGCTACCTTTGTTACGATAATGATTGCCAAAGTTGATAAGTAAATAAATGCTTATCAATTAAATATCCCAAATTAATTTGAATACAATTGAATTGTATTGAAAACATTCAAATTGATACAATAGATCCTACCATATATTGTTATTTGTTTAGGCGGTTTAAATAGCTGTTTGTAGGTGGTAGAACTATGATATGACTAGTTACTTATTATATCAGCGCGTGTGGGCTGACATTAAAATTAAAACATTTGCCTATCTGGAATTGCGGCCCATTTTTTAGATATAAATTCTATGAGTAAATGGGTGAGTAAAATAATATGGGTAAATCCAAAAAATGAACAAACTCTACTACTAATAAAATTGCAAATAAAGATTATATAAAGTGATATAGATATTTTTGCTCGTAAAAAATAAAAGACATAAAATAACATAATATTTTTATTAACATTGATTACATAAAATTGGTCCACATAACATCTTAATGTCAGTGTCTAGTACCAGTTCCTGCACACCAGCGCCCCTTGCGGTAACGTCAGGGAACTGTGTGAAATGTATGGAGGAATACGAAAACGTATTTCGAGCAAATTAACGTAAGGAACTGGTACTAGACACACAGAAATAACTGTCAGAAAGTTTATCAGAACAAGCCTTCAATTTCCCCGGTCTTGGTGTTCAGATCGATATCATAAATGCTGGGTCTCGTCGGTAGACCTGGCATGCGGGAGATCTCTCCCACCATGGGTACCACGAACTGTGCCCCAACTGACGCGAAGATGCCGTTTATTTTCATTGGGAATCCAGTGGGAGCTCCTTTAATGCCTGGGTCACCGGTTAACGAGTTGGAAGTCTTCGCCATGCAGATTGGAAATTGGTCGTAGCCCTGTAATGTTTAAAATATTTTAAAGAGGCTGACAAGTGCTGTATAAAAGGTTGTACAAAAGAGGCCCTACAACCTGTGACACCACAAAATAACTCCGCAGTTTACACCCTATCTGAATTTTGTAGACGAATATCGAATAGGTACTTAGATGAATACATGAATGATGAATACATTTTATATATAGTTTTTTTTAAGTTTATATTTTCTTTCTAGGGTTGGTCCATGCCTGTTCACTTAATGCCATTGCCCTCATTTTTATCCTTATTTGGGTTCCTACTACATCTACCATCTAGCAATACTATCATCTATTGCTAATAGTGTTAACCAGGGTTAATTCCGTGTTTTTGGGCATTTATTAAATATTTAGGCACATTGAAATTAACGTATAACTTCACGCGGGGTGTATTAGTTGCAGCATCATGCTGGATATGTTGTGTATATACTATAAATATAGTTACTGATGATCGGAAAAGAGTGGTCGAGGGGCTTGTGGTCTAGTGGTAACCGACAAGCAAGGGTTAAGCAACATCTAGTCAGGCCGGTCTTAGGATGGGTGACCATTTCTTAAGATACTGAGACCCCTCCGTGCCTCGGAGAGCACGTTAAGCCGTCGATCCCGGTTGTCATACGAACATCTATGGCAGTCGTTAGGGGTAGTTGGAGCCCTTAAAAATCCGACCGGTCTAACTACAGAACTTCGATATCGCCCATGGGTTGTGGAGGTCAGATGGCAGTCGCTTCACGGAAAATATCGAAGTTCAGCCGAATCACAGTTAGACTGGAAAGCCGACCCCAACTGAGTTGGGAAAAGGCTCGGTGAATGATGATCGGAAAAGAGTGGTGGAGAGTTTTATTGCCAGGTTCTTTTCTCACGGCTTTTGCTTTGTGAAACTGGCGTTAAATGTAAATTCTTATGTGCTGACGTTATTTATAACCTATATTAATAAATATAATATTTTACTTTGACATATTTTATAAGCAAATAAATATGCTAACTTATAAGCAATGAAGTATGCTCCAGGAGGAATGTTCTACCAACTGATCAAGACACCACTTGGTAGAACGTTTCTCCTGGAAAGGAAACAGTCGCTGGTTCGAGTCCAGATTTTTTGTGATTCATATTGTAAAATCATTTGAGAAAAAGATAGCATACTTCGTAGAAACATGAAACATCAATGCGTCGGTCGTCTGTGACAGAAAGACCCGACTACCGCAGATGTCCTCGCACATTTAATCATTTTGAAGCTTTGACCTATTAAATAGAATATTAAAGTATAAATCGACTTAAATTCCCTGCGACTGGAATAAACAAAGCAACGAAGACCGATATTTATAATACCTATCAATTTATAACATTTGGTGTTCGGTAAAACATCTGTGTTTGATATACGTGTAGTACCAGGTACCTACCTACCTAACCACGAGGCAGGAATACCAGACAGCACAAGGTCAGAAACATTCGTCTATTGACGTAATCCCACTGTTCATTATGATCGACAGAGCAATAAAAAATACACTATGTCATTCTACTATCTCATTTCCTAGTATTTACGACATGATTATTTTAGAAACAAATACCGCGTTTTATCTATCTATATATAGAAATGGTGAATGTAATTTTTGTCCCCCTTAGCTCTCGAGAACTGCTTATGCTCCAATGATGGTTGACCCAACTATGGATAGTCATCGATCTGGAGACAAGCCAAAAAATTTAACCTAGCCCTAAGGGGTCAAAACTTATAGGCCAAAACCTATGGCGTGGTGCGGCGCGAAGCACCGCGCAAGACACCGTACTAGTTTTTAAGAACATTTTAATATGATTTAATGTTTACTTGTTGTGTAATGCAAATGTTTATTTGATTATAGCGAAAGTTTTGCAAGAGAAAGTTATCTAAATCTTCATCTATTTCTACGTTCCAAACCACTACTATATTCACTTTTACCTCTTCACACAACATGAAGTGGCATTTCTAATTTGGAGTCCAGTAGTCTGCTAAAATTTCGGAAAAGCAATAGTTACTGTTAAATTAATTTTAACTCTACAAAATGTTGCACACAATTACCGTCCTCTCCCCAAAATCTATAGATATGCCATGCCTTTTTGTATATTGTCCGCCAGAACGTCCATAAAAATAATAATAAATCTTTATTTCAGGCAACATTACACAAGTTATAAACTTGTCGGAAAACCCGGGTTGTGGTGGGATTATCCTTCCCACGGTGGAAGATATATAACATACCTGGTGTACCAAACTACAGAACTTTTCTGATATCTTAGAGATCACATACCATTTCAGTAAATTCCTTGATTTTTTCCAGCACTTCATCAGTGTATTCGATCTCCCCAGCGCCGTACATCTCAGTGGCGATCTTTTTGATCTTATCTTGGATGGACAAGTTGAGAGGATATAGGTAGTCGAAGTCTGACGTGGAGTTGCAAGCGTCGATGACTGCATCAGCCAATTCCAAAGCACCAAGCCCGCCTTTAGCCCAATGGTCGCATAGAACAGCTCTGAAGGCACCATTCTTTAGCGCAAACTCTTTCACCAAGTTTAGCTCTGCGAGAGTGTCATTCCTGTACAAAGAATAAAATATATTGGGTACCTCTAGTTGCACTCAATGGCTGGTAAACGATTAGAAATGTAATATTTTTCTAAGCAATGTTTGCTAACTTTTCAATATGAATAGAAAAATTGATAGTTTTGGTCTGAACACAAACCAGGAACTGAACCTTTTCCAGGAGGAACGTTCTGCCAACTGATCAAGACACCACTAGCCCGAAGACTTCCAAACTTGCGAGCACATTGTCAATGTGCGACTTTTGGCGTCGATAATTGACAAATAATTGGACCATTACAAAGTTCAACAATCTAGAATACTGTCTAATTGTTAATTGAAATGTGATATTTCATTTGGACAAGTGAGTTCTATTCCAAATTCGGTGAATTTATCATTCTAGTATCTATGTACCACGTTCGGTTCGCTGCTAACTAATCGTATCTATCGATGTGGGCAGTCATGAGTACAAAGTATGACTATTAAAATGATGAACAGTCATGATAGTATAGAATAAGATATGATCTAAGACAATGACTGTATAGGGACCGATCGGATATTTAGTGTTCAATTGAATTCTTGGAACGTCAAATAGACAATGTAACATGCGTAAATGGTAAATCAAATCTCATTACCAGCTGATGATGGCTGCAGCTGCTTGGAACAGTATTCTCCAATACGGAATAAAATATAAGTAGGAGGAAATATGTAAGCCCTTTGCCTCTTTTTTTTAATTCTCTCATGTCCGTTGCCGGGCGTCTCTGGCGCGCACGTAGAAGGTATTTCCAGTGAAGCCCTTTGCCTCTAATATAATCATTTGGCTTTTGATATTAGAAAACCTCAATAGATGAATAACTTAACTTCAATCAATACCTATGGTTGTGAGTGTAGTATGTAGTACTTTTAGAATAATTATTATAAAAATTAACTATACTAGCTCTTTATCGCAGTTCATTGAATCGGTGGGACTGATTTTAATTGCGGAATCAGCCATTATTTTTAACTAAGAACTTTACTAACATAGCTATAAGTTTATCCAAGTTCAGTCGCTTCGCAATTCGACAAAATTGACCCCTTAACTGGATTGGAAAAAGGCTCAGTGGATTATGATGATTTCTTATAAATACCAGTCTACCTCGTCAAAGCAAAAACATAATTTTATGGTATGACTAGATTTACCTGCCATAATATTTATTTGAATACGCCACACATTTTTATGATTTAACTTGGCAATAATCCAGTGCTTTTATCGTATCTAGTATCAAAATACTCTACATATAATAAAACAGTTGAAATAGTGCGTCTGTACATTAAAATATTAAAATGAACGACATAATAAGTGTGGTTTTTAATGTCCTCCTCTTAGGGACCTTCTCTCCAACTTCAACTTAGAAGGCCCTAAGCCTAAGCTCTGTTAGATATGAATGTGGGGATATGAGAAGTAGGTACATAAAAACATCGAACGGCAACGAGCTTTGTTGAGCTTCCAAGCTCAACTCATAAGCCGCGCACAATGACTGGGATAAAACCTTGTCACAATAACCGCTACGTGACATCATCAATCGCTAAAAAGTACGGATAACATTAATTATCAGTACTTTTTAGCGATTGTTGACGTCACTGTAACCTATAGCATCATATAGGCTTTGTTTAATCAAAATCCGATGGCAGTCGATGAAAATCGTCATAATACGCTATTCCATGCGCGCGAATCTGTGGACAACAGCTAGTAGCATCTACAAACTGGGAATTCTTACCGACATAGATTTTTCCAACTCTAATCCATCTCAATACACTCGCACTATATTCTAACCAAATGGTTTGAATCTGTTCTGGAATTTTCTTAATTAGTTCTTTCTTTTTGTAATTGTATTTACACTCTTGTTAAGTTTCTTGTTGTTTTTAATAATCAAGCCCTAAATATGTATATACACAAAAAACACATAAATGATATTTAGATATATAAGAACACTAAATAGTTTATAAGAATTGTTTTTTTTTTCATGATATTCTTACCATCTTAAGGTTGCCTGGAAGAGATTGCTCTTTAGCGATAAGACCGCCTATTGTACATAAATTTAAAGGAATGTGTTTAAATATTTATATCTGATTTTGTGTACAATAAACAGGATTTATTTTATCGTGTTTTCCAAGAAAATAAAAATAAAATAAAATATTTATTTTTAAACTAAACTTATGAGGAAGTAGTTATGTGTTATGGAATCGTTTGTTGGAAAGTTCCTATCCTTATTTATTTATTTATTTATGTACACACAAGAAGATAAATGAGCGAGAAAAATAACAAACAGGATAGATTTATAGTACAAACGCACCACTTATTTCAAAAGAAATCTCTTCCAGTGGGCCGGGGGAAGGAAATGTTAGTAGGTTGAATCAGTTTGTTGTGTGCGTAGGTTAATTTCTAAAACTAACATACATAACTACTTATACTACATAGCCATACCTAATTAAAACATAAGAATACATACCTAATAATATATAAATATATACATATATTATACATAAATTACGACAGGGAGGAGAGATATTGTTCTCTCACTTTCCTCTTAAAGGTGAAGATGGTGTTGCAGCGTTGTATGTTCGGTGGGAGCGAGTTCCACAGCCTGACCGCATGAACAGTAAAGGAGTAGGAGTAGAAGTCGGATTTTTGTGAAGGACAGGTTAAGCGGTATTGAAGGTGTGACCTACACGGAGAATCAGGTGCGTTAACGTAAGAAAAACGCTCCCGGAGTTAGGACGGATAGGAAGGATTGTGTAGGATGTTGTATAGTAAACATAATATTCCTTATGATAGGAAAGTTATAATTAGGTAAGTAGCGTTTAATCCCAGCCAGTAATATTTTCAAGTAAAAAATCGGTAAAGACTTACCTATGCTTATTGATAGCAACAACTACGGGAACACCAAACTTATTGCCGTTGCTGATGTGCTTGCCCAAATTGCACAATCCTTTGCCTAAAAGCTCCAAATTTTCCTGAGAACATGAAAAAAATTGTGAAAACTTTAACTAAACGTTTTATTGTGTCTGACTACCCATTGTGACCAAACGTCAGTCTCTCTCAATGTCAGACGGTTATTATAACGTTGTTTCTTGTGTGGTTTTGTTTTGCATTGCCTTTCTTCATCGATATTTTAATATTGTTTGGTATTATTCCGTGACGTCCAGGACTTTAATTGTCTGTGCCATAGCGGCTACCATGTAAGATTTTGTTGCCTTTCTTTCATCAACATTTCATCGCAAGGCAACGGGTTTAAATTTTTTTCAACATTACAATACATACAGCTGCTACTTTTTATTAAATTCATTCGGCCATTTTGGACATAACCCATTATAAATGTGCCCGGTGACGGCAATATGCTTGCCCCCTATTACGTGCGACTAAAAATACTGGCAAATTGTGGGTGTGTAATGTACCTCTGCCTACCCCTTCGGGGATATAGGCGTGATATGTGTGTGTGTTTGGTATGTACCTATGTGTCAATCCATAAGTCCATAGGTTTTTATAAATAAAATTGGAGTACTGAATGGAATCAGGCGTTACCTGGCGAAAGTCCATGATAAAACAATGGTAAATATGATGTTTAATTTTTTAAATTAATAGCATAAATTTCGCTTCGAACAAGACGTTATAAACGTCGACATGTTTCACCTCTACACGAGGCATTATCAAGACTGTCTCAAAGAGAACAGAGCTGTTCTCTTCAAATTAAACATCATATTTACCATTGTTTTAAAATTGGAGTGTCTGGATGTAATTCTAAATTAACAGCATTTCACTCAATGCATATGAAAGTATTACGGTAAGTACATACTTACATAAAAATGAAATTATAAAATTTTATAATATTATTCAAACCTAGTCGCCCGCGTGAAGTAGTTTTATTGTTCTCAACTCTCGCGGGAACAAAAAGTTGCCTATATTACACCTTATTACATCAACTATCTGACAGTGAAAGTCCCGTTAAAATAGGTCCAGCCGTTTCAGAGATTAGCGGGAACCAACAGGCAGACAGACAATAATTTGAATGTCAGTATCGTGCAGTGTTAATTACACACAGACGCATCAATTTTATTTATCTGTATAGATGTATGGATATGTATGGAATAATACCTTAATAGTCATCTTTTACTTTTATGAATTATCACTACATGTTATAAAACAAAGTCCTCCGCCGCATCTGTCTGTTCTGATGTTTTAATCAATGGATAGTTCTCGAGGAAGGTTATTGTTCTTGTTAAGGCTATAAGAATAATTCACGCGGGCAAACTCACGGCCGTTTGGCTATTAATAAATATATTGGGGTACCTTGAACCAAATATGACCCGAAATAAACAATTTAACCTGAGTCAACTAGACCATTTCTGCGTCATATGTTTCTAATTTGCCCACATTGCGACATCTACCGGCATTTCCACGAACTACTCTTAAGTTTTATATTACCTGTACATAAACATCGTTGAGTGGCACGCCAGCGGACACTGGAGGTCCACCACCGTGCATCTTGAGAGCTCGCACCGTGGACACGATGACGGCGCAGTGAGGCTTGTCGCCACTCGCACGACACTTGATGTCGAAGAACTTCTCCATACCTAACAGTTATGAAATTACATTGTTCAATTTGTTGAAAAGAAGATTGACATAACAACCGACTTTAAATTACCGAAATGGGACCAAATAATAGTCGAGATGGGACCAAATTGAAGTGGCACCACTTGGGAAGTAGTAGCTAGTCCAAAGAAATGAGGTAAGATACTAAAAAAAACGTAGTCAAATTGAGAACCTCCTCCTTTTTTTTGGAGTCGGTTGAAAATATGGTTGTCTTGGATGTTCTTGTAGTAATTATTATAACTAGTCAAAGGTAATAAATAGCATGATTTAGAGGACATGCTTCAATAAGTATGCGTCATTGTCAAAATCTTCATTTATAATTTTAAATGAAGATTTTGTCCAGTTAGTAGAATTTGTCTTTTGTTTCACGTTTTAAATTCGTTATTAAAAGTTTCCTTCGACGCGAGTAGGCGTCCAGGTTAGCGAACCTAGCCGTTCCTAGAACCAGCATGCCAGAGTTTCGTCCATGATGCACCGTGCGCAAGTTTATTTAGCCACTGCGGGGATTGGGAATGTTTTCGTGCGAAAACCGATTCATAGATTTCGTTAAAAAGCCGGTAATACCAGGAAACATTTCATCATGCGGCATGTAGATGATCAGTTAACTGAGCACCAAATTTCAGCGTAATCAGTGCGTTTATTATTTTTACTTTATTTACAGTCGTTAGATCGGATTACTCCCAACTCCCATCAAAGTCCGGTAGGTAATGCGGGTTCTGAGTTACAAAGTTCAATCGAGGAGTGACGCTTCCTGTTCTATTTATATTATTACTTATTTTATTGTTAGGTATATATTTTTTTATGTTTGTTGATAACAAAACTCGGAAGTGGTGTAGTGACTTCATGGGTAAGTCATGGTAAAAAGTCCGAAAACTCATTCTTACTTACATTAAATCACACTGTTAGTAGGTACTGTCGCAAAGTTAATTTCAATGAGCTAAACTAATTTTAAATCAGACACGCATATACTAGGCCTTTATTTATCCCCTCAGCAGTATATCCCAAACAAAAGTATATTTTGTCAATTCTATATAAGTACCAAAAGTCTAGGTTATTTACATTTTCTAGATACCTAATAGGGTATATTTGCCTCAGATAGGTATTTTTATTTCGCAAGTTAAATACTTTTCTCGATCCCGATTCCCGTGGGAATACATTTACGGGATACAAAGGATATTTATACCTATCTATGTTACTCAGGGATAATGGAGCTACATATCAGTGAAAGTGTTTTCAAAATCGGTTCATTAATTACGGAGCATATTCAATGCAAATTGAATCTTGCTATTTATAATATTAAGTATACATGGTACTACATTCGCATTAGACAGTCTAGGGAAGTCTGAAACTAAGACATACGAGAAGATGTTCTTAGGAACTATGTTATCGATTTTAGCAAAAATTTAAATTGCACTCTTAGATTTTAAAAAAACTTGTACCCAGCTTGGGAATTGAAATGGGACTTTTAAAAAAAAACCAAAAGTTACATATATTGTAACTCGTATATAATATTCACCAATATCAGATCCGAATCCAGCTTCAGTAGCGACGTATCCGTTCTCGCCGGCTAACTTCATGGCGATCTTGTCCGCCAGTATGGAGGAGCAGCCGTGCGCGATGTTCGCGAACGGTCCCGTGTGGACCAGCACCGGGGTACCTTCCAGGGACTGCATGAGGGTCGGCTCGAAGGCGTCGCGGAGAAGTACTAGTAAAGCGCCTGTCATTCCCTGATACACATTTGGAAAATTAAGCGCACTTTTAGACGAGCGTATTTTTCTACAGACAACGGACCGTTGTTTTCACCGGATTCGTCGGTGTATGGCAAACAATGAATGCTTTACACGCAACGGACACAGGTCCGTCGAACTAATTGCGCTGAATGCACCGCGACGTCCCCTCGCCAGTCCGCTGTCCGTAAAAGAAAATACGCTCAGGGCCGAGCCGCCCCTGTGTGCGAAGTGTGCGGCGCACACAGGCGCCAAGACGATAGGGGCGCCGCGCCGCCACAGAAATAATTTTGGTTACAGAACGACATATTCTTAATTATTTGTAGTAATACCTATCGATAAGTAAGTAAACGTAACTTTATGTCTTGTAAATAACAAAACATATTATTATAATGCGCTTACTGTACAAGGCTCCCATAATAGGTACCTACCTAATATTCACGTTTGTTGTTTACATTGCAGCTAGGTTTTAGTTTACATTAATTACCTACCTACGAGGTCAGAGTTAAATCAAAAGAACCGCACCGTGAATTTAACTCAGACTAGAAGAAGAATAATTTAAGTGTGTTTATAAATGCAACACGAAACGATGCGTGCGCAAACCGAATGGAGCCACGGGGATTCCCAGATTGTAACGAACGAGAGACCCAAAACAGTTTAACCACAGATTACTAGTTTAACGCTACCGCCTGTAGGCACCTACCGTACCGACACACTGTAGGTACTGAGCTGGGTGACTCTTCAGCAGTAGATCCAGCTGGGCGAGTGATCTGAACTGTCTGGTATCCGTATGAACCCGTATACTAACATCTACTGCAGAAGAAAGTGACAAGGCGCAGGGGCTGGCTTCGCCTAGAACCGTGTGGTTAGGTTGGATCCGACCCGCCGCGCCGCCGGACGGAAGGGCTCCCAAATCCCCCTGACGTGTGGTCACCGAGACCCGCACCGGTCACCACCCGACCCGACCGGGCGGCGACCCATTTAAGGATTATGCGCCACATGATGGGGCAGCGTCATGGGGTGGTTGGTCCCATTTGGGCCCCTGAGCTATGCGTGGTTAGGTACTGTGTTAGGCGGGTATAAAGCGGCAGTTTCTAAGGGTCTCCTTAGTCTCTTACCAGCGCGGAGGGTCGACCCACACCACCTAAAATAGACTCCACCTGCTGCATCACACATCGCCCCGGGCCCGGTGCAGCATCTGAACCCCTAACGTAACTGCTGGGTTACTACAGCTGGACGGTGGTACCCCACGAAGCAACAACGTTGAATGCAACGTAGAGGCCGAGGCATGGGTACCGTGAAGTCACGTAGCCTTGTCCGATAATCAGCAGGTGCGCCGCTCGCAGGGAGGTCGCTAGCCCCTTTAACCGATTCGCGTTTTATTATTCGCAATAATTGGTAATATGAAGCGACTAGGTTTTACATAGTTAGAAAAATATTATCCAAGTACATATAAATTTGGAGAACATTTATTTCAGTCAAAATTAACAACAAAAAAATACGTTTTGAAACGACAATTCGTAAAAAAGAGGCGCTTCATAGCTTTCGCACACAGGCGCTGCTAGGGATCGGCTCGGCCCTGAATACGCTCATCTAAAAGAGCCCTTATAGCTTCAAATAGACACAGAACTAAGTTTTTATCACCGACTTAACACATTTTTTTACTGACTTCAAAAAGTGAGGAAGTTCATGCGTCTGTATTTTTTTGTTTGTTTCCTCAGTACTTTCGACTAGGTGAACCGATTTTGATGATTCTTTTTTTATTTGTAAGCCGGAGATTAACGTGTGGACCCATTTTGTTCTTTATTTGCTCCAGTTCTGACAATTTGAAGTCTCTGCTTTTTAGCTAAAAGGATCTAAACGACATTGCCGGGCGTCTAGGGTACACCCCTCGAAAGGATAACCCTAGGGCAGACATCGCCCGTGTGGTATTTTTTTTCTAGTAATAAATATAACCTATGTTATAAGCTCAGATGAACTATATACAAAGATACAAAAACAAACATCCTTCGTCTTTATAATATTAACCTGTCCTTTAAAATATTTTTTGACTCAAATTTAGCCAGTCACTGTTTTGGTCACACGTGGATGACTCGGGTTCCAAAGATATTTATAGCGCCACTCATCTTCAACTTACCAAATCATCAGCAGTAACAGGATTGCCACTAGTATCCAGAGCAACCACCATATCGGCGAGCCGGAACTTGATATCGTCGACGTCGTTGCCAAGTGCAAGGATGGCCATGATTTCTGACGCGACCGAGATATCGAACGCGGTCTCGCGAGTGAAGCCCTTCTCAGTCGGAGACTGGCCGACGGTGATCTTTCGTAAGTATCTGTCGTTAAGATCCACAACTGAAAATAAACATATTTATTGAATGTTTAAGCTTATAATTAAGTAGTAACTACCTGTTCTAAAGTATGGTTTGGCAGAGGAGCGAACTTTATAAACGCTCGATAGGTCTTTCCGTCTTCCCGTGGCGGCTTCTTTCCGTCTTTTACAATACTTACTAGCTGACCCTGACTGTTGTTTGCCATAGGATGGGACACCCTTATCACCTATCAAATATTTATAAAAAAAATCGAAAGAGTACGGCAACAAACACTGTGACCTGTTTAATATGTCGATGTAGATCATAGGAACGCATTCCGCCTGTCGTCACAGGAAATTCTCTGTGTACTAACCAGAGGCGCTCGGCAATGGGCGTAAGAGCGGCCGCGGCCTTGGGTAAAGAATTAAAAAAAAAGGAACGCAGCCCCTAAGCTAAACAATAAAACATATTATTTTAGGTACCTCTATTCCACATAATTTTTTTGGGATCAATATTGAGTCTTGCGAACTTAGATTTCTCCTCATTTGTCAAGGTATCAGGGTCGATCTTGTTAATACCCAGCCGTTGGACCCTCCGCAGTTGTATCGGAGAGAACTTCCTCACTCCTTTAATCTTGGGTACGAGTCTATCGAACAATGGCCCGTCCTTCTGGGTCAGCTCGTGGAAGATTCGGGCGTCCATTTGTGCGGCCAACAAGTTGTTGGCTGCTGTGACGGCGTGGATGTCACCAGTTAGATGCAGGTTGAATTCTTCCATTGGGATAACCTGGGAAACAAAATGGGTTTATGGAAAGCCGGTAGGTAATTATGCAATAGGTAACCTGTGAATCTGCTCATCGAAATTGGTTCAACCGTCTGACCGTGATGAGCTTTAAGTAATAGTAATAGTAAATAGGTTAAGAGCTTTTCGCAACTGGATGTTGTCCAACACAATACATGTTTACTGTTTGCATTGAATATGCTCCGTACCTTCTGAACAGATTTTGTGAAATTGTACCAACATTATCCCTAAGTGCTATAAAGCTACTTTTTAGCCGGCTTCCAAAAAAGAAGTAGATTCTCAATTCGACTGTATTCTTTTATGTTCGTTAAGTAGGTAGGTTTAGTCCGAGACACCCAGGACTTTAATTGGCTGTGCCATAGCGGCTGGCTCGTAAGATTTTGTTGCCTTTAATCAACATTTCATCACAAGGCACAATTTTTTTTTCAAAATTACAATAAAACTACATAAAAAAAACATAACATAGCATCACGCCTTTTTCCCCGAAGGGGTAGGCAGATGGTGCAAACACACCCACATCTCGCTAGCTATGTTGGGTCCCATGTAATAGGGGGCGAGCCTATTGCCATTTACCGGGCCCAAGTTCCAGACCCTGGGACAATTATCTGGGTAAAATTCTAAAGAGAATTATACATTATCCACCAGACCCGGGAATCGAACCGGAGACCTCGAGCGTGGCAGTCCGTACATAGTACCATTGTGCCACCGAGGTAGTCAGTTTGGATATAACCCATTATAAATGTGCCCGGTGACGGCAATAGGCTTGCCCCCTATTACGTGGGACTAAAATACTGGCAAATTGTGGGTGTGTAATGCACCTCTGTCTACCCCTTCGGGGATATAGGCGTGATATATATGTGTGTGTGTGTTATTTAGGTACCTACCTCGTATATGTCGACTGGGTGAATCGATTTTAAAATTTGCTTTCCGAGTAGTCCCAGTAGTTCCGAGTAGTTCTACAATTATTTGGTCCCATTACGGTAATTTTAAGTCGATTTCTCTGAGACGTATTTTTTTATCTCGGTAATGTGTTCTCTTGGGGAACGAGAAATGTATATAAGGCGGGAAGTAATCAGTTAGTCTAGTCATAGTTAGAAATGTTAGTTAACATACCTGAGAATATCCACCACCAGCTGCTCCCCCCTTAACTCCAAACGTGGGTCCTTGGCTGGGTTGTCGCATGACCGCGAACGAGTTACGATTGCGATGTGCAGAGAGAGCCTGCACTAAACCCAGTAATGTCGTACTTTTGCCTTCGCCCAGTGGAGTGGGAGTTATTCTGTATAAATTCAACATTTACATAAATTCGTGTAAAAATCCTGCGCGTCATTACTGACCGGGAAGGATCCCAGAACGCTAGTTGTGCTAAGTTGAATGGTGATAATAACTCTCTGAGCTAAGAATTACACAACCTTCTATGTAAATGTAGATACAATAAACCACAGAGACACAGAGCCAGGTAGACGTGTATTAGTGTTAGTAGAGATAGAAACGAATATTGGAACACAGGAATAATTAATTATTACTGCATCTTTAGTACCTAACTTAAAAGGTATCCCTGAAATGGTGGACCGAGGCGTACAACAGTTAATTCGTTCTTTCCCGTAATAATACAATAATAGTTATCTATCTAACTTTGTATCGCCTCAAAAAAAAACAGAATATTTTAATATTTCATGCAAATGTATCTAAATTGAAAAACGCGACAGACAGACAGACAAATTGTCGTATTAAATATATAGATTATAAATGGAAACATTATGCAAAACATATGGCGCCACTTATCTCTATAGAGATCTCTTCCAGTGGGCCTAGGAGAGGAGAAGTGAGTTCAGTTAAGTGCTGCTGTGTGTGCAGGTTGATACAGTTGTTAAGATTAATAAAGTTACATACACAAATACAAATACATAAGTACACAAATACATACTTATTAACTTTTAATAAACATACATACATTAAAATACAAATAGTTAAGGAAGGGAAGCGAGATAGTGTTCACTTTCTTCTTGAAGGCATATACTTAGTACTTGTTCATTCCAATTATTGATTTAATTAGATTTTAAAATTTCAAGTGTCAGAAAATCTTACCCAGCAACAACAATGTACTTCCCACCGCGGTTATTCTTGAGTCGATCGAGCACTGAGAGTGAGATCTTCGCCTTCGTGCGTCCGTACTGTGACACCTCGTTAGAGTAGAGCCCTATCTCGTGAGCCAACTCACTGATGTCCTTGGGTTTCTGAGAGCGAGCTATCACGATGTCGCTGAGGAACAAAAGTAAAAGATGAACTAGTCAATAAAAGATTTGCGTTAATCAGGTCAGTTCCAAACTATTTAGAGATTTTGTCAATTTCAGTGAAAGCTATACAAATAAATTGCACATAAACGATGCCTATAATAATAAAATTGATAGGTATCGTTTCTTCATGTTGAATGAAAATGATTGAAATAAATGGTATTGACTATGATAATAATAAAGTGGAAACGAATAATCTCAAAGAATACCCGTGCGATGACGGGACGACCTGCTGAGTATTTTTGTTAGTTTGAGATATAGAGAGGGTGCAAGATTACTTTCAACAATGAGGAAACATAAACGAAATGAAGAATATTCTTTTCATTCTTCATTTCGTTTGTGTTTTTTTTTTGTGTATGTAGGTAACTTTACCTGGGTGGTGGCGACAGCGGCGTGATCCTAAGCGGGTGCAGCGGCCAGGAGGGCGCCAGCAGCCGGTCGAGTTGTCGCCTGGCGGCCAGCACGGTGTTGCGCATGAGCATGGCCACCGTCATGGGTCCCACGCCGCCCGGCACAGGCGTCACGTGACCCGCCACCTGGCTCGCCTCCTCATACGCTACGTCGCCTACCAAACGCTTGCCGCTCGCCTTGCTAGGGTCTGATATAAAATAATTTCTTTAAGGTCACTTTCTATCAAACGCGGTAATTTTGTCCCTTACATTTCACACCAATTCCACTCAAGTATGTAATTATCAAAAGCATATCGTCATCGATTAATGATTAATGGAGGCGGATCTACAGAATGTGATTATTCAAATCACCATCGCCGTGCGCCGAGCCATCGACATCTCCTGATGATGCCCCAGGTTGGGGGCGAAACACGTGTCGAGGTTTTTATTATTTTTTGCACGATAACACAACTCTCATATTTATTCTATTTTCAAAATTATTTCTCTATTCTTTCGGCCTAAGTGGGTTTGGAGGGCGGACTTGTGCATGAATAAATACGAGAGTTGGGTAATTTGCATGTGGCGGAATATTGCAAAGTAGTTAGATTTATTTAATTTATTCAAATCACTTTATCAACATGGGACCAATACCTATAAGTTATATTACACACACATACACACATATCACGCCTATGTCCCCGAAGGGTAGGCAGAAGTGCCTTACACACCCACAATTTAACACTATTTTAGTCCCACGTAATAGGGCCTATTGCTGTCACCGGGCACATTTATAATGGGTTATATCCAAAATGGCCGAATTAATTTATTAAAAGTAGCAGCTATATTGTAATTGTGAAAAACTTATTTGAAGCCTGTTGCCTTGCGATGAAATATTAATGAAAGGCAACAAAATCTTACGTGGTAGGCGCTAAGGCACAGCCAATTAAAGTCCCCAAGAGTTTCGTCTCATCTCGGACTATATAAATTATATTACGAAGACGTTAACAGATTTTATTAGATAGGTACCAAATGAACCAACGCTCCTAGCACTCTAGTTACTGACACTGCATAAAACTTTAAAGAAATGTAGGTCACCAAAGAAACACCATCATTTTATACTTATTATCAACGCTACATATTCTATTGTCTTAATAGTATCTAGGCCTGGGTCTCCATCGTTAAATGGTATTGGTCTTTTATCAATAATTACTTAATTACAATATCAGTCACTCGAAAAGAGATAAAATAATCTTAAAACTAGCTCAAATCTTAATGGGTTTATGCAACTGATAGGTACTTACTGCAGTTACAGGTATAAGTTTACTTAGGTATAAGTTTCGGAAAGTTAGCACAAATCCTCAAACAATAAATTTTCAATTGGTACCTACGCTTACAATTTGAGACACGGATATTATGGGTTAGGTACTTTTTATTCCGAGAATTAGTTCCCTCGGGTAGCGGGTACGAGAAAGCTGTATTAAACGGGTAAACAAACTAAGTAATCCGTAGTTTCACACCTCGAGCAAATATTATGCTCGAGGTGTGAAACTACGAAATTTCATCAAAATCAGTCTGGCTGTTTTTTTATAACAGTTTTCTTTAAGCTTTCGTTTTTGGGTTTTAAGAGTTCGTTGTCCAATTAATGTTTCTATAAAATTTGTATATTCAAGCGGGCAAAGCGTAAGGAAAAAATAATTCATATGTACCTAATGGACTTTTACTTAGAGCAATTATTGGGTAAATACTTACATTTTTAATTAAAACTAAACTGAACTTTATTTTCCAACGAAAGTAATTACGTAAAATACAGACTGTTCACTAGAATCATTTAGGTAATAAGTGTTATTTACACACTTTCTAAGTACAGCGAATGACTGCCACGAGATTACTGTTCGGTTATTCGCACGGCATATCCTGTGTTTTGCCCGAAACGCCTTCCGTGCATTGTCAATTAAATCAATATTTTAACACCGTTTTGGTAAGAATGCTTGCTTTGATACTTCGAGTACTTCGACCATTGTTCTTCATCAAATCGTGTAGCGTTTTTTATTGTAATTGAAATTGTAATAAAGTGCGCGCAGGGCCGTAGATGCACCTAGTAGGTACAGCGGTTGCGATAAGGTATTATTATTGCCAAACTAACATAGCAACTACACTTACCTACTGTTTTTTGCGCGTAACAGTAATCTGTACTGTGTACAAGATGGTTTAAAAAAAACTGTAGGTATAGCATAGTCAAAGCTTAAACAATGAGTGGGCTTGCAGTCTGTGTGTATTAGTCGGGATTTAATTATTGAATGAAGACAATAATGAAAGTTGAGGAAGCGAAAGAAGTACCGATATTTAAGTACGCCAAGAAGGTGGCTAAAGGAAATCCGTGGTCTATGCCTACCCTAGTGGGAAAGCGGCGTGACTTTATGTAGGTATCTAGGTAAGTAGTCTTAGAATTCCGACGCCCTAGCCACTAGGATGTTTCGATACTGTGCGGTAACAATACGCTGTAGTATCTAGAAGATACGTTTGTTTCTATCATCACTCACCGAGCCTTTTCCCAACTCAGTTGGGATCGGCTTTCCCGTCTAACTGCGATTCGGCTAAACTTCGATATTTTCCGTGAAGCGACTGCCATCTGACCTTCACAACCCATGGGCGATATCGAAGTTCTGTAGTTAGACCGGTCGGATATTTGACTTAGGGCTCCAACTACCCCGAACGACTGCCATAGATGTTTGTATGACCACCGGGACCGCGACGGCTTAACGTGCTCTCCGAGGTACAGAGAGGTATAAGTGTCTTAAGATATGGTCACTCCTAAGACGGTTGCTTATATATTTGCTTCTATATTTTAACTTGTATACACAGAAAATCACTTCGTTCTCTTCGAAAGGACAAACAGAACTGTTTATTACATGCACATTTTGATAATTCGCAGTTACTCTATTGGTCCCCTGTTTCCGAGGACTTTACCTATATTCCAGCAGCCGTTAGGAGTGATAGTGAAGGTCACTTGAACCCTTGAGCCCCTGACACGAGCCTCTAAACTATGTTATAAATACTATTTTTTTTAATTTTTTTTTTTATTTATATAATGGAACAACGAACAGCTACATTATGTAATATTGGTACAAGTAAAGACAGAGGAATAACAATAACGTAGCCCACAGCGCTGTTCACAGATTACCAGAATTTTTGGTTATGTCGCGTCGTTATATACTATTAAGTATTTACCATCGATAGAATTGATCCCACAGTCAATGACGATCGCTCCAGGCTTTATCCAGGACCCGCGAACCATCTCGGCTCTGCCGATAGCTACCACAAGGATATCAGCAGTCTTAGTCTGAAAACGAAAAGAAAACCGATGGCAGGTATTGATAACGACCCTTTATTTTCTTCCTTTGCTAAGAATGTTATAATTTGTGACGACAAAAATGTTACAGATCGGCCTTTACAGTTGCATTAAATTACAGGCGTGGATCTTTCCAAAGGGCGACATGCAACAGTTACTATATTATAGGCAAAGTATAGTATATATGACCAGGTACTAGAAGAGTATCTACCTATGTCACAAACTTACAACAACTTTCTGAGGTAACTCTTACATACTCAAGCTTTGATCTTTCCTCTTAAAAAATAACGGTCCCAGTCCAGGTGCATTCTTATGCGTTTATCTGATCAATAAGTTTACTTAAAGATCTCAAGTAATTAGGCGACCCCCATTGTTATAAAATGTACTAGTCTCCTAGAGTGTCATACGTCAGTTAGCAGGAGAACTGCGAGCAGGCTAAAAAGTTATCTTCTTCTGTTAAGTACGTGGCTCCATCGGCCATCGATGATATTGCCAATGTCAAGGTAATGCTTGATATATTTCCCGCACAAAAGAATTAGAGACGCCCGGCAACGGACGTAAAAGCGGATCGCGCGATTGCAATTGAGCGTCTGGACCTGGGTTTTTGGTCAGCGCTAGAGGAACCCAAAAGGCAAAACCCAAGTCTAAAAAGTTCTCACTCTGCTTAGCAATTCATACTTTCAGTACCTATCATAATACTTACAATATCACTCAAGTTCTTCGTCTTCGAGTGACACACAGTGACAGTAGCATGTTCCCACTTCAGCAGCTCAGCGACCGGAGTGCCGACGATACGACTGCGGCCCAACACAACGGCGGTCTTCCCGGCGATACTGACACCGGTGCGCTTGATCAGCTCGACACAACCGGCCGGCGTGCACGGTATGAAACCGGAGAAGTCACCGACGGCTACACGACCTTCGTTAACCGTGTTCAAGCTAATAACACGATAAATAATGCTATTAGTTTAAAATTCTTGCAGGCGTTTTGTGATCTTCTATGCAATCAATATTACTAAATAGGTGTTTCTAGCGTTTGATCTGTTACTTAGGTATATTGTATGAAGCGTAATATTTACCCATCTACATCTTTGTCGGGAATTACAGCGTCAGTGATGATATGCGAGTCAATAGGATGGACAGCATCAAGCGGCATTTGAACGATGATTCCATGCACCAATGGAGATTCGTTCAAACTCGTGATTTTAGCCAGCAACTGGAAAAAAAGCAGTGGTTTAACTTAATTCAAGAAACGAATCTTCTGGTTTTCTGTTTTGTTGTCATTGTCAACCTTGTTGTTATCCTTGTCAACACAAGGATCTGAAAGATTTTTCTGAAGCATCTCATTATTAGATAATTTTAAATGACTCTACAGTTGTTTACGCGTGAGCAGTAGGTACCTACTATGTAAAAGCTACGGTAACCACTATCATCAGCAAAACACCTAATTAGGTTACTACTCTATTTTGTCCGCCGGGCGCCACTGGAAATACCTGCTGCGTGTAACCAGCGACGCCCGGCAACGGACGTTAGAGCGGCGGCGGCAGCTTTAATCCGCGGAATTAAAAAAAACTACTTACTCTAATTTACTTTAAAAAAAACTACTCTATTTTATGTCTATTGTTTCAGACATAAGTAAATAGAAGGTGAAAAACTAGACTTCACAGTGTGTGATGATTTGATGTATCTCAAGACGTTTTTTAATCATAAATATCTGCATTTAAATTCAATCATTATTGTAGGTACGAGTACCTACATAACCAACCAGTTATCTGACTTTAGCTTGACCTTTCCAAATTTAATTTTGTTTATCTAGTATTGAAAAGGTAAAGTTATTTATTTATTTATTTTGCCTGGACTACAGAGATAGTACTTACATAATCAGACTACAAGATGGTTATTGAATTTCTGTCGCATTTAGCGTCTGGCATTATGCGTGCCCCCTAATTAGGTATGTGACTAAAAAACCTACTGGCAAAATGTGTTTTTATTTATTAGCGCTCCTCTATGGCAGAGCCTATTCTACATCGTTTATTTACTAGTCTACCTACTAAATAGACAGCCCTCTCGGGGGCAAAATGTGGTTGTATCTCTACAAATCCCAACGGGGATATAGGCGTGATTATATGTGATGTCGAAAAAGGTAAAACGATATAGTATATAACAGGTACCTATTAGTTTCACAGACCAAAGAGCCGACGAGAGCGACGTTCGTCAATCAAAACCTCGGCTGTTAGGGCTCAGATTGACTTTTGCAGAATCATAACAAGGCAATTTAAGTTCAATTAGATATTACATAATTCTATATTATCAATTTAATAAACGACATTTGTTATTGTTTATTACATCAGAGTAACAAAACAGCCAATTCGTACGCAACTGTATTATCTGTCTTATCTAATGTCAGGGGTTCAAATACAGATGAATATGACAATGAAATAGTTGAACACTTAAACATACTACAGTAGTTTTATGGTAAACAGACAAACAGACTGATTATGTAAAAGGTCTTCGTATTGCGTCAGTTGCGTACCCAATAATGTTTTGACCACGGAACATAAACGTTTTCACCGATAGGTCCTACCGCCTATACATGACAGTAGGTATAGAAGCTGGCAATAGTTAGAGCCTGTGAGGAAATAACATAGCAATAAAATCTCTCGTCCACAATTTCCTAAAAGCCCGTATAATTCATGCTAAGAACTATGCAGTAGGCGCGAAAGATTGGCTGTTTTTTGAATGATGTTTTTTATTTCAAGAAGAACTGAAACTGAAAGGTCTAGTTCACATACCTAAAGTCTTTTCATCAGATTTGCCATTTAGAGTTCAGTATAAGAACCTTCTTACACCGGTATAGCGCCTATAATATTACTGTTAAAAGTTTTAGACTCTTAACAGCAATATTTTAGGCGCCATTGCGTTTCTATCTATATTATATTATAAAGCAGAAGAGTTTGTTTATTTTAACGCGCTAATCTCAGGAAGTACTGGTTCGATTTGAAAAATTCTTTTTTTTTTAGAAGGGCTATAGGTTATAATTAAATAAGGCTACAATGAATAGGAGCAGAGCAGCAGTGAAATATGTTTCAAAAACGGGGAAAAATATATCTTTTAAGAACTTCCGTTGCGTGCGCTGGCAAACCGTTTATGTTATGTTAAAATAAAGTTATAAATAATTGTTACTCTTTAAAACTTCTAAAAAAAGTCGTCGGTAGCAATATATCTATCTATCTTTTAAGGTGAACTCACTGTAACATATTTTATGGAAATTTTATGGAACACGAATTTTCGTTCCAAAATAATTACGTAGCGAAGCTAGATTTACGGGCGACGCGACGGGAACAATAATTACAAGCGACGGGAAGGGGAAAAAATCCAAATAATCACGCGGACGAAGTCGCGGACCACCTCTAGTATTATAACGAGTGTCACCCACAATTTTCTTCGTGGCAAATACGAGGTAAGCGGCCACCAAACAACTTAAAAAACGAAGCTGTGATGACGTTACGTCATCCTCGAATGTTTGACTGTTCTGACGTGCAGAGTGTTTGCTAGTAGTTTAGTCCGGTTATCAGCGCTCTATATGTATATACGTAGTAGGGATAGTTGCCCTGAAGTCCAACTCTTAACATTAGGCACCTACTTAATCCTTGCGACTTAAATAAGTTTTGTTAGTTTGTTGCGGCATAGTATGTTATCATTATCATGTATTTATTTAATTACGATTTACAATTAATAATCCGAAGTAAATAAATCTTATATTATATGTATAAAAATGAATTGCTGTTCGTTTTTCTCACTAAACCTCGAGATATTGTGGGATCAGGTAACGTTAAGTGTTTTTTTTTATTGAGGCGGGACGAAGTTAGCTGGGACAGCTATCACAATATAATTATTGCAATTATTGTCTGATTTAGTAATATTTACCTCGGTTTCAGTAATGTCGGTGGGAAGCTGCAGGTGTTCGGTTTCGATACCGATATTCTCAGCAGCCTTCAGCTTCATCCTGATGTAGACGTTCGAGTCCTCGCGGCCACCGACCTGCACGATCGCCAGTTTTGGTGCAAACCCAGCTGACAGGGAGCGGCTCTCCTTTACTTGTTGACGGAGTTCATTTTCAATTGATCTGCGGATATTTATCTATTAATATTATTGTATTTCTTTATACTCCAATATTTTTTTAACAAATATAGGTACATTTGTCTATGCGACACACATCTGAATCTGCCGGTTTCACCGAGTTATAACTCGAGAGACCTACCTACAAAATTATCATAATGAAATGAATGAAAGTGAAAATAATATTTAAAGGTCACCTACTGAGCTGCACCTGTTCCAGAAATCGGTATGGCGACCATCTTGAGAGCCGGTCCCGAATAAACTGTCAGTTTTTCTGATGACAATAGGTATTCACTACTCTGCTGACCCCTACAGATAACCTCGGCGATATAATATTATCTATCTACTCGTATTTAATAGAGCCACTAGGTAGGTAGTAGGTACTAGAGCCCCTGGCTTGAATTAAGCTTTAATTTGACAGAGCCAAACAAGCTTAAAGGGACGGGCAAACTCATGCTTCACATGCGACGTACACCACGCATTATGACATCTGAACAGGATCTGGCCTATACAATTTGTATGGTAACGAACACACATACAATTTGTATGGTAACAAACAAATCCCACGCGTACGATGCACGCGTGGGATAGCATGGGATTGCGACGTACGCGTCACACACGTTTAAAGTGTCCTAGCGCGTAGATAACGTAAACTTCAGACGTCGTAAGACGTAGGACAAGAGTTTCGCTGTTTCCAACGTCGCGTGGCATACGTCGTATGTGAAGGACAGTGTGGTTTAAGCTTAAACCGCACTGGTCCTTCACATACGTGGTCCCTTTAAGCTTAATAGAATCATTGGAGATCGTAACCAGATGATTAAATTCCTAGAAGTGAAGATTGTCTGCTATCTTTGGTGAGTTTAAATTGTGGTTTTAGCACCATTCGAAAATTAGCACTCCTTAAAGCGGGCTGTGCCGGCGGGTTACGCGGGGTACCGGCGTCATTTCATACATACATGACTGTACAACCGCAATGATGCTTGCTTGGCGGATATTTGCGGCCTGAGCCGGCGGCTTGTATTGCCGGCGGCAGTGCCGCTCGGCATAAACCCGGTAGTTTTAGGTATACAATATACCTACATAATATAATCACGTCTCTATTCTCTCTAGGGGTGGAAAGATCACAGCGCCTAGTTCGTCTTTCAGCAGGTGAACCGCGTCCAACTCAGGATGTTTTGGACCCCGGAGACTTTGATAAGTCTGCTTAGCATCCAGGAAACAATTATTTTTGCGTTTATAAACTATTTATTTCTAACTATTTATTTATTTTTAGAGCTGAGAAGCGGACGATGGAAAATAAATTTCTAAAAAACTTTTTTTGTAGGGGGTACCTCCCATACAAGTAAAGTGCGTGTATTTTCTAGCGTCTACCTCATTGTGTGGGGTATCATTAAATAGGTCTACTTAAAACAATGACAGGTTGCTAAGATAACTTTTTGATTTAGGTATCCGTTTGCGATATAGGTATTCAACTTTAAACCACATTTTTTTGTTAAAACAGGGCGTTCCGACCCTGATCCTCTAAAATTTAAGAGGCTACCTCGAAGAAACTATTCGCCGCACACTTCGGAACTTAGCGGAGAGGATACGGTCCCTCACCCTACCGGCCGCCTCCTTCACGAGCATAACCTGGTCGCAGAAGGAAACGGCCGCGTTCCACTGGCTCTCGCTAGAGACCATGGCTCGTAGCATGGTCTCCAACGAGAGAGTATCTACGCCCAGGCCCCCATCGAGGTCCCGGCGCTGACTCGCCCACGCTGAGCATTCCACCAACGTGTGAGCCTCACAGTGTTAACACTCGGGTGTGACCTCACGATGCATGCGAAACAGATACTCACGGAAGTTTCCGTGCCCGGTGATGATCTGTGTCGCACGATACGTGAGGCCACCGTGCTGCCTCTGCAGCCACTCCTCCATGATCGATCTCACCGCCGCGATGGTGGTGGTTCCCCACTTTGGTTGCTCAAGTCGCACCTTCCATGTCTCGCGGCTAGGAGACATGCAACCTCTAGGGAGATCGTGCGGCACCCTCTTATTGTCCTGAAGGCCAAGGTTCTAAACGATCTGTGTAAAATAGCAGCGTTGTTGGCCGTCAGGCTCGGAGCCCCGTACACGGCCATACTCCGCACGATCCCCAGGTACAGTCTCCTACAGGAAGTATTCCGAAGGTCCGAAGTTCCACCGGCTATCGAGTACGAGCCCCAGATAATCTTGTTACACATGCAATCTAGATAATATGTATAGCTAATATGACCTACCTACTTACCTACGATATTAACTAGCCGCTCGCGTCGTCGCGTCGTGGAAATCCTTGGCAGGCCGTCCATGGTGATTATGATGACCATGCATAAATTCGAGACACACCTACCTAACATGAATCTACTAAATTAATTCTAGTAAAACTCAAGGCCTACCTCAAATTACTATGAACAAATCTCTTCGCATGAAGGTATGAAAGTTTAAGACACTTCATATCTATCACAAATCACAATCAACAACAAGAAAATATTTATTAAAATGTTAGAATTTTAAATGGACATCTTAGAAGTAAATGCGTATTGTTTTTGTTGTGGTGAAGGAACAGATAGACAAATTTGGTGTATTTGTGACCGGAGACAAATAATTCGTAAGATAAGAAATGCTGTGACAACTACGATGTTTAAAGAGGAGATCATTATTATCTACAAGCGGATGCCCTCGGTTCTGTCGGTGTTGTAAGGTTTCTCATTTCCTATTCCCACGGGAACACATTACAGGGATAAAAAAATCTGTGTTATTTTGTCTATTTTGATGTAGGTACGATACGAACTTATTTCAGTAAATTAGTAAGGTTTCATTAAAATCCATTTCGTAGTTATTACGTAAATACCTTAACCACAGAGATATTAACCTTAACACATTCTTCTGTTAATTCTGTTAACTTTAGGGTTAATTAATAATATTTAGTAAGTATGATATTTGTACACAGAGAATTCTCTTTGCCGAGCTCTGTGGCTGACATTAATACGGACTAAGTGATAGTCAGGTTCGGCAGATGAAAGCATAAATATGAGTAAAACGAAGACAGTGACAGTGAGAAGAACTTATCAACAGAAGAATTTATCGTCGGACTATTTTATAGTGACGATGACTAAGCAGTATGATGTTAGGACTCTAGCCTGTCCCTTAAATGGGCAAATTTCCAAAAAAAAAGACGATGACTAGTGGACGCATGCGTCTTCACCTACGTTATTTTATTCTAAAAAGTACTTATACTAATTAAGTTACTCCTTATAACACCAGCTATCTGCCAGTAACAGTCATATAATAATCGGTCCAGCCGTTTCAGATATTTGCCGGAACAAAGACAGTCGGAATTGCTGTTAACTTTAATTTCAAACAGACAATTCAATTTTAATTATTTGTGTATAGATGAAGTACACAGGTTTAGCTCAGAATTGAATAAGGAAACATATCTATTAAGTAGGTAATTAAATAATTGCACAATAGTAGATCCTTATCGACAGACTAATTTGATTAGTTAACGATATCATTAAGTGAACCTATGTCATCTGAGACCTTAAAATTATAAAACTACATAACTATACTAGGTATGCAATGCATGTTACTAATTGCAAATGTTGAGCGGAGCAAATTTCCTTAATTTTGGTTTTATGCTCTATTTTCATGATTTCAGAGATATGCACTCCCGGGTATGATGTCGACCAGCATACCAAATTTGATCAAAATCGGTCGAGCCGTTTCGGAGGAGTTGGCACACAAACGATTCATACTCGGCGTCTAAGATACGCTACGCTTCGCACCGCTCAATAATTACAAAACTCTTATGACAGTTGCTTTTATGACGATAATCCTGCCTTACGAGTTTATGAATATAAAGCATAGCCATAAGTTAGGCTTAGTCTACTGTGAAAACTGTAGGACAATCCGTTTAGTAATTTCGGAGATTACTGTGTAGGTACGTACATATAGATAGAGAAGTATGAAAATACCGGCGCAGTGGGAATCGGACTCGCGCAAATCTATAAAAATTACCATTTCTAAGGGGTTGCCATACAACAAATGTAGATATTTATGTTGTATGGGAACCCCATAGAAATTTATTTTATTTTGTTTTTAGTATTTGTTAGTGACGGACGGACAACGAAGTCTCAGTAATAGGGTTCCCGTTTTACTCTTTGGAACTTTAAAAATCACCTTTTTTCTTAATTCCGCGGCCCAAGGCCGCGGCCGCACTAACGTCCGTTGCCGGGCGTCTTTTCACACGCAGAAGGTATTTCCAGTGGCGCCCGGCGGACTTTGACCACCTGTGTGGTCTCTACGGGGGTTTAGTCGGGATGAGAATCCCGCGTCGTTGGGGTAGGGTTTTATCCCGCGTTAGTGAGTGAATCTGGTTGCGTGCTGTAGGGCAAAGGCACCGCAGCACGCTTGCGCCATTGGAACAATGACGCAAGGGCTCTCGCTTCCAGGTTCCATGGAGGGGTCCCGGCTAATAGTAGGTATTGTTTTGAAGGCAAAGGTCTGTTTAACAGTCACGTTCACCTTGACCGCCAATCTCTCCGCCCATACGGGTCCATAAGCTTGTGCTAGGGGATCTAGACAACTGATAAACATACACATATATTTCTAAATACATACATATTATACATAGAAAACACCTAAACTCCGAAACAAACATTTGTGACACAAATATTTGATTTGACCCGGGAATCGAACCCGGAGTCGAAAGCCGATGCACTACCGACCACGCCACCGAAACAGTCATTTAGATACTATTCTCGTCTGTCTGTAAGCAGGTGCACCATATACAACCTCAGAGATGTTGATAGACTTTTTAACACGCAGCATTACAAAATCAACTGTAAAATAATTCAATACTTACGTTAGAACAGATTCCAGACTTCCTTTTTGTTCCCACATTTCACAACTTAGTAAACTAAATTAACATAAAACTTGAACCGTCCGCCGGTTCTCAACGACCGACCTGTAATATAGACGTTTGTCTACTGCTAGAGGCAAACTACCTGTGAAGTAAAACCTGTTTGACGTCATAATGTGGTCATTTTTTATGCTGGTATTTTTTGTACAATTGCAAAGAAAGTGAAGACGGATTTTGCATTGACAAGTCAAGTTAACAGCAATAAATATTTCGTACATAACATGCGTTAATCGTTATGCGACCTTGAGGTATTTGTTCCGTGTATTCAAAGTCGTGATTGGTGTCGTCGTAATATATACCTACTACACAAGTAGGAACATAATAACTAGATGAGTTTACAAACTACTATTTCTTTGTGTGCATAATCTAGTGTGAATTATGTGTCTAATGCTAAATGTATGTCTATTACAAGGAATATTTATTTTGCATACGATTCAGAAAGGTAGCAAAATATTCTACCGTCTAAAAACTCCTAATAATTTTGGTCTCGGTGTCGATCTCTCTGGTTGTTAAAAGTACTATTGGATACCAATAGTACTTTTGACGACAGGTGGGATTGGCATTGAGACTAATGATTGTTACCAACTCCACGTCACGAGTTTTTAGACAGGTTATTTACGATGCATAAGTATGTACCTACAACAGAAAAAAAGTCACACGGTCCTACCCCTGTTATGTCATCATCTTGGTCTTAGTTTCAGGTAAATCCGTCCGATGAAAGAAAGCATACTTTCATTTTGCTTTGTAGCATTACATTTCCGATGTGTGTGATTGCGCTTTCTTGAACAACCCACATTCAAAAACACTTGAGAAACATTTAATTGGATTTTACATGTTACAGCCTCAGCAGGTTTCAGTAGTCTACTGTTCTCTATGCAGCAGAGTTCCAAAAGTAACCTGAGAACCGGAAACCTGCCGTTTAATTAAATTCAAACTTGATTTTTCCTGAACGGTTTTGCACTAAAGACCATCTTCTTTTTAGACACCAAATAAAATTCCCACGAAAACATGTAACTGGGGTAACAAGTACCCAATGTGTTAAATCAGGAAACGTACTTATTTGCATCCAAACGTGTTAACTGTTACGCGTGATAGTCAATTTATTTTTGCTGTATTACAATTACAAACATAATAGAATCTCATTCAGAAAGCTCTAAGAACATGAATAGTATTTTTAATTTAAGTATTCAAACAAACCAATGATGTCGCAGTAAACTTAAATTTGAAATATTTAGCGACGTCATTGGTTGAATAGATATGTCGGTAGACTTAACTCGATGATGGCAGCTGGGCCCACTGATGCACTGTTGACTATAGTAACTAGACGACTCTCGAAGTGCTAGATTAACTACATAATAACAAAAATGTGGGCACCTCAAAGTACCTCTTTCAATACCTCCTTTGACAATAATAATATACAAGTCAAAGCTGTGATGAAAATAACAACTCATTAAAGTAAGAGTTCGATTTTTGTTGAGCGCGTGGCTGGTGGTTTTTTAGGTTACATCTGGCGCTCCGCAAAAATCGGGTTCCCAGACACTCACATACCGAACAAACTTTCTTGTCCTGCACCTGGAGCTAGTTAGGAATAACTAGTTCTTCTGTGCGGGACTATCAACTAATCAAGCATTACCTTGACATTGGCGAAGTCATCGACGAACATCGATGAAGCCACGATTCTAAAAAAATAAGAAGTCATTTATAACCTCAAATTATTTAATCTGAATAAGTTCTGATACAACTTAAATTTTTAGAGACCCTTACACCCTATTCCTTACATTATCTAATATACAAAATTCTCGTGTCGCGGTGTTTGTAGTAAAACTCCTCCGAAACGGCTTGACCGATTCTCATGAAATTTTGTGTGCATATTGGTAAGAGAATCGGACAACATTTATTTTTCATCCCCCTAAATGTTAAGGGTAGTCCACCCCTAAAGCAAAACAACGTTTGCCGGGTCAGCTAGTATCTAATATTATAGTTACTGTTAGTATTGCAGTCTTTGAACATAATATGGCTGTTTCTTTTACATTATTTGGCAATATAATTAAAGATTTATAGTAAATTCGATCACAGAAAGAAACAGTCACACTTCCTAATAAAGTGTTTCAAAACAGCTTTAAGCTCGTCGGCATATCGACCGCATTTTGTGAGTCAACCCCTTATTTTTATGGGGATCGTGGTATCATGGATCATGGTATAGGGATCATGTTCAGTATGTACCATGATCCCCATAAAAATAAGGAGGATACACAATCTGAAATACACATAGGATGTACTCTGAAATAAAAATCAGATTTCTTTGCAGTTTAGTTAGACATTCTTATATTTTTATGCTTTTGACAAAGCAACTCTTTATATTGAAAAAAAGTATATTGAGCTACCGAGTAGACTAGAGTTTGTACTGAACTTTAGTACCTTTAGTAACTACTTGTATTTAAGTGTAAGTGTAAGTACTTCTTGTATTTTTCAACAGACTTACGAACTTCCAAATTTTTTTTTACTTGAAAGTTACTTCTTTCAAAGTGTAGTAGATTTCAATGTGGCCCCATTCTGACAATTATTTGGTCCCATTTCAGCTTATATTAGGTTTGAGTAACCTATTATGTACTAGCTACTGAAGTCACAACAAACGAATAAGAAGGTTAAGTGGTTTGGAAATTTTTTGAGAGATTTAAAAACCGCCTTACACCTAGTAGTTATATAAAACTTATACGTATCTACAGTTATTTATAGTTTAACTTAAAAATAACAAATTAATAGAATCAGATCGATAACTTATAGTTATACAAAATTCAACAAATACCGAGTCAAAATATCGAATAGGTAATTCAAAAACCACTTAATTCGTTTATTAATAATTATAATTAATGGTTGAGAGGAAAAGCCATAAGTATAATCAGCAAAATAGCCTCTTATATTTAATACAATAAAAACTTTTCTTAATATTTTGAAAAAAAAAAGAACAAGAAATTAACACGTCACCGGAATCATAATGATTTTAATTGAATGATTTATTTTAATTTAAACGTACTTCGTCATTTTCATAGACCATACAAATAAAAAAAATAAAGTAACACATAGACTCAACATTTTAAATTTTAATTCAGCTAACGGAATACTGAAAATATTAATTTCGTTATTGATAAAAACTAATAAGACAGTAAAGGACAAAATGTTTATTTTTTTATGAATAACATAATACTTACCAACTAAGGATAATGTCTAATCAAAAAAATAACAAAATACCAAAATAAAAAGGTGAAAAGAAGATTCTTTCTCAGTAACACTTATGTCAAACAAATACACATTTTTACGACTGGAACGCGCGGAAGTCTTCCTCCTTCTCCCTGTGCGCGTTGGAGTAGAGATGTATGCGCATCGCGGGTAACGGCATCGATTTTGTGTTACACAACTTGCAGACCATTTCCGAACTTGAAGATATTGGTGTTCTGGGAACAAATACTTCGTAGTCAGACTCACAATTCTTGAAGATTAATTTCTTCTACATTCGGCCTACATTTCTTAAAAAACAATCAAGTGAAAGTGTTTGCTTATGGCTCAGCCTGTTGAGTTTGCTAGCAGTTCAAATTTGTATTCCTTCACGAATGATTCAAGAGATTTTTTGTCGAGTATTTCAACTAAAAGTTACTACTATAATAACTAGCAACTAGTTAGGCACCTATGATCGTATCGTGTAGGGGATAGCGACTAAAAGTTAAAAAAGTCAAAAGATAAAACAAAAGATCAAAGATCAAGAACTTGAAAGAGGTATTATGCTAGTATTTAACTTATCGAAAACCTCCACGAAATTCTTCTAAACTGTTTTTTTATCCGCGGCCGCACCTACGTCCATTGCCGAGCGCCTCTAGTAAGCACTAAAAGAATTACCACTGGCAATATGTTTTGAACCGCTTTCTTTCTGCCGATATATCGAAGACAGTTCAACGTATAGAAAAACCTTCAAAGTAAAATTTGTAGCGAATTTAATCCCCTACAATATTATAGTACATAGAAATAGCAAGAAACCCATAGAAAACAAGATAATGATATGCTAAAAAAATTCTGACCTTTTGACCTCAATTTTTTTTATTTTGATAACTTTTAGGATGTCTAAATACAAGTTTATACAAGTTTCCAGCCAGGTTGGAACAATTCGGAGGTTTTCGTTAATTAAACTGGCCTATTAGTTGTTAGATAGTCTGAGGTTCTATGAACTTAAGGTATCATAATAATATGTATGTTTGATGGGTCAAGCTTATGTTACATAACTAGCCAATGCCTGCGGCTGCACCTGTCAGTCAGTCATTTACTTTTTAGGTTTGTTTTTTCACATCATGCACGGTTCATTTTTTGAAGTCGGTTCTACTAGACGTTGTCCTGATACATTTTAATTTTAGAACTAGATTTGTGATTCAGTCAGGCATAATCTCTAAGGTATTATTAAAAATAAGTAGGAAATACACTATTTGGAAAACAATTTTGTAATCTAACTATTGCTTGTTGTACGAGTACATCAATTTCATATTATTAGAGCTACAATGACACACGGATACGGACAGTAATTGGTCAATTTTTTTTAATAGGTGTATTTTATGTTTCAAACCTTGGTAGAAAAAACCTTGAAAAAACAACAACTAGGTACTGTAGTATATTTTTGTATTTGAAAGCAATAAGTTTGCTTTTACCATTTCTCAAATATTTTAGATAGAAATTATAATTTTTTACTACTACTACTATTATCTAACTATCTTTATATTTAATACGACAATTTGTCCGTCGGTCGCGTTTTTCAATTTACATACTTTTTTTTTAATATTTTATATATACATATATATATATTTATTTTTTAGGCGATACAAAGTTCGCTGGGATAACTAGTAATCTTAATTAGGTATACAGGATGATTTGTAAACATGATTAGTAGAGGTCGCTGGTGTGGCCGCACGAATTTCATCGGGTCAGCTAGTAGGGTCAGTAGTAAGATTATAGGCAAATTATGAGATATAAGTTTATTTAAAAGGAAAGTTTTTTTTCTTTTGACTGAATGCCTTCATGATTTATCACGTCAAGATTTCGAGACTGGGCAATTTTGCCTTCGTCTGCCTGTCTGTACAGTGTTCTGGGCTTGGGCTAGTGGTCACATTTTTAACCCGATTTCCAAGAAATTTGGCATAAGTTTTCCTTGATTTATGTGATTTATTGAAGCTATATTGAAATCTCTAATGATGCCGTGCGGTGAAACCGGTCAGCAAAATTAAAATTATAACAGTGGAAAAGTATATGTGTTTTTGTGCAATAACCAAAACAAACATTTGTGACAACCACCAGTTGGATTGAACATGTAATCTCACCTGCTAACAAGCATCTTGAGTTTGTCGTTCTCCAGCTTCAAGGCGAGCAGCGCCTCCCGCGACATGGGGTGCAGCTCCTGCGGCGCGTGCAGCGAGTACACCTCGGCGCGCTCCAACATCTGCGGGATGGAGATCTCCAGCAGCTCGTGCGACGACACTGTGCGCCAGGTCCACGCGTGCGGGACGGACTCTGTCTCGCGGTGTTTCCGACGCCTCAGTAATAGACTGGGGACGACATTACATTCATTATTAGTCGGTACGGCAGAGAGGGGCTCGTGGTCTAGTGATAACCGACAGTGTCAACACATTGCAAAGGTTAAGCGACATCGACTCAGGCCGGTCTTAGGATGGGTGACCATTTCTTAAGACACTGAGACCCCCTCCGTGCCTCGGAGAGCACGTTAAGCCGTCGGTCCCGGTTGTCATACAATCATCTATGGCAGTCGTTAGGGGTAGTTGGAGCCCTAAATGGTTGTGAAGGTCAGATGGCAGTCTCTTCACGGAAAATATCGAAGTTCAGCCGAATCGCAGTTAGACTGGAAAGCCGACCCCGACTGAGTTGGGAAAAGGCTCGGTGAATGATGATTAGTCGGTACGGTACTACCTCAAATATAATATTATGCTCTCAGTAACAAATACACAAGCATACCAAATGTGTGCCAGTCCTACGAGCGCAATACTCTCTGTGACGTCATCGTTCTTAGTTATGTCTTACAATACCTAACTACTCGATAAGATTGAACTTACTCCATGAGATCCTTGCGAATGAGTTTGGGCACCTGCAGGCGGAACTCGTCGTCCAAGTTGGGCATGTCCTGTCCGGGGTCGCAGTACATCATGTAGTCGGTCAAGTGACGGACGTGGTTGATCTACAACACAATGGACATTCAGACAAACAGAAATACAGTATTTGACCCAATAGAATGTCTGGGCGACAGTGAGATTTCGAAATTAAATAATTATATTTGTGTATTTTCTGTACTTTTGTTTATTTTAACTAGAGGATCAAATCAAAAAGATTACCTTATGTTAGTTTATAGCACTTAGAATATTGTACCTACATAATAGAGTGTGAAAATATTCATTTAATACAGTTGCGTGCGAACAAAGGACGAAGCTCTGCAAAGCTTTTCATACATATTAAGTTTTAGTTTGTGGCTAAATGGCGTCATGTAGAAATATTCTTCAACAATAATACTCACAAGGCCAATATCGTCGACCCCAATGTCCGCATCAATGTCAATAAGCAGATCATGTTCAGGGAAGAACGGTCTTCCATCCTCAGTACTGCCGAGGCCGCACAGAGCGCTCACGTAACGAGACTCGTTTGCGTTACGACGTAACTCCGCACTAGGTAAACGAAAAATATCTATATATTTAATACGATAATTTGTCTGTCTGTCCGTCGGTCGCGTTTTTCAATTATAATTAATAATACATACATTTGCATAAAATATTAAAATATTCTTTTTTATATATATATATTTTTTTTTTTTTATATTTGAGGCGATACAAAATTCGCCGTAATAACTAGTATCTCTTAATTTTCTTAAACTAAACGGCTTACCGGGTGTTACATAAGGGTTATATCAACCTGAATACACCCCCCATCAGCTGGTCGTCCAAAACCCCTTTCGATATGTGTCGACCGCCAAACAAGAAAAAAAAGTTCATAAAAAAAAAGTAGAATATGCATTATTTAAAATCAAAACAAACGAAAAGGCTCAGTGGATGATGACATTTAGAAAAATACTTACAATGGACAAAAAGTCAGAGCTATGATAGCCGGTAGTCCAGGAATGTTCGGCATCACAGTCGTATGACGTAGAGTCAGCTTGGTATTTTCTTGGTTGCAGCCAACGTATGCCGCAATCACCAACCTGCCAGTAAAATGAATTCCAATTTAGAACGTAATTAATCACTCAACTGTCCTTGAAATCTAGAAAAAATGGCGTCCCGCACGCGTGCGGTCGAATTATATTTTTGAGATATTCTACTCATGTTTTGGCTTTAAAATACTTGTCGCTTAAAAATTTAGTAATATTTGTAACTAGCGGACACCCAAGGATTCGCCCGTGACATATATTATATACTAAAACCTTCCTCGAGCACCACTCTATCCATTAGAGAAAGCAGTATAAAAATCGGTACAGTAGTTTTTGAGTTTATCGCGAACAGACAGACAGACGCGGCCTCAGTCCTCCACGTTGTTTAATTATATGTAGTAATTATTACTGATAGGTACTATTGGTCGTCATATGCTCGAATCTCTCGAACTCACAAACCTCGCGAACATTAAAAACATATATGTAAGATGTTGAATTTTTATATAATTGCACTAATTTCGCTAAATAGAAGACATTATAAACGTCGACATATGTTTCACCTACTCACGAGGCATTCTCGAGACGGTCTCAAAGAGAACAGCTGCTCAGGTAACGCCTGATTCTATTCAATATTAAAAACATTACTAGATCGGATACGTGGCTAGCCCGGAACACACGTGTAGACAGACAGACGGACAAACGAAAGCTAAATTGTCCAGTCTCGGAATGTAGACGCTTCGCTCGCTCGCTCAATTACAACGACATTAAGCCGGTTTTTGTAAATTTTTGAACTGACAAAATGTTATAAAATGATGTTAAACAGGAAATAAACCAATCTTACCGTTCATAATTCTCTTGCGGTTGTGTATCCAATAAAACAGAGTTGACAGAGTTCGATTCTATATGCACACTCTTTTGACGACTCGAGTACATTAAATTGTACAAATTCGTTTCCAACGGACTGAAAAAGAATAAGTTAAAATTAGAGTATGAAAGATCAGTCAACATTTCGACTGTTTCCTCGAGAGGTAGGTAGAAGGATTTTAACGCCCACAATTTGCCGTTGTAACTTTGTTAATCCGAAGCCAAACGCTCGTGCAAGTGGAGCACCTGCCTAGACGAGAAACAAAATTTACGCTGCTCCGCCTACGTGATAAAGTCTTCTCGTTCCCGGTTCGTGGGAACACATTACCGGAAACAAAAATTCCTATGTTACTCAGGTAACGCAGGGATAATGTAGCTACATATTAGTAAAAAAAAAACAAAATCGGTTTCTACTACTTTCTGTTGCTACTATAGTCCGGCAATTTCGTGCGCGACCGTCCCGCGGGGTGACAGACGGTGGCGGGGACGAGGTAGCGCGCCATTCTAGCACACGGCTACACACGAAGAGATGTGTGCCAGGATAAATCTTGCGATAAGTTGTACTTACTTGTGACGTAATATAGGAGTAAATAAAAAGATAGAACTACTTTTATTGTTTATATTTTTTTATTATGCTTGAGGACAAATTATTAGGAAAACTAAAATTATGATATATTGTTTTATTATAAATCAATTTCCATATCACTTTCATGTTCACTCTCTGTTTGATCTTCTTCATAACTTTCGTCGTCATCATCATCGTCGTTTTCACCCAGTTGAATTATGAATCTAAAAAGACAAAAATGTACTATAGAAATAATAAACAACTTCACGTACAATGACATGATTCCGAGATTATAGCTTGAGCACTCTGCCAAGTTAAAGCAATAATAATCGATTATGTTAATAAACAATAACGTACCTGTCCATTTCATCGCCAAATACTCGATCTGAATTATAATATTCGTCCTCGTTTTTCGCCTTACAAAAAATTGGTACACTTTATGTATAACTTCCTTAACTTGTCTTGAGATAGCCTTACTCATCCTGAGATCTTAATCTCGTGTGCGTCGAACTCAAAGTAGTACGGAATATCAAGCACGTGTTGCCGCTTCGACTGCGCGGCCGAGACTGCCGTATTTGACGCGCAGATGCACGCGTTTCCCTTCCCCGCTGCACCACCCGCTACCCGCTGACATCTTTAGTACCTCGTCCCCGCCACCGTCTGTCACCCCGCAGGACGGTCGCGCACGAGCTTGCCGGACTATAGTACCGTGTCTTTTTTTTTTTTTTATTCCGCAGTCTGGGCCGCGGCCGCACCTACGTCCATTGCCGAGCGCCTCCGGTAGACACTGAGAGAATTCCCAGTGGCGCCCGGCGGACCTTGGCCCCCATTGTTGCCACTGCGTGGTGGTCGGGTGTTACCCCGCATCCTTGGGGTCGGGTTAAATCCCGCGTCGGTGAGTGAAGTCGTGCGTGGAGTGAAGCCCCACATCACGCAGCCCTTCTAGCCTGCTGCTGTAAGGACGGTGGGTTACTAATCCATCGTCCTCAGGCCCCGATCATGGAGGTCGATGGTCCTGGGCGTAGTCACGTCTGCGGCGTCCTCGCCGCACACTTCGGAACTCAGCGGGGAGGGTACGCTCCCTCACCCTACCGGCCGCCTCCTTCACGAGCATTACCTGCTCGCAGAAGGAAACAGATGCGTTCCACTGGCTCCCGCTAGAGACCATGGCTCGTAGCATGGTCTTCAGCGAGAGCGTATCTACGTCCAGGCCCACAACGAGGTCCCGGCGCTGACTCGCCCATACTGAGCATTCCACCAACGTGTGGAATGCCGTGTCCTCGCCGGAAGACTCAGTGTTGACACGCGGGTGTGACCTCACGATGCATGCGAAACAGATACTCACCGAAGTTTCCGTGCCCAGTGATGATCTGTGTCGCACGATACGTGAGGCCACCGTGCTGCCTCTGCAGCCACTCCTCCATGATCGGTCTCACCGCCGCGATGGTGGTGGTTCCCCACTTTGGTTGCTGAAGTCGCACCTTCCATGTCTCCATGAGATCCTGTCGGAGTTGGGACCGCTGGGCCTCGATTTCTCGAGACGCAGGCCTGTGGTCCCGCTCCAGCGCCTCCTTGTGCCATTGAAACAATGACGCAAGGGCTCTCGCTTCCAGGTCCCATGGAGGGGTCGCGGCTAGGAGACATGCAGCCTCTAGGGAGATCGTGCGGTACCCTCGTATTGTCCTGACGGCCAAGGTCCTCAACGATCTGTGTAAAATGGCAGCGTTGTTGGCCGTCAGTCTCGGCGCCCATACGGGAGCCCCGTACACGGCCATACGCCGCACGATCCCCAGGTACAGTCTCCTGCAGGAAGCGTTGGGTCCCTTTAAGTTGGGCATCAGTCGCGAAAGCGCGGCTGTCGCCCCCGTCACTTTGGGGACCAAACTTCGGAAGTGTGGTCCGAAGTTCCACCGGCTATCGAGTACAAGCCCCAGATACTTCATTGTGGGCTCGATGCCGATGCTAACGCTCCCTACATTTAAGCTGGATCCTGGAGGTGGCCCGCGCCGAGGTCCGTGAAAACACAGCGCCTCGGACTTATTCAGTGCCACGTCCAGTCCCAGCCGCCGTATCCGACCCACGACTTCAGCAACCCCAGTCGTGACCTTGAGTGTTGCCTCCTGGTGCGTTACTCCCCGCGCCGTGACGAGCGTATCGTCGGCGTAACAAGTTACGCCTACGCCCTCAGGCAACGCACACCGCAACACCCAGTCGTATCCGATGTTCCACAGGAGAGGTCCTAGGACCGACCCCTGAGGAACACCGCACGACACATCTCGCCGAGCTGACCCGAGCCAGCTAGGGTATGTTATAGCCCTCTCGGATAAATATGCCCCGACAATACGACGGAGGTAGAGAGGCAGTTCGTGGTATACCAGTGCCTCTCTAACGCAACTCCAGGGTAAGGTGTTTCTCGAGGGCTAACGGTGGATACCACGTTAGCCCACATCTGGTTTAAAGGACATTAATTAAGCATAAGGTGATTGGGTTTGACCCCATTGTTAGTGCGACTTCGAAAAAAGTTCGAGAAGGTTCTCAATTGACTGCTTTTATGTTTGTTACCTCATATCTTTCGAATAGGTAAACCGAACTTAATTGGTAGCTATTGCTTCCAAAGTGGTATCATTTCAATTTAGTCTCTATCTGGTAATTTAAAGTTGGTTTTTGTACCATTGTTTGACGAGGTTTTTTTGTCTACTAACAATAAAAAAAAATTACAAACCTGAACGGTCCTCTGAAACAGACATCAGAGAAATATTCGTTAGAAGTGGGACACTCATCCTCGTATATCTGCCCGTAGGCGATCTCCAGCTGCTCCTTGTTGTGAGCTCGCTTCTGGACTAAGTTCAACTCGGTCGATGTCTCCCTTACGTCGTGGTTCATCTATACATCGATATTTTTTGAATTACAATATACATAATTATGAACTAAAAATATTTACACTACAAAATATCGTTTAAAAAATCCTCCGCGTGATTGCTGACTGGGAAGGTTCCCAGAATAATGGCTGTGTTGCCACGAAAACAGCTAGCCTTCTGGTCCTGAGAAGCATCGATTATTTACATCTATTATTGCTAATTGAAAATTGGATGGTCTTGATCCAGCTACTGTTCCCTTTTCAGATCCAGCCCAAGACTGTATTCTTGAGATTTATATTGTTAAATTATTTAAGAAAAAGTTTTACTTCATTGCTTATTAAAATATATATTCATCGAAAATTATTGACTGATATCCACCATTTTTACGAGCTTTTATTTAACTTGCAATGTACGTAAGTATGTATGTAATATAATGTTCGGGTGGAATCTTGCAACTCAATTTTGAAGCAGTTTTTCTTAACGGATTGAACTGAAATTTTGTATACACATTCGGTTTTGATAACAATACATGGTTAACTGTGTGATGTCATTCTAAATCCAACATGGCGGCACATACAAAATGGCGGACTAATTATATTTAATGCACTCCTACAATATGGGTATCAATTGAAATGGCTTGCTAAGAGCTAATTTGAAAAAATTAAAAGAAAAAAAAAATCAAAACAAACTTTTATAAAATGCTCTAAAAATTAAAAATTAACTTTAACTATCAACTTACACACACACACAAACGTACACTTACAGCGACAAGCTTTTATAACACATACATTGTATAATGATGACGTTATAAGTTGATAGTTAAAGTTTTTTTTTCTTTTTAGCGCATTTTAATAAAAGCTTGTTTTTAAATATGTTTTCTTCGAATTTATTTATTTTAATTGTTTAAATTACACATCCTTTGGATCTAAGGACTCTTGAGATTTCCAAGTCAAATAGTTTAGCTTATTGCTATCGAAAATTTAAAATATAAACAAATCGACACATGCATACAAGAATACGCGCGAAAAACACCACCCATCTTTTTGTTATGACAAAGTTATGAATGAAAATGTGTCTGACTTATTTTTCATACTGGAAAAAAAAATCAGACACATTTTATGTTATGAATTCACTTTTATGTTATGAATCAGCGAGTCCACGCTTAAAAAAGCCCTGATATTCTTAAATGATAAAATGACTTCATCTGGAGTACGACACGAGCTTGCTGCCACGTTAGTTGCAGACAATGGATGTACGGCAGCAATAAAATAAAAGCGAAAGGTTAAAAGAAGGTAGTTATGTCAAAAGCTTACCTTAGACTCGTAGCTCTCTTCACAAGACATCCCATATCCTTGATTAACCAACTCCTTGTTGACACTTAGTTGGCCATTGTTCGCCAACAGTTCTATGCACACGATACCTTGCGTTACTGAATAAACCTGAGGACAATTTACACGTAAATCTGGCAAAGGTTACAAAGAAAAAATATATTAGGTTGTGTTCGCGTCATAATACTTCGAACAAATGTTATTTCGGCAAAATGTAGATTTAGTAAAAAGTTTTTCGACCAAATGAATCGTCAGAGTAACGACATAAAACCGAATTGAAATAGGTCTGTGGCGCGTACTTAACGAACCTCTGACGTCATATGTAAGAAACCTTCGATAATATTCTACCAATATCTAGTTGCACATACGCCACACCTTATAATTTAACTAGCCAATTAGGTTTAAGCTTTAAATTATAAATCAAGTATAACATAAGTATAGGTATTTATACTCCTTCTATTATTTAGAACCACGCCCACCTAAACCTGTTTGTGTCGTCGGGTATATTATACTGGTATCATATAAATGCGAATATATTTCGATAATAAACAACATTATTCACATACTGTTACTACAAGCGTTTCAATATACCTCCCAACAACCACTTCAGGTCAACTGATACCGTGGCAGACGTGAATTCGGTGTGAAGTAAAAAAAAACGAAACGATAAATGTTGAAAAAAATTGGTGAAATGAAATTAGATCATATACTTTTCGATCTATGATACGATTTATATGTACAATTCATTGAGATTCCTGTGTAACCGCAGTTTAAGTTGGGTCATCATCATCATCATCATTTCAGCCCATTTGACGCCCACTGCTGGGCATAGGCCTCCCCCAAAGAGGGGGGAATTCAGCCTCCAAATACCACGCTGGACAGACGGCTTCTCTATGTTGAGTCGCTAATTAACAAAAAATCTAAAATATAATTACCTTAGCCAACAGCCTGCCCCTGCTAGTGAGATTCTGGAAGCATTGGTTGGCTGCAGGTGTCCAACGCGAATGAGTATCCAACAGTGGGGAAGCACACACTTCGGCCAGTCGACAACGCATCGCCAACGGCGGGGAAGTCTGACACAACCCGCTGGGAAGTGTGCGGATATTGCAAGTGTGGACGCGACCCACGCTACCGTAGTCTATGTACATTACCTACGAATAGAACACATACTATAACTTAAAATATTAAGATAGAAATAAAAAATCACAAAAACTGAAATGTCATCGCGCTATTAAGGTTGGCATTAAAATTTATTATACCATAACTATCATTGAAGATTAAATACCGCTGACGCATATCTGTCCGTCAGACCGAAAAACAGAACCTTACCAGCCCTATGAGCAAGAGTGTCGACTTCAGTCGATAATCAATGATATCGCAGAAAATGTCGATCACGTGACACAATTAACACATTTTTTGAAATTTCCTGCGACAATATTAGTTAACGACAAACTCCTCCGAGCGCTATGGTAAGGAGTCTGACGCCAGCCGTTCTCAAGAGGCAAAGAGAAAATCTTAAAAATTAATTTTTAATTCTATACGGGGATTATAAAACATGCCAAATTCAGTACTTCAGAATTTATAGCCGTTGACACAATGTTACCTACATCACCCATCAAAAGAATTAAATATGCAGGAGCGATGAAACACACAACATGACAGAATTGTCAATTAAACTGCCTTCAATTCTGCATAGTCTATGCAATAAAAAAAATATAAATACAAAGATTTGTTGCGAAATTATTTGACACTATCGCTGACCTGGAAAGTATTGCCACATTAAATGGCACTTCTCTGAACCAACATTATTTGTAAGTTTAGATCTGCGTAGTACATACTAGGTGTGCACGGGCGGGTCGCGGTGGAAGCGAGACTTTCTATCGCGGTATATAACTTGTAACTTTTTTAATTTTTTTTTTTAATTTCTGATTACTTGTTTTTGAACTGATGGTCCATTTGACTTCTTTTAAGGTCATATGTATGGCACGCGCATTATGTATAATTCTCTCGGTATAACTGTCTAAGTCCTCCTGGAACAGGTTTTTCGGTGATTATTCCTCCGTGGTCACTTCGATGTTTCTGATTTCAGATATATGCACTCACGAGGATAGTCATTGCCACCATGCAAAGTTTGAGGAAGATAGGTTCAGCCGTTCAGGAGGAGTATTCCGTCAAGTGAAGGTCGAGGGTCGAGTGGAGTAATAGGAGCAAATCAAACTCACCTCAAGCATTTCCTTCTCCCTGAGATTAGTAATTCGTACACGATATATAGCCGTAGTATGAACGTCAGTGTAGGGTGCGGCGACCAACATTCCCTTCTTTATTTTACCATTGAAAGTCAATAGAGGCTTGGAGTTTAGAGCTTTCTGTATTGCGTTGAGATCCATCGCTGTACTCTCGTCGGCATATTGTACCCAGAACTTGTTTATGTTCACTAGCTAGAAACAAAAAAAAAACTGTGATTTACAATTTTTTTACAAAATCTTAGGAAAGGCCACACAAACAGACAGATAAAAAAACAATACATTCTATGGAAAACTTTCACATATATAGCAAAACATATTCTAAAGTGCCCGGACACGGCAATAGGAGCACCCCTATTACATTACACATATATACATTTCGCTTCTATCCCCATAGGGGTAGGCAGCGGTGTACACACCCACAATTTACCAGTAATTTTCTTGGTCCCACGTAAAAGGGGCCAAGTCTATTGCCGTTACCGGGCACTATAGAAAATCCATTACCACTCTGTAATTAAAACCAAAATTCCCACAGCCAGGACAGATGTTACATACCATTAAATAGAATATCTGCAGTCCGAGTGGAATTACCACGAAATGTGGGCGTACTGAACTTTTCTGTCTACCCCTTAAGAGACAAAGACATGGTATTTTGTGTGTGTGTGTTATACGTCACCTTCGTCAGGACCACATTAAATATAATATCGTAAAAAAATATACACATAAGAATATCTTAAATAGCCTCACCTGTGATATTGTTAGCGGGAAATGTGTATCGTCAATTTCGGGTAATCGTGGCACATGCTTTTCTATATCCAGCTCGACTTTCTCCGCTGCCATAGTTAAAGCCAATTGATTGGCTTTCTCAGGACTACAACAAACATTCTGATAAGACTATAATAATAATAGGATAGGCTCATAATAGGTAGATATCATAAGATCGAAAATATATTTTGACCTAATTTTGTTTTACCTAAACTTTTATTATCGTAGCGTTTTTTTTGCAGTCAAAATCACGACAAGTGTATCTAGTACCAGTTCCTTACGTTAATTTGCTCGAAATACGTTTTCGTATTCCCCATATATTTCAAACGAGCGCCTCTAGCGGTAACGTCAGGGAACTGCAAGAAATGTATGAAGGAATACGAAAACATATTTCGAGCAAACGAACGGTTTTTTGTCGGTACTCCGACGTTTCATTTGGTCGAAAAATTTTTACCGAATTGACATTTAGTCATAATAACAATTATTCAAAGTACATAATAATATTAAGTTGCTGTTACCTAATCTATCCAATTCAAATAGCTTTCAGATTTTATCATTCAAAAGTAAGTAAAATGAGATTCACACTTTACCTTAGTAACGGTATTCTTATATCGATGCGAAGTTGACGCAATTTCACCGCCATGTATACAGGCAAGACAACTTGCCCTGGAATTGTTGGGTCCTGAAAATTTTGTGATGATTAGTCTTAGATCAAAAATACCTAGATTACCGATCAGTGCTTTAAAAACTGAATCCAAAATCTATAGTATTTTTAATCTAAGGGATTAGTAAATGATTTACATCTCTCATTCATTATTCATCTCTATAGAGATGAGCTGATCACTCCACTGAGGTTCTATATTATATAGAGGACGAGTGTCACCTCTTCGTAGCGAGTACTAAGCGGCTCTAATACTGATATGTTTGCGTTAAAAAAACACGTCAAAAACAAGATCTCAGAACAATAACAACAAACTATAATTAGTTCCATTTTTTGCCACGCAACAACTTAACTGCGAAGCTGTAGTGACGTTACGTCACCCTTGACGGTTTGACTGTTCTGACGTGCAGAGTGGTTGTTAGATGTTCAGACCGGTTATCAGCGCTCTATATAATACGTAGATAGAGATAGTTGCCCTGAGGACCAGTCACAATTTACATAACGCGAATAGACAATAGACATATTATAGTCTATTCATATGTAAAAGTTGAAGCAGACCTTTTATATAAAATAATTATGTACTATAGTAATAATATACAATACTAACGCCATTGCCTCGTTGGACTTTCTTTGGTTCTGCGCCATCTTTGAATGTTAAAAATATTTTTCTGGAAGAAATAAACACATATCATAATATTAATTAAAAGTCACGAAACAGATCGCTAAGCGATAAAGCCATTTTGTAGTATTATTTTTATGTGATGCCTCTTATTTCCATGTGACCATGTAAGTATGGTCTACAAAAATGTGTATTTGATTTGATTTTATGTTATTTTAATACATCATACCCTAACTCTATAAATGAGGCTTTCTTTGAAGTTTTTTATAACAGTTATTTGTTCGTAAAAAACTACGCTATTATTTTATTCATTGAACATGATAAACAAACACACTTGTATAGTATAACGATCTGGCAAAGAATAATGTAGATCTCGATATATTTGCTCCTAAAATTACATTTATTAAAACACTCAAAGATGTCCTCTATTCCACACCCAACTCTGTTAACTTAAGCTCGGGAGATTGTTAAGCGGTTAGATAGGTTAGATAGGAAACGATTAGAAAACTTATTTATTATATAACTTAGAGTTAACTTTTCTTGGTTTCTCTGTTTACACAAAGTTTTGGATTGCAATTCAGACTCAAAACCTTATAATTTTAATTTTGTATTGGCCCAATTGTAATCTGTATTGTGTAATAAATAAATAAACTTGTACTCGTACACTGTTCTTATTTTACTTATTTAAAGTGACCGGTTTCGTTTTACAGCATTATCAAAATATCTCTGTGATCAAAGGTGTACTACCACATTTGTTTTACTATAGGTTCCACCAAGTGTCGACAATCGGAAGTCTATACTAAACATTACACTCTCTTTCTTTGGTTATCATAACTTCAACTACAAAAACCGGCCAAGTGCGAGTCGGACTCGCGCTTAAAGGGTTCCGTACCAAAACGGCAAAAAATAATCACGTTTATTGTATAGGAGCCTCCTTAAATATTTATTATATTCTGTTTTTTAGTATTTGTTGTTATAGAGGCAAAATAAAAACATCATCTGTGAAACTTCCAACTTTCTAACTTTCACGGTTCATGAGATACAGCCCAAGACAGACGAACGGACGGATGGACGGACAGAGAAGTTATAGGGTTCCCGTTTTACTCTTTGGGTACGGATCCCTAATAAATAAAATAGGTACTTACTGACTATTGGTGTCCACAGTGACACGCGGTTCCTCCGATACTTGTTTGGTTACAGCTCTCTTGATAGCCGACGTATAAATTTCTGCAGGTTGGTTGTCAGGGAAGTTTTTTAAATATACCTACAAGATCGACAGTTAAATATTAAAAGAAGTGAGAAGGAGTGAGGAAGTGAGCTGATGATCTACAAAATTTATAGCTAAGAACTATCTCGCAAGCCGATTTGATGTCTTTCGAACAAAATAATGCACATAAAAGTTGGATAATCTGTTTAGCTGTTAACAGATCGTAATCTGTTTAGCTGGTTACTTATAACATTCCCAGTTTTTTAGGTAGGTAGTTGACAATCGCTTTTCCATTGGCGTAAGTTTTCCACATTTTCACTGGTTATAATCACGATACAATTAATTGAGCTAAATGTGGGTAAAAAATGCCTGTCTAAATGCCCCTGTCGTCTTTCAGGAATAATGACGATGTTGTGTGCGTGAAAACATTGAAGTTACCGTATTCCTAGGATCAAGTCCGCCAAGTGTACGAACAGCGTCCCTCTCCCGCGATTCATCCGAAGACACTTGTATGAAGTACTGAGGGTAGAACGCGCCCGCTATTAGTATCTGAAACAAAACAAAATATGAATATTTCATTGACAATAGTTTCTGATTAAAACTAAAACTACCAAAGTAAACAAACGGACAGTTACTGAGTTGCCTTGCGATAGCAAGCGATTATTATCTCTGTCCATATATCAATGAAAAAAATTTAAAATGACTATAATAATGACGTAAGTTGGTCAACGAGAGCTGCCGTTGCGTGTATCATGGTACAGGTAAGCATTTAGTACCGTAGTTCTCAACCAATTGTCAACATTAATAGAATAGATAGTTCTGTCATAAAAACGTCTGATTCGGACTCTTCCAGCAACAATTCCTAACCTTAGTAGTAAATATCTTACATTTTATTGAACTACTAGCAGACGCCCGCTTAATCAATTTTATACACAAAAACCATTGGTGAAAACCGCATCAAAATCCGTTACGTAGTTTTAAATATCTAAGCATACATTATGTTTGCTTAGATATTTATGATTTCCGTTTCCTATGTATGATATATAGGAAACCAAAGCGACTTTGTTGTTATGATTTGTCGACCTGAGACAGATTACCCGCTTGCAGACCTGCAGACCAACAATTACAATAACTAATTACTAGCCGGAACCAGTTTGACTGATGCCATGAAGTGCCCATCCATCGACCGCCACGGCTCTTCATTTCATTAAATAGTCTAGTTTAATGCGGAACAGCCACTAACCTTATACACAAGTGACAGCTCATTGCTACCCCAAGGGCTCTTAACCTCTTCAGGCTCAATGCCCAAGGAAGTAAGTCTTCTATTGAGGTCCTTCACCACCTCGTCCAGTTCCCGCAAAGATCTCGCTTGTACGTAAAAACGACGTGCCCATACCTCCTCTTGTTGACTTCCCGGACGGAAGTGTTGTTGCTGACGGAGATGACTCCACACCTATGACGTGGTAAGATAATAGATTTTATGACAAGGGTATAAAATGATATTTTGGATTGAGATTAGTCGCACTTGTGTAGGAACAAAACACCACTTTCGTATCAGGTGAGTCAAATGCAATTCGATGTGAAATTGTTTCTCGACAACTACCCAACCTATTTTCATGATTTTTTCACTCAAAAATCAAGCATTCTCAGGAGCAGGGTTTCTTCGAGACCGAATTTTGATTTAGGACCCTCAAAAAAGTTATTGACCAAAAATATATCAACAACCGATTTTCATGATTTTTTTACTCAAAAATCAAGCATTCTCAGGAACAGGTTTTGTTCGAGACCGAATTTTGATTTAGGACCCTCAAAAAAAGTTATTGATCAAAAATATGACAATAGTCGCTTCGCTCAATTGCATGCTGCAGCGCATTACCACGGCAGCGACCCCAGCTCCTAGTTAATATAAGTAATGATATCATTACAGAATATTGTTGAAGTTAGAAATTATCACCTCCATGGATGTTTATGGACAATTTCAACATTTGTTTGGTAGTTTTTTTTTTCAGTTATCTGTGGTGTTGTTTTGCTTCCGTTGTGTGATAAATACAGTTTTCGAAATAATAAAACGATTGAAATTTTTATAACTAAGGCGTTTCGCTGGAACGCGGGCGGTTACATCGAAATAATAAAGACGGAGCTGGCGGAATCTTAACCTAACCCTAACCCAATTTTTTAGCACTGTCAAAGGCATGATTCTTTAATGCTTAATAACTCAAAAACTATAAGAGCCACATACACCAAAGACTATACAGCAAACCACAGGCTTATGTTATATCTTTATGCCAAATTTGAAGTTGATAGGTTAAGAGATGCGCCCGCTATCGTGTCGCATACATTCTTGATTGAGTAAATTCCTATACTTACCCTGTATACATTAAGAAATGCGATACAATCACTTGTAGAACCATCGGCCCACGTTAGTCTTGAATTGTAAGCATTCATTCTCTCGCGGAAAGGGCTGTTGAATAAGTTCTTCACTGACATACCAGCCGCTGTGAACAAAAAAGTAACTACCTACGTTAATTCAATTCAATACACTTTATTGTAAGTACACAACATGGAGAACATAGAAAAAGGAGATATCACTTAAGAAGAGTATAAATGGCGGCCCTATCCCTAAAAGCGATCTCTTCCAGACAACCTTTGGATGGATAGCGAGTTTAAGAAAATAAAAGGGGTATTGTACAACTATCAGTCTAAGGAGAAAGAACCCCTTTCCTTCCCCTACCCTCTCTTCAGAATGCATTATTACCAATGAAGGACAACCTTGACATCCTTGGCATAGACGTTCGTCGAGAGCTCAATAATAAAAACTACATCGAAAGATGTATAGGGCTAGCTTCGCGGAAACTAGGAATACTGAATAAGGTAAAGCGATGCTTTACACCGGACCAGAGGTGTCTGCTGTACAAGACGCAGATTAGACCCTGCGTCGAATACTGCTCTCACCTCTGGGACGGCTCCGGGAAGTATCTGCTGGATGCTCTCGACGCTATGCAGCGACGGGCTATCCGTATTATAGATTGTCCGGAGGTAACGGGAAGCCTTGAGCCGCTAGCTCAGCGCCGAACAATAGCTTCCTTGGCCGCATTCTACCGTATTTACCACGGCGAGTGTTCTGAAGAGCTCTTCAATCTGATCCCACCCTCTTCCTTCCGATCCCGAACAACGCGTGCCGGGCAGAGATGCCACTCCCACACAGTGGATAGCATGTTCGCGAGAACCGAACGTTTTAGACGTTCGTTTCTCTGCCGAACGATATTGGCCTGGAACGCCCTGCCTGTGCACGTGTTTCCTCCCACATATAACTCTGGGTTCTATAAGCGGAGCGTGAAGAGGCACATCAGTAGGTAGTCAAGTTGAGGGCCACTCACTATAGTATTATGTGCTGTGAGAGTGGCCCACAATCGCTAGACGTCGTCACGACTTACCATCAGGCGCGCGGCGTCAACTTGCTGAACCAAATATAGTAAAAAAAAGAAGAATAAAGCTTAGTAAACAATGAAATAAAGATAAGACTAAATATAATCAGAAAATAAACTACCTATATTAGTTTATTTTCTGATTCTATTAATGATAATTAATAATGAGGCTAAAAGAAGATAATAACAGTACTGATGCAATTATACATACATAGACAGGTACACATAATTCATATAAGTAAATATACACAGATATAACATATATTAAACGTATTTATAGACTACATACGAGTATATAAGTAATTCATTTGGGTGTAAAGGGGTCCCACCAAGATCTTAGGGTCCCAAGTCAACTCCACCTACAAGTAGTGCACATGCCGATCAACAGATGAGGCTCTGTCAAATTTAATAGTTCCCGATAAGCAGCCAACCAAGTTACTGGCGGTAAGTGGGTGCATAACATGCCTCTGCGTACCCTTCGTGGAAACGGGGTTATTTTACGTATAAATGTATTTTAATTCATACATCTCTAGAGATTAAGTTATCTTCGCCTGCTGGCAGACGGATGCGGTTTTGGCAAATTTACTGATGTGCCTGGAAACGATAAAGAAAGGTTCACCTACTATTATGTGGGATCTACAGTGACCGACAAAATGTGCGCTTAATGAAGGCCTGTGTCCAAGAAAACCCGATTCGGAAACAAACCCAACTTCAAATTACCGAAATGGGACAAATAATTGACGGTATGGGACCAAATTGAAATTGGACCACTTGGAAAGTAGTCAATTTCATTTAAAATTAAACTAGGTATGCAATGCATGCTGTTGCAAAAAACTGAGCGAAGTGTTAAATTTTCGAAGGACAAAGATTTATTTTTTTATGTTCGAACTTTTTTTTTTGTTCTAAACCACCCTCACGCCACACGTTCTCACTGTGGTAATGATGAAGGAGATCGGTTCAGGCGTTTAGGAGGAGTATGCTGACAAACGAAATACATGAGTCGCCTGAAGATTCAATCAGCTTCGCTCAAAAATACTAAATCCGTTCACCCAATCCAAAGATATGAGGTAACATACGTAAAAAAAACAGTCGAATTGAGAACCTCCTCCTGTTTTGGAAGTCGGTTGAAAAGAACCGACTTCAGACACCGCAATGGGACCAAATAATTGTCGGAATGAAACAAAATTGAAATCGGAGCACTCGGTAAGCCGTAGCTCTCAATTAAATTTCAATTGCTTCACCCAGTCGAAAGAGATAACAAACATACAGTCGAATTGCGGCCTCACGATCAGAATGTCTAAGTAGCTAAATGTCCAATAGCGCAAAACGTCTAATGAGCAGTAAGTCGTAACTAGTTATCCCGACGAACTTTGTATCGCCTCAAATTAAAAAAAAAAAAAAAAAAGAGAATATTTTAATATTTCATGCAAATGTATATGTAAATTAAAAAACGCGACGGACGGAGACAGACAAATTTTCGTATAAAATATATAGTAGATTAGCAAACCGTATATGTAGCAAAACGTCCAACTATCAGATGGTCTGTATAGCAGAATATCTATTTAGCAAATAGTCAGTTTCTCAAAATGACTGGACACTCAAGCACAAAATTCAACACGCTCATTGCTCCGGGATACCTACATACAGATTATTTGGTATCAGTACTTCGTCAATATTGGGTCTTCCTGAAAACAGAGAGTGCAAAAACATTGTCAGAGCATGTTCCAATTTACCTTTGATACCTTTGATACCTTTTCCATACATTACTGAATGTTGGGCTAGCTTTGTTGAAAAGGCTCCGAAAAGCGAAGAAATTGTGGCTTTTTTAAATTACTTTAAAAGACAATGGCTGCAGTCTGGCAGATATAATAAACTGTCCTAGTAATTTTAATTTTCGTACAAACAATGCACTCGAAGGTTGGCACCGGCAACTAAACACGAATATAAAATCAAAGCCAACCTTGCTACTATTCCTCAAAGCTCTTTGAAAGGAAGCGCTTTGGCAAGATCACAAATACAAAATTGACATCATGTTTAATGTCAAATACAAAAGAGAGCTGCAAAAGCTTGAGGATCAAAAAGTTAGTGCCTTTGAATTTTTGATGAACCTTGGTAACATCAAAATGATATTAGGTGAATGTATTGTTGCACTAATATCGTAATAATATTTAAGAGAGTACTTGCTTTTTACCCCTCTGACCAACCACCAGCCAACCTTTTTTATCAAATAAATTTAATGTACTTTTTTTACAAATGACTTACTTTTTATCATGAGTGTACACATTTAAAAACTGACTATTTGCTTAATAGATGTTCTGACCATCTGATAGTTGGACGTTTTGCTACATAGACGGTTTGCTAATTAGACTTACTGCTCATTAGACGTTTTGCGCTATTGGACATTTAGCTACGTAGACATTCTGATCGTGAGGCGAATTGAGAACTCCTCTTTTTTGGAAGTCGTTTTAAAATAGTAGTATTGTGCTTACCCATGACCACAGTTTCTTCTAAGCACCCATAGATATGACCCAACATGATCAGTTTGGACAGTTTCACGTCTATGGGCAGTTTGGCGGCGACACGTCCCAAGTATGTCAGTTCACCGTCGTAGCTGCACCATTCCTCGTCTATGTCCTTCTTTAGAGCACCCAACTGCATTCAAAAAGATTTTAAAAGAGTATTAGCAAATAAATATTTAAAAACTCCAGTATTAACAAACATTTTTGTTAAAATATTAAGATAGAAATCACTATCACTATCACTATCATCACTATCACTATTATCACTATCACTATCATCATTATCCCTATCATCGCTATCACTATCACTACATATTATGAAACAAAGTCGCCCGTTCTGTATGTATGCATAGATCTTTAAAACTACGCAACGGATTTTGATGCTGTTTTCACCAATAGATAAAGTGATTCTCGAGGAAGGTTTTTGTGTATATAATTTGTCAAGTAGCGGGCGTCCACTTGTTATAAGTAAATCACAAAAACTGAAATATTATCGGCATGGCTCGATTCCATGGCTTCTCCCTTACAGGGGGAATGCTCTCGACCGCCTAAGACTGCTACGATGACGTCTTAACTCAGTTGGTGAGAGCATTCCCCCTGTTTGAGTGATTTATTTATAATTTCTATCTTAACATTTTAAGAATGGTTTAAGCAAACTCATTGCTTTGAAATACAAAAACATTTTTGTAATAAATATGTATCATCTATTTCATGGATTCTCATTTTAAGACCTACCGCACTGTAATTAAGTAGATTTATAAGCCGCGCACGATGACAATGGGATGGAACTTTGTCAGAATAACCGCGAAATTGTAACAAGGTTCCGTCCCACAGCCATCGTGCGCGGTTTATACAATACGTCATTTTCTTAATGACCACACTGTAGCTGTTATAATAGTACATAGAATATATAGATAACACAAGTATAAATCACCTCTTTCAGCACAAGTATAGTGCGATGTATGTTAGAGATATTCGGTGGGTCCATGGCCAGAGCGAGGATGTCACTGGCCGAGCCCATGTCCAACAACTTCGCGAGCAACACAAGTCGCTCTAGGGGGCTTCGTCGTATCTCCGGGTCACATTCTGCGTCCAGGTTCTCCTGTGAACATTTATCAATGGTTATATTCATATTGGAAGGAATTTTGGTAATAAATTGCAATATACAGTAATATCATGGCAATAAAGTATCTTGTGGTGTGTATGTGTGTGTGTGTGTGTGTGCGAGCGATCTTTGTTACTATTTCAAGGAAAACAACCGAAAAACTTTTAATGAAACTCGACAATAATATACTTTATAAATTTTCTGCTCTTGATCCCGGTAATATTTTCCCGTGGGAATTGGAAACAAGGCATCAGCAAATAAGCACTTACATAAAACTTGTCAGTAACAAGTCTATAAACACGTCCATCCCGCACTCTGCCCGCGCGCCCCGCCCGCTGCTCACAGTTGGTCTTCGACGCCCAACAGAGACGTAGTTGGGTGAAGTTCGTTTCTTGGTCCGCCAACAATATCTTCATTAGGCAGTAGTCGATTACTGGTGACAATACAAGTATAAGAACTATGACTCAGACACAAAAGATCAGATAATTTTACAATCTGATTTAAACAGCGACTGCTCCTTTTCCAAGAGGAACGTTCTACCAACTGACCAAGCCCAAGACCTTATGCCAAGTACATTCACCGAGCCTTTTCCCATCTCAGTTGGGATCGGCTTTCCAGTCTAACTGCGATTCGTTCGGCTGAGCTTCGATATTTTTCGTGAAGTGACTGCCATCTGACCTCCGCTCCGGTCAGATTTTTAATTTAGGGCTCCAACTACCCCTAACAACTGCCATAGATGTTCGTATGACAACCGGGACCGACGGCTTAATGTGCTCTCCGAGGCACGGAGGGGTCTCAGTGTCTTAAGTAATGGTCACCCATCCTAAGACCGGCCTGACTAGATGTTGCTTAACCTTTGCAATGTGTTAACATTGTCGGTTACCACTAAACCACGAGCCCCTCTTATACCAAGTAGGTACAGATTATTGCCCCATCTCATTCTAAAAAAATGGGGCTGTTCTATTTTACGGCAGTAATCGCAGAAAATGTCGGTTACGTGACACCAATTAACACATTTTTTTTGTATATCATTGAGCGATATCATTGATTAACGACAATTCACAGTGGCCCGAACGTAATAAACACCTCTGCCCACAACAAAAGTGTTTTTACACCTACTTTGCAGTATTAAGAGGCAAGCCTTTATTGCCTTTGCCATGCATTTAGGATATATTTGCCTATGCCTCGACCGGCTGTCTGCAGGTAAACAGCATGCAGAATAAGGTGTCTTGGCCTTAACTATCTCTCCAACGGGAGCAAGATTGAGGGCCGGGTCGGTGCAGCGTTATCGTTTTGGAATAGCGCGGCCGAAACCAAAGCCCTCAAACTTGCTCTCGCGCCGCATTGCACCGTCTACCAGGCCGAGCTCCTGGCGCTGTGCAGAGCGGCCAGTGAGATTCTCAGGCGAGGCGCTACCACGTTCGGCATCTTCTCCGATAGCAGAGCCGCACTCCTGACGGTAATTAACCGTCATGCCCTCCATTCCCTGGCGGTGGAAGCCAGAACCGCCATTCGGCAAGGCATGGCCCAGGGTAAGGAAATCTCCTTATTCTGGGTCAAGGCCCACGCAGGGCTGGAGGGCAAAGAGCGAGCCGACGAACTCGCCAAGGAGGCGGCTCTGAAATTGAAGAAGGCACCGGACTACAGTTTGTTATCGGTTTCATTCGTGAAGCGTACTCTGCGTCAGCGGACGCTACACGAATGGAATGAGAGGTACAAAGAAGGTACTACCGCCTCCGTCACCAAGCTTTTCCTCCCTTGTGCAGTGGAGGCGTACAGTATCGTCCGCAAGATGCCGGTCGCTGGCACAACGACACAACTGCTTACGGGCCACGGTGGGTTCGCAGAATACCTGCACCTATTCAGGTGTAAGGCGAGCCCATCGTGTACCTGCGACCCGGACGTACACGAAACTATCATGCATCTACTGCTCGAATGCCCGGTCCACATGACAGATAGATTTAACTTCGAACAGGAAAACAATACAATTCTCAGTCTGGATAACCTGCACATTATAATAAAACTACATAGAGATGCACTTCTTAAATATGCAGAAAAAATTATAAAAATAGTGCACATAAGAAATGGCGGAAAATAGTAATATAAGACAATATTATGTACAATATTAGTTGTTATATACACATAAATAGTAAAAAGAAATGCTCAAAACAAGGAATATGAATAAATAGAAGAATAAGAATAAAATAGATATAAGTAGGTTACCCTGTACTAGCTCTTAAACAGAAATAAGGAATAATGTTAAAAACATACATAACTAAAATGTTATAAGATTAAGGAAAAGTTTTAACTTTTCCTTAATCTTATAACATTTATGTAGTTACAGCAATAAAAGAAGATATTATATAAGATTGTTAGCTTAAATATAAATAGATAATAAGATTGTTATAAGAACACTGTTAGAATATTAAGATGTTTAAAATTTAAGATATTTATGTTAAATAGAAATAAGAAAAATGTAAAAATTCAAAATTTTTAATAAATATAAAAAAGCGCTGGTGTACCCTAAAAATCCCCAACACAAAAGAATGAAAGGTTGTATGAAAGTGCGAGAGGCATAAAAGAAGAAATGGAATGGTACAAGAGAACAGGAATGAAAGATGATTTAATAGTAAAAAACAAAACGACGTATTTGCGGGTGGCGCCAGGGGGGGTGCGGAATAGGCTCTGCCATTGGTAGAGGAGCGCTCAAAAAAAAAAAAAAAACTATCTCTCCAGGACAACAGTAACTATCTCTGTTGCCATTATCTGCTTAGTATTGAGATTAAGACGGCTTCTATGCATTATTTTAGCCAAATAGATTAAGCAAATTAAGCATGATCGAGTGAAAAAAATCAATGAATAATTCCAAATTAAAGCATAAAATGGTCTTACCATATTTAATGTCAGGTACAGTAATAGAACTTTCAGCTACATTAGTTGCGAGTATAATCTTCCTGAAGCCAGTTGGTGCACGTTGGAACACGCGAGCTTGTTCGTCTGATGTAATCGTTGAATGTAGAGGAAGCACCCACCATTTATGTAAAGCGCATTGCTTGTCTACTATTTGTTCGCTGCAAAATAAACCCTAATTGGTATAATAGTTAGGTTCTAAGTAATCTCTACAGGTTCTAACTGGTGATAATACGATAACTGATGGAAGTTTTATATTGCCTGTATCCTGTATGTTAACTTCAAGCTATAAGCTTCAAGCTATAAGTCAAAACCGTAATAAAATAGGCTTGGTAGCTTCGTAGATTAGCGTGTACATACAGACAGACAATAATTAAATAATTATATATACATATTTAGGTCACAAAGTAACACTCAAGATTATTACTTCTCCAATAACTGCCAGGCAATAGGTAAAACTAGTGGAAAAATAACCTGGCAAAAAAATCTCACGGCCACTCATTCTTCTTTAATTGTCCACTTTCATCGGATTAGTTGACAAAAAGTAATAAGGATAAATAGTGGGTAAGGGCGCTACACAACCAAGTACAAGCCAAATTTCACGAGCAACAGAAGGAGAAATTACCAACTTACCGTATAGATACATCTGTGAGACAAGCAAACAAATCTTCAATTTCATGTATACCAGGCAAGAATATCAGTACAGAAGGAATTTCAGGTGACTTTATTTCTTCAGGGGTATCCTCATTTTTGTCTATATGCTCGAAAGCATTCAACAGTTTGATTACAAGATGATGCATCTCTGGAGCTATGAATGGCTCCTCGCCTCTTGGCGTAGATTGATGCAATATCTAAAAAAATAATACTTTACAAACTAAAAAAATGAAAATTAAAATAAATATATTTAAACTAGGTATGCAATACATTCTCCTGTTGCAATAATTGAGCTGAGTTTGTCGATCCGGGTCGAACTCCTAAACGACTGGACCGATCTTTATGAATTCATTTATATGCACTCACGGTGATGGTCACTATGACCGTGCCAAATTTCAAAAAGATCAGTTTGTCGTTTAGTTTGATCACGAACGAAATACACGAGTCGCCTAAGAAAGAGCTTCGTAAACTCAGCTCAATTATTGCAGTATTGTTACTTATTTCGATGGTTGTTCTTTTCGTATCCCTACAAAAGTATTATGTAAAATCACGTCAAATGTGAACACAAAAACCAACTTCAAATTACTGTAATGGGACAAATTTTCAGTGTTATGTAAAACTAGATGTGTCCTGCTAATTATGGCACATATGGTAAATAACGAAATCTATTGCAGTTGAAGGTGTGTTACTCACGCAAAAAATAGATAAAAACAACCTGTGAAGCTGGTTGTATTTGTGTCAAAATTTGCTTGTTAGCTGTTGAGCTTTTGAAATACTAATATTATACATAGATCTATACTAACATTATAAAGAGGAAAGATTTCATTGTTTCTTTTTTTGAATTGAATAGGCTACGATTTTCAAAATTATTTCACTGATATGTAGCTACATTATCCCTAAGTAACTGTCAACATTCTATCCCGGTAATGTGTTCCTACGGGAATCGCGCTGACGCAGACGCTTTGATCAGCTAGTTTGTTATAGAGAAGATTAGAATTGACTTAAGTAAACTTACCGCACCAAATTTGTTCAGATGATTCAAATAAAATTTTTTAACAGTGAAAATGGGTTCACTTTTTTCCACTTTGATACATGAGGCCATCTGCAGTCCCCTTGGAGTTGGTATCATGAAATAGTCTGCAAATGATTTTATATTGAACGTAGCGGACATTAGTACAACTTTGACACCCGGAGATACTGTGTACAGTAATTTCTTTACTACTAGAAGTAGGAAATCCATTTCTTGGCCTCTTTCGTGAACTTCGTCCAGAATTACATGAGTGTATTCGTTCATAGTTTTTGCGGATACTGGAAAATAAAATACAAGTATTATTATGCTAACAAAGGAGGATTTTATTCAAAGAGCTGGTCTTTTTAGTACAACTTTTTTCACATCCACATTAAACTAAGATATTATTATATCTTTGCACCATTGGGCAATTTAGTGGTGTAGATAAGGAAGGATTAACATACCTAGTTTCTGAAGTAAGATACCAGCAGTAACATATTGAATCCTAGTATCATTTGTTACTTTTGCATCTAGTCCAACCTGTAAAACCACCAAGCATTCAAAAGGATATTCTGTAGGATACTACGTACTTAAGAACACTAGATAACATTTTAAAATTTTTAGCTTAAACTATATAACAGGCTAAGACCAGATTGCTTTGCGTAAAGTGTAACTGAAAGGCGCCACTTTTCACATACATAGTCATAATAGATTTCAACTATTCTGTGTAACTTTACAGCAGTTTGGCCGGGTCATGCCACTGCATTACTTAGGCCTTCAATAATGAGAGTATAGGGGAACCTGCAAATAGTACACCTGCTTAACAATGGACAAGGCTATAGACATCACCTGTTAGGGTCATGACCAAGTAGCAACATGTGGGCACACCTCTATTACGTGGGACTAAAATCACTGGTGAATAGTGGATCTAAAATGTGCTCCTGCCTCCGCTTACGGGTAAACTGGCGTGAGTAAATGTATGTACAGTCATCACACCACTAATCAGAATCCTTGCAGTGTAAGCATCACCATACAGTCAATTTATTGTTTTGTAATAATGGGAATGCACTTATGAACCTTGACTTTATGTAACCTGAAGTAAGCGAATCTTACCTGATAACCAACAAGTCCACCGACATCCCAGCCTCTTTCCTGTGCAACTCTTTTAGCAATAGAAATTGCAGCAATTCGTCTCGGTTGAGTGACTACTATCTTACAAGGCCGTCTTGATTGGTAACAGTCATCTAGGATCCACTGAGGCACCTGAGTTGTTTTACCACAGCCTGTTGGACCTTCCACAATTACTACTGGAAATCCTTGAATTCTGTTTAGAATCTGAAAGTTATCATAACATAATATCAGAGGGAGTCCATCGGAAACAATAAAAATGGATCTGTTGATTATCATGGCTGTCAAACCTCTTTTAGTATAACACTCATAGAATAGGTCCATGGACCACTGGCCCACCGAGGCAGTCAGGGCTAAAAGTGATCTCTGCCAGTCACACTTTGAATGAATAGTGAATCTGTTGCGTACTTTAAAATAATTAAATATACAGACAATGGGACTATGTTTTAAACTATGTAAAGAAGAAGTTAGAATCAATACAGATAGACCAAAACAGTATCTATAAACCAATAAGAAAATATGTGGTCGTAGAAGATAAGTTATATGTGTGTATAAGATATAAAAGCATTCTGATTATCAAAATATTCATTGTTTAATCAGTAAAAGGGAAACACCAAACTTACCGGTTCTTTGAAATCATTAATAGGCAAAGTGTTAGTATCTTCTTTTACTTGGAATGAATATTTACTATATACTTCTGTCATAGCTTCGTTTGTCAGCTCACGAATATTCGTGGTAGATGCTCCAAAAGAGGATAGATGTTCAAGTGACTCCAAGCCACCCGCCATGCTTTCAAATTGTTCTCTTTCAAGTTCATTCTAAAATTTATATATTTTACATTAGCAAATACCATGTCACAAAACTTATTACATTTACACTTTCATGTTCCAAGTTTTCGTGGACAAGACAATTAGTTTGTTAGTTCAGTAAAGCTTACCCTCAAATACATTTTGGTTTCCTTATCTTTGACTGCGCGTGCATAATCGGTACCAGAAGGTAAGTCAGCGTGACGATGCTCCTCTCTTCGATTTAACTCATCGAGTGGATTCTCTTTAGTAAGACGTAGACCGCCAGTAAGGGGACCCCGGAGCTTTTTCGGTTGGATAGTATTATTAAAAAATGCTCGGACCTCATCCATGTTGATGATTAAATTACTAGTATTTTTGTTTCTAAATGTTTACTAAGTGATGTTTAGTTTGTCTAGCTTGTCCAACTCAACAAAACAATCAAGAAAACACCCGAAAAATTTCAACGAAACAGAACAAGTTTTATGACTTTACTCTCATCTCAGAACTAGAAAGAAACCGCTGCCACCGGCCGAAGTGATGATAAGAAATTAATATTCAAATAACAAACAACACGATACGATAGATACATACTCGTTGCAATAATCCAATACAAATGAAAATTGCGGATGGATTATGGATTGCGGAATCAGCGGAATGTCCACCAATCAGCTATCAATATTTAAATATTGCCCAATCTGTGTCAACTGTCAAATTAATGTCAATTGCGTCATAAATTACCCCCCCTAATAAGGCCCCTTTGGGTGCAAAGGGCCCCTTCTTACATCTATCGGGCACCAGCGACCTCACCTGCTAGTGGCGCACCTGCTGATTAACGGACGAGGTTCGTAGATTACGGTACCCATGTGGTGGCGTCGGCCCCTACGTGGATACCAGGTGGTACAACAGTGTTGGTCCTGGGGGGTACCACCGTGCAGCTGTGCTAAAGCCCCCCAAGTAACCCAGCCCAGGCTGGGTTGCGTTAGGGGTTCAGCAGCTGCACTGCCGGGCCCGGGGCGGTGTATGGTGCGGCAGGCAGGGCTCCAGTGGGGGCGGAGCGGAGTCTAGTGTGGGTGGTGTGGGTCGATTCGCCGGCTAGGGAGACCCTTAGCAACGGCGTTGCCGCGGCCGCCCGCAACATAACATAGTCATGGGGCCCGCCTGGGACCAACCACCCCAGTAGGCTGCCCCACATGTTGTGCATAATCCTGTTGTGGGGTCGCCGCTCCGGGTGGTAACCGGTGTGGGGTTGCGGCGGCCTTGCATCAGGGGGGTTTGGGAGCCCTTCCGTCCGGCGTTTCGACACCGACCTAACCACACGGTTCTAGACGAAGCTAGCCTCTGCACTTTGTCACTTACTGCCGCACCAAATATCGCCCTGTCTTCACGCTTCCCCATATCGCACCATGACAGTGCAACAAGTTAATAGACGGTACACAGCGGCCCCGAGAAACCCCACAAAGTTGACTTCGTTTGAGGTGGAGTTCGCGAATATCCGCGTACTTCATGCGAACCTCAATACCGTCCACCATCACCTGGAGATGGCACGGCCTTCTGTGATGTTCCTAACGGAGACGCAGATACGCCGCCCTGACGACACGTCTTACCTTTGTTACCCGGGCTATATCATTGAGGAGCAATTCCGCGACAAAGCCGGAGTGTGCGTGTTCGTTAGGGCGGATGGTTGCTGCCGCCCGGTTGCGCTGTCTAGAGAACCCCTCCTACTCCATCCTTTGGCTGCACGTGGATCGTGGCTCTATGAGCCAGATCTACGTGTGCGTCTACCGCTCCCACACAGGGGACACTGGGACAACAAGGCTTTTCGAATACCTCAGCGAGATGGCTGACGACGGTTTTCCTGGGGGACTTTAACGGTCATCACGTTGAGTGACTAGGGTCCCTTAGGACAGATCATGCTGGACGAACCGCCCAGGCATTCGCTCTCTCCCACGGGCTGACCCAGATGGTACAGGGGATCACCCGGATACCTGACAGGTCAGACCACACGCCCGCTTTGCTGGATCTACTGCTGACGAGTCGCCCAGCCCAGTACAGTATGTCGGTACGCGCCCCACTGGGTACTTCCGACCACTGTGTGGTGCATGCAAGCTTGAAAGTACCACCTCTTGCTCGTGCTGAGCAAAGGACTCGACGACTATGGCACTACTCGTCGGCAGACTGGGACGGTCGCCGCGATTACTTTGCGTCCGTCCCGTGGAGCCAGCGCTGCTTTGTAGGGAAGGCGCCTTCGGATAGCGCTGCTACCGTTGCTGGCGAGATCAGTCTAGGGATAGAATATTATATCTCTTTCACTTACTCCACTTTCAGCAAGAGGGCCTTCACGAGAGCGGATGCCCAGCGCGTCGCGCGGCTTGGTCAGGAACTCACATCCCATCCCACGGGCAGCCGTGGATACTGGCAACTGGCCAAAGCCGTGCAGTCCAATTTTTGCCAACCCTCGCTGCCACCACTGCGTCATCCTGGTGGATCACTGGCTCACAAAGCCCAAGAGAAAGCGGACATGCTCGCAGGCCTCTTTGCCGCTAATTCCCGGGTCGACGACCGTGGCCTGCAGCCCCCGCCATCGCCAACTGTGGCCACACTATGCCTGATATTGTCATCAGGCAATGTGATGTACGGGCAGTGCTGCGGTCACTCGACACGCGGAAAGCCAGTGGCCCTGACGGCATTCCGCCGGTGGTGCTTCGAAAATGTGCTGCTGAGTTGTCTCCAGTATTAACGCGTTTGTACCGCCTGTCATACTTTACAGGGCTCGTGCCGGAGGTCTGGAAAGAGGCGAACGTACATCCGATCCCGAAGAAGGGGGATCGATCCGATCCAGGCAACTATCGACCCATAGCTGTGACCTCAGTCATTTGCAAGGTGCTTGAGCTTATTTCAATAAACAGCTCATGCGATACCTAGAGGATCACTCGCTAATCAATGATCGGCAATATGGCTTCAGGCCAAAACTATCAACGGGTGACCTCCTGGCATTCTATGGGGATGTATGGGGTGAGACTATGGAAAGGTACGGCGAGTCTTTGGCTATTAGCCTGGAAATCGCCAAAACTTTCAATAGGGTCTGGCATGCTTCACTCCTTTCCAAGCTTCCGGCATATGGTCTACCTCCTCAACTGTGCAGCTGGATTGCCAGCTTTTTAAACGAGCGCCGGGTGCGGGTCCTCTGCGATGGCCAGGCTTCTCGCTTCTTCCAAGTGAATGTCGGGGTACCGCAGGGGTCCGTACTATCACCAACTCTCTTTCTTTTGCATATCAATGATGCTATCCCTCGGGAACATTCATTGCTATGCAGATGACAGCACACTGCACGGGAGTTACTCGGTTCGTCCGACGGGCGGCGGAGCGATCTGAGATTGAGGAGGAGAGACAACGACTCGTGGCTGATCTCGACCGTAACCTCGACAGTATCTCCCAATGGGGTGCCAAGAACTTGGTCGAGTTCAATGCCCACAAAACACAGGCGTCTGCATTTACAGCGAAAAAATCCCCTTTCCTTCCCCTACCCACTCATCGGAATGCAATGTTACCAATGAAGGACAATCTAGACATCCTTGGCATAGACGTTCTTCGAGAGCTAAATAACACAAACTACAGTGAGAGATGTATTGGGCTAGCTTCGCGGAAAGTAGGAATACTGAACAAGGTAAAGCGATTCTTTACACCACACCAGAGGTGTGCGGCATAGGGTCTGCTGTACAAAACGCAGATTAGACCCTGCGTCGAATACTGCTCTCACCTCTGGGACGGCTCCGCGAAGTATTTGCTGGACGCTCTCGACGCTATGCAGCGACGCGCTAGTCGCATTATAGACTGTCCGGAGGTAACGGGAAGCCTTGAGCCGCTAGCTCAGCGCCGAACAATCGCTTCCTTGGCCGCGTTCTACCGTATTTACCACGGTGACTGTTCTGAAGAGCTCTTCAACCTAATCCCACCCTCTCCCTTCCGATCCCGAACAACGCGTGCCGGGTAGACATGTCACTCTCATACCGTGGAAACCGAACGATAGTGGCTTGGAACGCCCTGCCTGCGCACGTGTTTCCTTCAACATATAACCCTGGGTTCTTTAAGCGAAGCGTGAAGAGGCACATTACTGGGTCGTCAAGTTGGGGGCCACTCTCCATAGTATTCCTGTGTACTATGAGAGTCGCCCACAATCGCCAGACGTCGCCACGGCTTACCATCAGGCGGGTGGCGTCAATTTGTCGACCTAAATAAAAACAAAAAAAAAATAAAACCTGTTCGGCTGTGGAACGCTCTTCCGGACGATATAAGGAACTGCAAAACTGTTTTTGTCTTCAAAAAGAAAGTGAAGGAACACTATCTCGCTTCCCTTCCTTAACTATTTGTATGTTAATGTATGTATGTTTATGATAAGTTAATATGTATGTATTTGTGTATTTGTGTAGTTATAGTGTATGTAAGTTTATTAACCTTAAGTTTACAACCGTACCAACCTGCACACACACCACCAACTGATTGAACTCACTTCTCCTGTCCTAGGCCCATTGGAAGAGATCTCTTTAGAGATAAGTGGAGCCTTTGTATACATGTTTATAATATCTCTATTCACAATATTGTTTATACTGTGTGTACATAAATGAATAAATAAATAAAAAAAAAAAATTAATAAAAAAAAATACATGGCGGTCGACAACCCATGGCACCAGAGCTATTGAGAAACGATCTTGCCATAGGCTCACCTAAGTATGGCAAGATAGTTTCTCAATACCTACATTCATCCCGCCGGCAAAGAAAGTACCCCCCCGGACACAAACTCCCCTGGCCCACCTTGAAGGCTCTTAATAGAATGCGAATCCAGGTTGGCAGATCTACGGCGCGTGGTGCAAGGCATCAGGAGGTATCACTCAAGGTCACGACGGGTGTTGCTCAAGTCGGAGGCAAAGTGACGGAGACATCAGTCGCGCTTTCGCGACCCAAAAGGGACCCAACGCCTCCTGCAGGAGACTACCTGGGGATCGTGCGGAGTATGGCCCTATACGGGGCCATTTTTTTCTTATACTTTTGTGTATTCTTTCCTTTCTCAATAGCTATAGTGCTCAGCGTGGGCGAGTCAGCGCCGGGACCTCGTAGTGGGTCTGGGCGTGGATACCCTCTCGCTGGAAAAAAAAAAGTTGGCAGATCTAAAGATAATATGTCCAAGTGGGGTTACATTGACACTAAAGAGAAAGAGAACTAGTGTGAATGAGGCTTATCACCACAAACTATCAGCCACATGTCATGCCCGGGTTGCCCAGAGTCGTGCACTTTAGATGACCTTTACGAGGCGAGGCCAAATGCGATTCGCATCGCAGAGCACTGGGCCAAGACAATATTATCTTTGTAGTGTTGCCCATCGACACGAGAAGAAGAACAACCCATGAACGTGGACTAGGGTTTTTGGCGACGCATACTTGGTAGCTTTTTAGGTTACCTCTGGCGCTCGGCAAAAACCGAGGTTTTCAGAATCGATGGAAAACGTAGCAGCCGCCCGCCATTTTTATAGTAATTTGTATGAAGGATCATATCCTTTAGAAGGGCGATAAAATTTCGGTCACTTCAGCAGTTTAACACATTTTTGGCGGTTTCTGCAATAGCAGTGGTAATCGACTGACGTCGACGTTGACTCTGCTGGTCGAATAGCGCTCGAAAAAGCGTTTCGATTACCAATGATATCGCAAGATAAGAGAAATGTGTTGATTGGGTCACGAGTGTGACCCACATTTTCTGCAATATCATTGAATAACGACTGAATTCGACACTGCCATGCTTATAGGGTTGTATGTCGTATCTAACCTAAGAGACGTGATAAGCCCAACTCAACTTCACTAGGGCTGTACAAGACCGCCGGGCGCCCCTGGAAATACCTGCTGTAACCAGAGACGCCCGGCAACGGACGTTAGAGTGGCCGCGGCCTTAGGTCGCGGGATTAGAAAAAAAAAGGCTGTAAAAGAGTGTTCATATTATCAGTTGCGTCCACGCATAGATAATAGACGATCAATCTCATAGGGAGATTCCGGATGGTGTGCAACCAAGGATTTTTTACATTCTACGTATAGTATAGGCATGAATGTAGCGACTGACAATAGGATTACGATTTACGGCTTCTGTTGTAGTTGCGCACGAGCCGAAACAAGGAACGTAGGTAGGTACGAAAAGAATAAAAGAAAAAGTATTTGAGTTAATAAATGAAACAAAGAATTTATTAAGTAATATATTATGTACTCATACCATGTCTGGCATAACAAAAATATTCAGATCATTTTTATATACTTTAATAAGTGATAACTATATTATACAACTTTAATTATGTTAGTAATACTCGTATTACGCTTTTGATTTGCTATTGAGTACTAGATATGATAATAGATAAATATTAAGTAACTAACATGATAATATTAGTAAATAAACATAAGTTCAGTGGATAAGTGTTGTATAGAGCAATATTCGACTAGAAATAAAGCATATTGTTAGATATCTAAGAAAATAATTCTTAGAACAATAACAATTTTAGGTTTTGGTTACAAATTCAAGGAAGCGATAATATTCTAGAAGCCGTAGAACATCGACCATCACCCATCTGGTAACCAGATGAGGCATTTTTTTAATCAAATATTATTCATTAACAAACATGGCTATAATAACTTGCCTAGCAAAATGTGTTCATTAAAATGCCTTAAAATAAAGAATCGCTACCGGATTACTGTTCGTTTATTCGAGACATCAACATAAACACTAGAGATATGTTGGATTTCTAGTTATAAATTACAATATCAGATACAATTCAACTAGGGTAGCTATTTTGCGTTATTTTAAAATACATAATATGTAGAACTGTAGTTTTTTGTATCAACATGTAGATCTGTTCAGCACTCGCTGAAGTGCTGAACAGATCTACATGTTAGAGCGTTAGACCAACAAATTAAACACACACACACACACACACACATTTATCACGCCTATATCCCCGCAGGGGTAGGCAGAGGTGCATTACACTCCCAAAAATGTCATCAAAATTATCATGTTTCTTACATATATTAGTAAGGATAAGATTAAAGGAGGTATGTACTGAGCATGGGGCATTTACGTTATTTTATAATTATATATAGAAAGTACATTCTTTCGCACAGAGCATTTTACATAAATATCAAGCTATAAAACATTTTTTTAAATCTTATATGTACATGAATATGCTTGAAGTCCGAATTAAATTGCTCCTTAACTTGTACCTGAAGTGCTCGAAATTAAAATAAAAATGCTTCCTATACCCAGAATTAAAGCCGTAATAAAAAACTACTAAACTTATAAACAATTTAAGTTCTTGGCCCATGTTAGAGCTAACCCGTGACCACGGTTAGCGTAACCGAAACGAATCGTCCCGAAAACATAGTCCCGTTTAGATATTATCTGTTATGTATTACAGAAAATCGTGAAAGTTTAAAAATATCCTTGGCTCATTTCTTAAGCTAAAATAAATTTGTCGGGAATAACAAACACCGGTGTAATTTAAACCAATACTATCTACATGATATAATCTATAAATACTAAACCAATAACAAATATAAGAGTGTAATTCATAGTTGCGAAGTTCAATATCGCGATGTACGTTACAGAGAAAGTTTACTATTGCGACGGACGTTGTTGCGAAAGTTCATTATCGCGATGTACGTTACAGCGAAAGTTTACTATTGCGACGGACGTTGTTGCGAAAGTACATTATCGCGATGTACGTTACAGCGAAAGTTTACTATTGCGACGGACGTTGTTGCGAAAGTTTATTATCGCGATGTACGTTACAGCGATCCTCCTAGCATTTGGTCCGTCTTGGACTGTATAAGTGCAAATCGACCTATCACTCAGAATGCAATCGAAAGTTGGCATAACAAATGGAACAATCTTCTGAATCGGAAAAAAAATAACATACTCGTATATAAAACATTCGAAGAATTAACTAAAGAACAGAAGAACACGGATTACGAGGCTGCAAGAGTAAGAGCCGAAATTAAAAAGCGGAACCGAAGCACAACAAATTACATAAGTAAACTGAAAAGTCACTTGTCACAAAAGAATGACATGAATATTGAAGATTATTTGGGTGGACTACCTATGTTACATAAAAACTTAATTAGTACTTTAAATGTTTTTATGTACTAAGTTAACTGAGTTTATATAAATACTAAATTATTATCTTTTGATACAATAAAATTAAATTTACAATTTTTGTTCATTTATTTCATATGCCCAATAATATGATATTTCCGCTACCACCGAAGCCTGCAACACGCTGCAATTTTCGCGATAACGTACATCGCAGTACAGAACTTTCGCGACAACGTCTGTCGCAGTAGTAAACTTTCGCTGTAACGTACATCGCGATAATGAACTTTCGCAACAACGTCCGTCGCAATAGTAAACATTCGCTGTAACGTACATCGCGATATTGAACTTCGCAACTATGAATTACACTCCAAATATAAAGTCCTTTACAGTACCCGGCGATAAATATTGCACATCGACCTTCGACTCGTCGACCTATGTGACGTTTTGTTAGTCGTTGTTCAACAGAAGTTGTCGTGCGACAGAGATAACGCTCAACGAAGCCGAAATTAGCCGATTGTCTCTTTCCAAAGGTCGATGTGTAATATTTATCGCTGGGTACTGTACACATAAGCTTCCTTTACAACTACCGATATTCATTATTCATAGAAAGAAAACATTTTTTTTTAAGGATTTGCAGTTAATGTTTTTGATATTTGATCGGTAATCAGTTACATTCTTGGAACCTTTCCAGTCCGCAATGACGCGGACGATTTTTACACGAATTTTCGTCAATATTTTAAATAGGTAACTATAGTTCACAACGTGAACGAGTTGTTTTACACACACACATGTGTGTACACAGAGTTGTTACTCTACTTTTCGTGATCACTCACACAAGTGAAAAGCTCAGCTTACGCATCGCGAACTATAGTTGTTTTTTTTGTGTGTCAGTAAATGTTATAGCAGAGACGTTTGAATAAGTCGACTGACAACCTTTTAGTAAACTTTTTTCAGCTTATATGGACCGGACTTTCACGAAAATAACCACTCATAATTTGTGCTTTTTACAATGAAGATCAAATATATTTAGTATGAATATTTTTTTTAATATTATTGTTAAGTGGCCCCATATAAAATGGGGGTAATACTCGTATATGTATCTAAAGTAGGGCTACCGAGACAAGAAAAAAAAAACGTAAAGAAGCTTTGCTTCGGTAGTTTAAAACATTTTAATTTGTTTAATTCCCTATTCAAATCCCTGTAGTCTGTATTAGACATGGATGATTCGTTGGAATAGTCCAAATCAGATGTATTTATGACAGAATTATCTATTCTGTTGAAAATTGGTTGACAACTACGGTACTAAATGTTTACCTGTACCATGAAACACGCAACGACAGCTCTCGTCGACCAACTTACCTCTTTACTGGGTACTAGTGATAAGATAATATAATTGCTCGTAATCACAATTTAACTTGGTAACGGTCCTTTTGTTTACACATTTTTCTCTCGTCTCGTTGGCCTATCTAATTTTTGTTTTCATACACATAGTATTATATGACACATAATTATATATTCCAAATATTCTACTCTTTTAAAGATATAAATAATCACTCTGTGTAAATTTCTTACAACGAAATGATATTTTAACTCTTACTACAATTAAGAATAAATTACATAATAATAATATTCACGACAGTGATTCTCAACATTCTTAAATGACAACAGATCACACGCATTTAACGACCCACTACTCAAATTTAAGGTCTATAATTATCTGTGCATTGATATTGATTCGATATTCTATCAATGAAGTAGATATAATGTGAGTGAATGTACATGTACCTGAAATAAAAAGATCACCAAATTAATCTAGAATTTAAATTATTTAATGACTATTAAGTGCCGACTCATCAGTGCTGTTTGTTTGATAGGTTTGTTCTCGGTGTCAATGGCCTTTTTAACCGACTTAAAAACAGGAGGTTCTCAATTCGAATTTATGGTATTTTTGTATGTTTGTTACCTCATATCTTTCGACTGGTTGAACCGATTTTGAACTATTTTTTTAGTTAAAAGCTGATTCCCGAGTGGTACATTTCAATTTAGCCACATTCCGACATTCATTTGGTCCCATTCCGGTCATTTTAAGTCAGTTTTTGATGTCAATGTCCGACATGTTTTTATATATCAACATAGTTGGAATATAGTCTATTGAAGTCTCAGGGCAACCACGTCTATACTACGTATATATAGAGCGCCGGTAACCTATCTGAACCACTAACAACCACTCTGCACGTCAGAACAGTCAAACAGCCTTCCCAGTTTAAATTGTCGTGTGGCAAAAATGGAACAAATTTTTTTTTGTAGTTATTTTTCTAAGATCTTGTTTTTGAGGCGTTTCAATATAATGTGGGGCGCCCTTGGAACGCCAACATATTTATACTGGGCATCTTACTAGCGAGCTACTAACTAGTCGCCACGAAGAAAACGGGTGACACCCTCTATCTATAGATTATGGTTGCTCTAGATATAAGTCTATTCCAAGAGACCGATAAAAGGTATATACTTATACTATATAGTACTATAGTATATCAATTCAGTAGACTATATAGTATCCTTTTATCAGTCTATCTTTGTCACTATGTACCTGTAAGTGTTGTTTAGTTTTCTTTGGAGGGTTGAATAGACCAGCCCAAGATGCGACGGTCGAAGCCGCAACTGAAGAAGTTAATGTTCGACGATATGTCATCGGCCCACGATACTGAAGTCACCATTCGCCGGTGACCCTGGAATTAGAAAAACACACTTACAATAATAAGAATAAGAACAAATTTATTGTGTGAATAAAGTTTACAATTTTTGATTCTAGAAGCTCCTTTTAAGCAAAATATGCTTTGGTTAGAAGACTTCTTACATTTAATGTTTTTTTTAAATTAACTTTTTTTTTAGTTGTCCTCTTACAATTTTACTTAATTAAATTAGTATAGGCTATAGGTGAGAGTGCGTGCGCGTATTATAACAGGCGCGTGTGTATAATTAAAAACTGCCTATGGCTGAACAGTAGACCTCGCGAACATTACACATACAATACATACGCGACAATAGCCTGTCTTACTCCACAGGAATCATGCCGGAGGTCTGGAAAGAGGCGAACGTACAACCGATCCCCAAGAAAGGGAATCGGTCTGATCCGGGCAACTATCGACACATAGCTGTCACCTCAGTCATCTGCAAGGTGTTTGAGCTCCTCATCAACAAGCAGCTCATGCGATACCTCGAAGATCACTCGCTACTAAATGATCGGCAATACGGCTTCAGGCCAAAACGATCAACGGGTGATCTTCTGGCATTCATAACGCATGTCCGGGGTGAGGCTTTGGAAAGGCACGGCGAGTCCTTGGCGATTAGCCTGGACATCGCCAAAGCCTTCGATAGAGTATGGCATGCTTCGCTCCTTTCCAAGCTTCCGGCATATGGTCTACCTCCTCAACTGTGCAGCTGGATGGCCAGCTTTCTGAACGAACGCCGAATGCGGGTCCTCTGCGATGGCCAGGCTTCTCGCTTTTTGCAAGTGAATGCCGGGGTACCGCAGGGGTCCGTGCTGTCACCAACTCTCTTCCTTCTGCATATCAATGATATGCTATCCCTCGGGAGCATTCATTGCTATGCAGATGACAGCACATTGCACGGGAGCTACTGGGCTCGTCCGGCGGCAGGGCGGTTGGAGATTGAGGAGGATAGACTACATCTCGTGGCTGATCTCGACAGGAACCTCGACTATATCTCTCAATGGGGTACCGAGAACCTGGTCGAGTTCAATGTCTGCAAAACACAGGCGTGTGCATTTACAGCGAAGAAATCCCCTTTCCTTCCCCTACCCTTTCTTCAGAATGCATTATTATTATTACCAATGAAGGACAATTGACCTTGACATCCTTGGCATAGACGTTCGTCGAGAGCTCAATAATAAAAACTACATCGAAAGATGTATAGGGCTAGTTTCGCGGAAACTAGGAATACTGAATAAGGTAAAGAGATTCTTTACACCGGACCAGAGGTGTCTGCTGTACAAGACGCAGATTAGACCCTGCGTCGAATACTGCTCTCACCTCTGGGACGGCTCCGCGAAGTATCTGCTGGACGATCTCGACGCTATACAGCGACGGGCTATCCGTATTGACCGGAGGTAACGGGAAGCCTTGAGCCGCTAGCTCAGCGCCGAACAATAGCTTCCTTGGCCGCATTCTACCGTATTTACCACGGCGAGTGTTCTGAAGAGCTATTCAATCTGATCCCACCCTCTTCCTTCCGATCCCGAACAACGCGTGCCGGGCAGAGATGCCACTCCCACACAGTGGATAGCATGTTCGCGAGAACCGAGCGTTTTAAACGTTCGTTTTTCTGCCGAACAATAGTTGCTTGGAACGCCCTGCCTGTGCACGTGTTTCCTCCCACTACTATATAATCCTGGGTTCTTTAAGCGGAGCGTGAAGAGGCACATCAGTAGGTCGTCAAGTTGAGGGCCACTCTCTACAGTATTACGTGCTGTGAGAGTGGCTCACAATCGCTAGACGTCGTCACGACTTACCACCAGGCGGGCGGCGTCAATTTGGTGAACCCAATTTAAAAAAAAAAAACATTAAAAACATTTTTTGTGATTTTCCCCCCTTTCCAAAAATTGTTTCAAATAAAGGAATACTTGTGTAAAGTTTTGTGGAGATCTGATAAAACTGCAACTGGCTGCTTGTCCGGAACACTCATATAGACAGACAGACTGACTGACGAAAGTAAAATTCTCCAATGTCAAAATGTAGACGCTTCGCTCGCTCGGTCAATGAATTGCAGTTCGTTTGTCCACTAATACTCTATAACGGCTAGCCCGATATAGCTAATTTTAGTCTTAATATATTTGTAGAAACTCAGGGAAGGTTTAAAAGTTTAATTTGAGGCAGTAGGAAGTTCGCTAGGAATAGAAATATTAACTAAAGCTTAGTGGTTACAGCCTCAGTTTATAGAAATCACGTATTCAGTTCCCGATCACCACAGTCTTAAAGTGAAGATTATTCTAACACAAGAGACTTTTATTCGCGCATTCCACCAATGAGATTCCCAGGACTGAATGAACTCTGTGGGTGATGCCGGAAACTACACAACCCATTTAGACCAGTTAGTAGCAATCGGATTTTTAGCTAGACTCCAACTATTCGTATCAGACCGACATATATCACGTCTATATCCCCGATGGGGTAAGCAGAGGTACATAAAACACCCACACTTTGCCAGTAATTATGTCCCACGTAATAGGGGGCAAGCCTATTGTCATTATCGGGCACTATAAAATAAAATAAAATAACGTTTATTATCTTTGAAATTTTTAGATAATTATTTAGATTCGTCAAAAGTTGGTGTGACTCTACCGAGGGTTCCAAAATGCAACGAGACTGAGAAGAGCCCTCAAGAAACTCGGTTCGGATTTTTTCAAAATATTTCATCTTAAATCTAATACTGAGTTATTTAGAAAGGAGCAATCCGTGTTACAACCAGGCAGCCTCGTCATCTAAGAAATCATTAATATTATAATAAGCTTTATGGCACAATTTACTTTTTATTAGTTTTTTAAATTTATTAACAGATAAATTTGCTATTTCGGTTGTCAATGTATTGTACATTCGAATAAAGTTCCCCGCAAAAGAATTACTCACTTTATGAAGCCTAAATTTAGGAACAGCCAGTTTATCCTTATTTCTTAAGTTTAGATTATGATTATCACTATATAGATACCACTAAAAAGAATTTCTGCAGTTCCGAGCAAAATCTGTAGAATATTTGTTTTTGTATTTCAACGCAATGAGTTTGCTTAAACCGTAGCGCGATGTAGAAATTAAGAATATGATATGAAGCAAAAATTCGATGTTGTCGGTAGTGGTCATCGTAGCTCAGTTGGTCAGAGCACTCCCCCTGTTAGGGAAAGGCCGTGGGTTCGAGTCCCGCCGATGACATCAGTTTTTGTGATCTATTTATAATTTCTTTCTTAATATTTTAAGAATATGTGTGTATCTTTACATAGTATAAAACAACGCTTCGAGGAGTTGGCATGTATGTATGATCTTTAAAACTACACGACGGATTTAGATGCGGTATTCATCAATGTATAGAGTGGTAGATGTGTAGAGAGGTGTCTGTTAGTATAAAGTATCTTACCTGTCGACTAGAACGTGGCAGTCGTGCCAAACGTTGTCCCTGCAGATCGAATATACGGACTTGCCGGTTATCGTGAGGGATCGCTATCAGACCGTTACCGCTCACTCCCACGCGGTTCACTGACGAGTCCGATCTGATTGTGGCCAGAGCTGAACGCATGTTACGTACGTCCCATACCTATGAAGAAAACGTCAAATATTGATAAACATCGCCTTCAAATTAACGGAATGGGACCAAATTGAAATGGAACCCTGGAGTTTGAAAATCGGTCCACTCTGTCGAAAGATGAGGTAACAAACTTAAAAAAAAGGAAAAATACAGTCGCATTGGAAACTCTTTTGGAAGTCAGTTTAAACAATTACGGTTGAATTGAGAAGCTACTCCTTTTTTTGGAAATTAGTTGGTGAAATAAATATTACGTACATGTTAATGTGTGCCTTGTGTGACAGTTTTAACTACCGATAACCAGTAATCTATATATAGAAATGGGGAATGCCCCCCTTAGCTCTCGAGAACTGCTAATGCTCCAATGATGGTTGACCCCTCTATGGATAGCCCTCGATCTGGAGGCAAGCCAAAAAATCGAAAATTTGACCTAGCCCTAAGGGGTCAAAAGTTATAGGCCAAAACCTATGGTGTGGTGCGGCGCGAAGCACCGCGCAAGACACCGTACTAGTATCGCAGAAAATGTAAATCTCGGTACCCATTCAACGCAATTTGTTCAATATCCTGTAATATGATTGGTTGAGGGGGTTCTTACAAGAATTTTCTAGTGCCTGAGCACCACATATACGAACAATATGTATATGTTTCAGTATACAAGTTGTCAAAAAACCTTTCCAGGTCTGTCCTGACAACAGACACACATTCAACACCAGGCACAATTAATAGGCATTTAAAAAAAAAAAACAAATACTGATTTCATTAATAGGCACTTATACAAAACAATATCCCTCCGCCTATAGATCACACAGTTAAACTTGAACATCAACTATATTAATACTAGATTAGATAATTACTAGATTAATACTAGTTCAGTAGTTTAGGCGCATAACATTCGGCAGACAACTTCATAAAGTAAGCAGCACAAGAATCTCGAGAACCGAATGTCTACCTAACTTACTTTTATTTTTTGAGCGGAGTTTACGAAGTCGGTCCAGTCGTTTAGGAGTTCGACCCGAATCGACAAACTCAGCTCAATTATTGCAACAGCAGAATGTATTGCATACCTAGTATAATATTAGTAGGGAATAAGGGACTATGTAGTTGATGCCTATATTGTAAGTTAATTTCTGACTTATACAGGAGACATATCTGCGAGAAAGGAAGGGGAATTGCCTATGTATTTTCTTAGGTTCAATGTTTTCATAGATTTTCCATTTTTTTTTTCATGAAAGATCTAACCTTTTTATTTGGTTACATATCGTAATAACTTAGCAATATTTTTCACATTAATAGTTATTTAAAAGCAATTAAATAAATAAATAATAATTATTGTTGGACATTCTCACACAACGCTATCTAGCCCAAACTAAGCTATAAGCTTGTGCTATGGGATCTAGACAACTGATATACATACTTATATATTTCTAAATATATACATAACATACTGACATTTGACTGCTTTGGTGGCGTGGTCCGTAGTGCATCCGCTTTCGACGCCGGAGTCTCGGGTTCGATTCCCGGTCGTGACAAACTTTGTGTGATGACGCATACGTTTGTACCGAAGTCTGGGTGTTACCTATGTATAATATGTATGTATTTAAAAAAAATGTATAAAGTATTTATATCTAGTTATCTAGTACTCATATCACAAGCTCTGCTTAGTTTGAGACTACATGGCGTTGCGTGAATTGTCCTAACATATTTATTTATTTATTATTTATTTATACATTGAAAACACCCAAACTCCGAAACAAACATTTGTGGACCGCTCAAATATTAGATTCGACCCGGGAATCGAACCCGAGACTCCCGGAGTCGAAAGCCGGTGCACTACCGACCACGCCACCGGAGCAGTCAAATAAAAAAATATTTATTCATATAAAATATACATTACCTATTCTAATTATACCTACTAAAATTACAATTACATCTAAATTCTAACATGCGTCAAAGAACTCCTCCGCCTCGTCGCCGAGAAAGCTGGCAACATTGGCACGTTGTACGAGGGTGAATTGAAAAGTAGTCGGCCTAACACTGATCCATTTAGTTCTAAAAATCAAATCTACCAACATTATTTAGTTCAGTTCAGACCTGTTAATTGTGTGAAGTTTGAAACGTGTGCGATAGTTAGTTTTAATTTTATAAATTTATTAACAAAGAAATCTGACATCATTTCCGCAAATGGAGCAAATCGAGCAGCGTGCCGTCATTAAGTACCTCCATCAGAAGGGGCTGTCATCAAAAGCCATACATGATGATATGGTCAGTACATTAGGGGATAGCGCTCTTTCATATTCATCCGTCAAAAAATGGATAGCAGAATTCAAGCGTGGTAGAGAGAGTGTGAACCCCGCTCTGGAAGGCCTTAAACGTCCACTACTGACGAGAATGTTAAAAAAATTCTCGACTTAATTATGGGAGACCGCAGATTGAAAATTAGAGAGATAGCCGAGATTATAGGCTTCTCTTATGAACGTACTCAAAACTTAATAGTCAACGTGTTGGGTTTCCACAAGGTGTCTGCGAGGTGGGTTCCGCGACTGCTTTCAGTTGAGCAAAAAAGGATGCGATTGACTATTGCACGTGACTGTTTGGAGTTATTTGAAGCTGATGAATGTGATTTTTTGAATCGTTTTGTTACTATGGACGAAACATGGGTTCATTACTGTACAACGGAAACAAAACAACAATCAAAACAGTGGAAAAGACCTGGTTCACCACCCCCCAAAAAGGCTAAGTCGATTTTGTCGGCAAGTAAGGTGATGGCTTCAGTATTCTGGGACTCGAAGGGTGTGATTATGGTTGATTATCTTGAAAGGGGTCAGACTATAAACTCTGATTATTACTGCACCTTACTACGTCGTTTACGAGAGGAAATAAAAGAAAAACGTCCAGGAATGATCAGAAGAAAAGTCCTGTTTCATCAAGATAACGCTCGTGTTCACACGTCTGTCCAATCAATGGCAGAAATTCACAACTGTGGCTTTGAACTGTTACCATCCACCTTATTCACCTGATCTGGCACCGTCAGACTTTTTTCTGATCCCTAACCTAAAAAAGCACTTGGGAGGTCAAAGATTTTTGATAAATGACGAGGTCAAAGCAGCAGTAGACGCATGTTTTGACTCTAAGGAAGAATAATTTTTTTTCAACGGTCTAAATGCTTGGAAGGGAAGATGGCAAAAGTGCATTGAACTTGATGGTGATTACGTTGAAAAATAAAAATATATTTCATTTATTATGTATTTATTTTCTTGGTTAGGCTGATTACATTTCAATCCACCATCGTATTTTCCATTTTGATTAACAACTTACCTTCACAGAACGATCATCTGATCCGGATACTACTTTATCTTCGCGTGTAAAGACCGCCGATGTAACACTCCTAGAAACGAAAAATTTATATGTTACGACCATTTATTCACATAACGCCATCTAGTCTCAAACTAAGCCGAGCTTGTCATATGAGTACTAGATAAACTGATATAAATACTTATTTTTTTTTTTTTGTAAAAGCGCCCAGGCTTAGGTACAAATATATGTGTCATCACACATAGGGACTGTGTCCCGACCGGGAATCGTACCCGAGACTCCGGCGTCGAAAGCGGATGCATTTCCGACCACGCCACCGAAGCAGCGAGGCAGTTGTTAGTACAACGGCATTAGGTACTACAGCATCAGCGTCATAGCTTATTTCGGATGCATCTGAGACATTAAGGTACGAGTAGAGATACCATTTTTCAGCAGATTGCATGATACTTTACTTTAGCTCGGAAACTTTAGTCTTTGCTATCGTTCTTTACAATAGGAACTTTCCTGCATCTAATCTAATTTTAACAATCGTGTGTCACGGTTTTTGTTGTTGTTATACGAGACATTGTTGTATCACGGTATAAATTTATTTATTTGTATCGAAATACACGTCAAAAATTGGTACAGTAACCGACTTCAAGTTACCGAAATGGGACCAAATAATTTTCGGAATGGGACCAAATTGATATGGGACAGAGATACAGTCGAATTGAGAACCTCCGCTCCTGCTTTTTTGAAAGTCGGTTGAAAGAAAGTCTAATTTAAATTATTTTTCATTTCCGACCATTCCGTCAAACAATAGACAAATAAATATCTATTTTTACAATATTAATCACAAAAACTATAGTCTTGGGCCGGACTTGAGCCATCAATTTTCCAGGAGGAACGTCCTGCCAACTGATCAAGTCACCACTAGCCCAAGACTTCGAAATTTGCGAACATTATATCAGTGTGCGAGGTGCTATACTCACTCAGTATGTCCCTGGAACACGGAGACGGAGTGTATCGGCTCGCGGAAGTCCCACAGGCGGAACGTGGTGTCACGTGACGCGGTCACCACCAATCGCGACGCATGGTGCGCAGACGCATGCGTCAACTCGTGGTCATGACCTGGCATTCAATTTACTCCATATTAACAAACTTATAATATTTCGTATGCATGTTAGTGTCATTACTCTGCTAATATAATATAATGATACACATAATTATTAGTAGTAGGTATTAGGAAGACAGACAGACGCAAAGCACGTCATTATCCCCGAAGGCCTACATTTCGCCAATTCTTTAACCCCGCGTATTAGGTGGCGACCCTATTGCTGTTTCCGGGGAGTATATTTGCCAGAATAGTATTACGAAATAAGAAACCCAAACATAAAGGGTTTCCTACACGGCGATAGGTTACTGGCGTAAAGAGGGTGTATTATGCCTACTCCTTCGCTGAAATAGGTCTGATTTATGTATGAGATTTATAAATTACTAGCTGTCCCGGCGCACTTCGTACCGCATAAAATAACTATAGCGAAATCGGTTCAGCTGCTCTCGAGATTTGCGCTTAGCAAGTTTGGGTGCAAAGGGGCTCTACCAACATCTATAGGGCCCCAGCGACCTCACCTGCTAGTGGCGCACCTGCTGATAAACGGACGAGGCTCGTTAATTTACGGTACCTATGGAGTGGCTTCGGCCCCTACGTGGGTACCAGGTGGTACAACAGTGTTGGTCCGGGGGGGTACCACCGTGCAGCTGTGCTAAAGCCCCCCAAGTAACCCAGCCCAGGCTGGGTTGCGTTAGGGGTTCAGCAGCTGCACCGCCGGGCCCGGGGCGATGTATGGTGCAGCAGGCATGGGACCAGTGGGGGCGAAACGGAGTCTAGTGTGGGTGGTGTGGGTCGATTCGCCGGCCAGGGAGACCCTTAGCAACGGCGTTGCCGCGGCCGCCCGCAACACAGTCATGGGGCCCGCCTGGGGCCAACCACCCCAGGAGGCTGCCCCACATGTTGCGCATAATCCTGATGTGGGATCGCCGCTCCGGGTGGTAACCGGTGTGGGGTGGCGGCGGCCTTGCATCAGGGGGGTTTGGGAGCCCTTCCGTCCGGCGGGTCGGCTCCGACCTAACCACACGGTTCTAGACAAAGCTAGCCCCTGCGCTTTGTCACTTACTGCTGCACCAAATGTCGCCCTGTCTTCACGCTTCTTCTTCAAAATCTACAATGGCAGTGCAACAAAAAAGAAATAAACGTTACACAGCGGCCCTAGGAAACCCCACAACTTCACATTTCGAGGTGGAGTTCACTAACGTCCGTGGACTCCATGCGAACCTCGATACCGTCCACCACCACCTTGAGACGGCACGGCCCGCTGTGATGTTCCTCACGGAGACACAAATACGCCGCCCTGACGACACGTCTTACCTGTGTTACCCCGGCTATGTCATCGAGGAACAATTTCGAGACAAAGCCGGGGTGTGCGTGTTCGTTAGGGCGGATGTTTGCTGCCGCCGGTTGCGCTGCCTAGAGAACCCCTCCAATTCCGTCCTTTGGCTGCACGTAGACCATGGCTCTATGAGCCAGATCTACGTGTGCGTCTACCGATCCCACACAGGGGATTCTGAGACAACAAAGCTCTTCCAGTACCTCAGCGAGACGGCTGATGAAGCGCAGGTGCGGTTCCCGAACGCTGACCTAGTGTTTCTGGGGGACTTCAATGGCCATCACATTGAATGGCTGGGGTCCCTCAAGACTGATCATGCGGGTAGAGCCGCCCATGCGTTCGCTCTCTCCCACGGTCTGACCCAGATGGTATGCGGGATCACCCGGATACCAGACAGGTCAGATCACGCGCCCGCTCTGCTGGATCTACTGCTGACGAGTCGCCCAGCCCAGTACAGTGTTTCGGTAGGAGCCCCACTGGGTAGTTCCGACCACTGTGTTGTTCACGCTGGCATGAAGGTGTCACCTCCTGCACGTCCTGTGCAAACGTCACGAAGACTATGGCACTACTCGTCAGCGGATTGGGACGGTCTACGCGATTATTTTGCGTCCGTCCCCTGGAGCCAGCGCTGCTTTGTAGGAAAGGCTCCTTCGGATAGTGCTTCTGCTATTGCTGGCGAGATCAGTTTAGGGATGGATTATTACATCCCTTTCACTGATGTCGCCAGTATCCGCAGAGCCCGTCCCTGGTTCGGGCGAGATTGTGCCAAAGCTGTTCGACAAAAACAGTCGGCATATCGCGCCTGGATCAGGGCCCGGGCTGTGCGCGACCCAAACGTGGGCCACCTCAAAGCAGCGTACAACCGGGCCACAAAGTCGAGTAAGAGGGCCTTTAAGAGAGCGGATGCCCAGCGCGTCGCGCAGCTTGGTCAGGAGCTCACTTCCCATCCCACGGGCAGCCGTGGATTCTGGCAACTGGCCAAAGCCGTGCAATCTAACTTTTGTCAGCCCTCGCTGCCACCGCTGCGTTACCCAGATGGAACACTGGCTCACAAAGCCCAAGAGAAAGCGGATATGCTCGCAGACCTCTTTGCGGCTAATTCCCGGGTCGACGACCGTGGCCTGCAGCCCCCCGCCATCGCCAACTGTGGCCACACAATGCCTGATATTGTTATCAGGCAATGTGATGTACGGGCAGTGCTGCGGTCACTCGACACGCGGAAAGCCAGTGGCCCTGACGGCATTCCGGCGGTGGTGCTACGAAAATGTGCAGCTGAGTTGTCTCCAGTATTAACGCGTCTGTACCGCCTGTCATACTCTTCAGGGCTCGTGCCGGAGGTCTGGAAGGAGGCGAACGTACAACCGATCCCCAAGAAAGGGGATCGGTCCGATCCAGGCAACTATCGACCCATAGCTGTCACCTCAGTCATTTGCAAGGTGCTTGAGCTCCTTATAAATAAGCAGCTCATGCAATTCCTAGAGGATCACTCGCTAATCAATGATCGACAATACGGCTTCAGGCCAAAGCGATCAACGGGTGATCTTCTGGCATTCGTAACGCATGTCTGGGGTGGGGCTATGGAAAGGCACGGCGAGTCCTTGGCTATTAGCCTGGACATCGCCAAAGCCTTCGATAGGGTCTGGCATGCTTCGCTCCTTTCCAAGCTTCCGGCATATGGTCTACCTCCTCAACTGTGCAGCTGGATTGCCAGCTTTTTAAACGAGCGCCGAGTGCGGGTCCTCTGCGATGGCCAGGCTTCTCGCTTCTTGCAAGTGAATGCCGGGGTACCGCAGGGGTCCGTACTATCACCAACTCTCTTTCTTCTGCATATCAATGATATGCTATCCCTCGGGAACATTCATTGCTATGCAGATGACAGCACACTGCACGGGAGTTACTCGGTTCGTCCGACGGCGGGGCGATCTGAGATTGAGGAGGAGAGACGACGACTCGTGGCTGATCTCGACCGTAACCTCGACAGTATCTCTCAATGGGGTACCGAGAACCTGGTCGAGTTCAATGCCCGCAAAACACAGGCGTGTGCATTTACTGCGAAGAAATCCCCTTTCCTTCCCCTACCCTCTCTTCAGAATGCATTATTACCAATGAAGGACAACCTTGATATCCTTGGCATAGACGTTCGTCGAGAGCTCAATAATAAAAACTACATCGAAAGATGTATAGGGCTAGCTTCGCGGAAACTAGGAATACTGAATAAGGTAAAGAGATTCTTTACACCGGACCAGAGGTGTCTGCTGTACAAGACGCAGATTAGACCCTGCGTCGAATACTGCTCTCACCTCTGGGACGGCTCCGCGAAGTATCTGCTGGACGCTCTCGACGCTATGCAGCGACGGGCTATCCGTATTATTGGTTGTCCGGAGGTAACGGGAAGCCTTGAGCCGCTAGCTCAGCGCCGAACAATAGCTTCCTTGGCCGCATTCTACCGTATTTACCACGGCGAGTGTTCTGAAGAGCTCTTCAATCTGATCCCACCCTCTTCCTTCCGATCCCGAACGACTCGTGCCGGGCAGAGATGCCACCCCCACACAGTGGATAGCATGTTCGCGAGAACCGAACGTTTTAAACGTTCGTTTCTCTGCCGAACGATAGTGGCCTGGAACGCCCTGCCTGTGCACGTGTTTCCTCCCACATATAATCCTGGGTTCTTTAAGCGGAGCGTGAAGAGGCACATCAGTAGGTCGTCAAGTTGAGGGCCACTCTCAATAGTAATGTGTGCTGTGAGAGTGGCCCACAATCGCTAGACGTCGTCACGACTTACCACCAGGCGGGCGGCGTCAATTTGGCGAGCCAAATATAAAAAAAAAAAAAAAAAAAAAAAAAAAGCAACACATTCAGCGATTCATTTTTATATTATAGAAGAATATTAACAGTTTTGTCGTTCTAAATTACCTCCAGAATAAAAGAGTACCTAAGTATTGTATCACATGTGTTAATTAAAAAAACCGTCTCGTATGTTCCAATTTTTGATTAAATCTTTTCACCACTTTATGTGTTTATAAGTGTAACAGACATCTGGGTACATTATGGTCAAAAACTTTCACATTTTTATAATATTTGTAGCTTGGCAAGTACTAAACAAAATAACCTCAAACACCACATTATCAAAACATCTACATAATATTTTAAAATTAAGTCATTGACACCAAAAAAGAAAGACCGTATGTAGTAAATATGGAATTATATTGTATGGAAATTATTGAAATTGACTGCCTTGAAATTGACTCGATATTCCGCCGATGTATACCTACCTAACCTACGCTTGTAGGGTAGGTAGGTATACATCGGCGGAATATCGAGTTTGTTTGACGAATGAACATTTCTGTGATCTACAAAATATTCGTGACAGGGTTGGGGTTATTCTTATGATATATTTTTTTGTATGAGAGCCCCCTTAAATATTTATTATATTATTTTTTTTAGTATTTGTTGTTATAGAGGCAACAGAAATACAATCATCTGTGGAAATTTCAACTTTCTAACTATCACAGTTCATGAGATACAGTCCAAGATAGAAGGATGGACGGACAGCAAAGTCTCAGTAATAGGGTTCCCCTTTTTACTCTTTGGGTACGGAACCTTAAAAACAGGCTTGGAGTGTTTAATAAGTGAGTTATCTGTCACAATACAAGTTAATGCTGCTAGTTAGTTTAAAACTAGATAGTATATTGTATGTAAATTAATATGAATGTGTTTTTTGGTACACTTTCTATAGAGTGCAGACATTCAGTCACCTGGATACATAACTAATATTGACAACACTCTAGGCATTACCCGCATGAAATAGTTTTCTCGCTAGCCAATCTTCTCAAAGTAGCCAATGTCGTATTCTCCATCATAAAATCCATACATCCATTGGAGCGGCCTTTACGGGTACTCCATAAAATAATAGAATGTGGACTGTGTGTAAATTGTTTACTGTTGTAATGTAAAAACTTAAAAAACGAATAAAGACGATATAATGGTCCCCGTGCAGCGAAGTGCAGGTAGCCAGATAATATACCCCCAACCACCGTAGTCTGTAGTTGCTATGTTAGATGCACCGCCATCAATCAATACAAACTTTGACATCTAATTAATATTATAAAGTGGAAAGATTTGATTGATTGCATGGAATATGTTCCGAAATAAAGGAGCCCATATTTAATTTTTTTACATTAATATAATAATGTTTTCTGTGGGAATTGGGAATGAGAAAATTATATCATGCAGGCAAAGACGCTGTAATCACCAATCATAAGAATAAAAAAAAAATTACCTGTAAGAACCTGCAAACAGTCTCCTGTTTCCACATCATACAAGTTGGCAGTTCGATCCCAAGAGGCAGTAATGACATGGTCACCTCCAGTTAACCAATCAGCGGCTACAACTACCCCTTGATGGCCTGAGAGCTCAGTTAGTGGAGTACGAAGGACCTCAGGCCGGTCGCTACCTTCTCCTAGGCTCTCTTCACCTCCACCTTCTAATTCTTCTTCTGAAGATTGACCACGCTGCAATAGATATATTATGGTATAGGATCAGCCTATATTACATGGGAACAACAAAGTTATGGGCGTATAATATCCCTCTGACTATGCCTTTGGATAAAATAACGCTGGGCAGCAGTCGAACCTACGGTCTTCCCTAACAAGGGGAATGATACAATGACGAAATATACATACATAAATATTTGAGAGACAGTAGAAACAAACTCATAGCTTTCAAATACAAAAATATAATACTAAGGACATTGTAAGTAAATATTGTATATATTTTTTAAGGTCTATATCCGGGCATCCCGGGTAGGGCAGACTTTGACCACTTATGCGGCCTACTTACAGGTAGATCCCAATTGACGGCAGCCTGCCAAACATGTGCTGTGTTATCACCACTGCTGGTGAGTGCTATGTCCCTTGATGGATGGAATCTGATCGAGTTGACAGAGCCAGAGTGGCCGGTGTACTGAAGGAGACACTTCCCCCAGTCTACACTCCATACACATGCTGTGTGATCTAGAACCGTTACAAATAGACTTAAGTCTTTCTAAAATTAAAAGTGAATAAGCACAGACCATGCATTATCAGGTCTTTATCCACAAAGGGACGACGACGAAGAGAGAAGACAGACGCATTCATAGCGACCAAATTTCGCCAGACAGTTTAGTGGTCTCACGAAATAAGGGGCGAGCCTATTGGTCCAGACACTTTGGATATTTTGCGAGAACTTAGTCTGCTTATCAGCAGGTGCACCGTATGCTCCTTTATATAACTTTGACCCTGAAGATGTTGACAGTGCAAGGAGCATCCCGAACAACGCGTGCCGGGCAGAGATGTCACCCTCATACCGTGGAAACCGTCTTCGCGAGAACCGAGCGTTTTAAACGATCGTTTCTCTGCCGAACGATGGTGGCTTGGAACGCCCTGCCTGCGCACGTGTTTCCTCCAACATATAACCCTGGGCTCTTTAAGCGAAGAGTGAAGAGGCACATTACTGGGTCGTCAAGTTGAGGGCCACTATCTATAGTATTCCTGTGTACTGTGAGAGTCGCCCTCAATTGCCAGACGTCGCCTCAGCTTACCATCAGGCGGGTGGCGTCAAATTGTCGATCTAAATATAAAAAAAAAAAAAAGAGCATCTTACCATATAATATTCATATATCAGGTGCATCTCCTTCTTCAGCTAGACCGATTTTCTTAATTTTGGTCTTAAATGATTTGTAGAAGTTCAGGGAAGGTTTTTTGTAGGCGGTAGGAAGTTGGCCGGGACAGCTAGTTTGCAATAAAAGTCAGAGTGACAGTGCAGTGTAAATGTACAATAGTTACCAGCAGATGCAGTGCCAATAAGGGCCTGTCCAGGTCTTGCAGATGTCACATCCCAAATGCCATCTTTATGTCCTGTGAATTCTCGAATTAGGTGACAGCTGTAAGTGGGCGCCTTGAAACTAGATACAATTTTGCTAGTCTGAACTCTCAGCTTGTGGGTTGCTTTGACTTTCTGTGAATTACTTTGGGTTACTGTGGAATAAACACAACTAAATTATTATATAAATAATTGGATATCATAAACTAAAAAAATAATAGAGGTAGGTTATAATATAGAATATATATAGATATTAAAATATTATTAGTCTTAATTATAAGGTCCATCTGTCTACATGGGTTTCAGGAGTGAGTTGTGAGTAGACTGTCCCAAAATTAAGTTGCGACACTAGTGTCATTGTCAACGCAGTGGATCTCCAGGAAGATTTTCTGTATATAATTTGTCAAGCAAAGCCGCAGGGCGTCCACAAGTCTATACAAATATTATAAAGAGGAAAGATTTTATTGTTTGTTTGTTGGAAGCTAATAGGCTCCGTAACTAATGATCCGATTTTGAAAATTCTTTCACTGATATGTAGCTACAGTATCCCTGAGTAAAATAGGCTAATTTTTATTCCGGTAATGTGTACCCACAGGAAAACAATGCAGTGATCAGCTAGTATATAATATACTAGCTGATCGCTGCAGCTCCTCCCAAGTGATTTAGTTTACTCGTTCCCGGTTCACGGGGGAACACATTACCGGGATAAAAAGTTGCCTATATTACTCAGGGTGACTGTAGCTTTACAATGGTGAAAGAATTTTTGGAATTGGCACAGTAGTTTTTGAGTTTATTCATTACAAACATACACACAAAAATACAAATCTTTCCTCTTTGTAATAGTAGTATAGAAAACAGATTAATCAGATAGCAACTGTCAACTCTACTATTTCTATCATACTTACATTGTACAACATCATAGGAAGATTTATCACCTTTGGATAAAATGTCAATCACAGAATTATATAATTTGGCTACAGACGGATTACAGAGCTTTGTCATATTTATCTCATGCCACAATAATTTATTACAAATGAAGCTAAATAAACCCATGATACTAATCACATGTTTTAAAATGTTTCACAAATAAGTTTAAATTTTCCAAAAACAAATCAATAATAGACATATCAGTAGTTGTCAAGATAAGATAGTAACAATTTTTTTAATGATACAAAAAACAAAGCGTACTTACATTTAACTTTTGAATTTTTACCAGTAACATCAAATTCAATATAATCTACATTCTGTTTGTCTCCTATACAACTCTCTCTCTCCAGTTTTTCACTTAGGATGTCCACTTTTTCTTGAACTATAACAAAATAATAATGTTCTAATAATAAATTTATTTTAGGTTTAAGGCATATTATATGATTTCAATGTATTAAAGTTTTCAATTTCACAATATTAATCGCTCGTCTGTTGCAATTGGGGTGTATTTAGAAGTATTTAAATGTTTCTTTCTTTCTACTGCAATATGCAGATAAGTTAATTAAGCGTATTCTTAATACAATGAATGAACAAGAAGTGAATTAGCATTTTATATTATTTACTTACGATTTAAATTTTCAGTGTAGAGAAGGTCAAACTCTTTTTCTATTTGCGCAAACAACTCGTGTAAACGAGACTTAAACACAGGTGGGATTGATGTTTCTGAATCTTCCATCTTAAGATAATTAGGCATGCCATCAGATCCTTCTGTGAGCGCCTGGAGTCTCCGCTTGCTGGATTTCATATTGTTAATCGGAAATAGCAGAACTACTGCTAAATACTTTTCACAACTTCACAGTTCACATAACTTGTAAACACATCTCGTGCACAGCTTAGAAAAGAAATAAGATGTGTAGCTTTATCTTATAGTTCATCCACTACAATGTAAGCATAATACTACTGTTTAGGATGTGTTTAATGGAAATAAAATGAAATTTAATCAAAATATGTATTGCACAGGGGTATAAATTGTTGCGACAAGGAAGTTTGAAGTTTCATATGTGTTTGACAGATTGGATTTTATTGGATTTGTCTGTGACGTATACTATTTCTGACATGGCTACCTAAACTTTGGCATTAAGCCATGTACATATTAAAAGTAATATCCGCCAAGATTTACAACTTGACTGATCCGAATAGGATTGAAGATTTGTGAGATTTTTATATCTGAAAACACAGATAAATTAACAACAATCTCTAAATTCAACTGTTTGGCCCCCAATATAAAAGTTTGGGGTCCCCGATTTTAGAAGATGGCTTTTCCACTATTATCAAGGAAAAAATTCAAAATATTGATCAGGTTATTGAAAGTCTATGTAATATCAGTATTCATTCCGCTTTCACTATTCTTCGTTTTTGTCTTTTCGTACCCAAATTTACACATGCCCTCCGTTCAGGACAATATTGGAAAAATGTAGAAATTTTGGGCAGACTAGACAACTTAATACAAAATCTTTGTGTATAATTTTAAATGTAAATATTAATGACCGAGCCTGGGTCCAAGCGTCTCTTCCAGTTCGCTTGGGCGGGCTAGGTCATTAATATTTACATTTAAAATTTTAGGCATGAGTCACAGATGTCAGTCTGCCAGCATTTCTGTCGTCGGTCCATAGCACCGAAGAATTAGTCAGGAAAATTTTGTCAAATATATTGATTGATTCCGAGGTGCGATGCAAGACCGATGCCATAAATGCTTGGAGGATCTCTTGCCCCGACACTGACCTGTCCTCACGCCCAGGCTCACAGCAACTGTGGGATTCACCGCTCCGTAAATTGAGAATTAATACACTAATTGACACTTTTGTCAATATTTCAGAGCGTGCACGCCTACTAGCTGTTGGAGAATGGGAGTCAGGGTTATGGATCCAGGCGCTCCCATCGCCCAACATCGGTACAATGTAGGACGACACAACTTGCCTTCGGCTGGGTACACCTTGTGTATATCCGCATCATTGCACCTGTGGAGTAGCCGTCGATAATCTGGGACACCGCGGCCTTTCTTGTAGCAGAAGCGCAGGTCGTATACCTCGGCACGCTATTCTAAACGACATAATTCGTAGGGCTCTTTCCACCGCAGGTCTTCCGGCCGTATGTAACCCAAAAGGTTTAGCACGAAGCGATGGAAAGAGACCGGACGGTATGTCGTTGCTACAGTGGAAGATAGGAAGGCCTTTGTTGTGGGACGCTACTTGCTTGACACCTTAGCACCTTCACACCTTCCAAGCACATCCGGATGTGCCAGCACTGCTGCTGCATCGGCTGAAGGCCTCAAATGGCGTAAATATGCTAACCTAGCAGGTGATTACATATTTGAGCCGTTTTAGGTTGAGACCCTGGGGTCATCGAGTCCGAGTGCTCGCCGCCTTTATAGAGACATTGCTAAACGCTTAATCGATGCTTCTCAGGATCAGAAGGCTGGCTATTTCCTGGCCCAAAAAATAAGTATCGCCATCCAACGTAGCAACACAGCCAGCATTCTGGAAACCTTCCCAGTCGGCAATGATGCGGTGGATTTTTTAAACGATATTTTGTAATGTAAATATTTTTAATATATAATTATTGTAATTCTTATTTTATTGTAAATAAATAACTTGACTGATCTGTTAATGTAGTCCCATGCGTGGGCATCGAAGCAATGTGATTAGCTCTGTTCGCAAAAAAATATTGGTATATTCCGGAATCGGCTAATGAAAGTTCGCAAGTCTCTGACTTAGCGCGGACATCCGATGAATTTGAACGGCCCTAACCTTACATAGAGTATTATGTAGTCTATGATGATCTTTCTACCAAAGAGTATATAATCACTACGATTACTTTCTACATTGATAATTGTCCATGGTTTTATAAAATGGCTGGTGAGTTGAGTAATTTATTTGAGCCGTGCCAACGTTCGTGATTTAATGTTTGTGTTTGGACATTATCATCATGCCGTTTTCAGATTTATACGCAAAATATAATTGTACCTATTGTCAAGAAGAAATTACTGGAGTTCGCGTGAAGTGCACAGAATGCATCGACTTTGATATTTGTTTGCAGGTAAGGAACTTCGATGCCATTTTTGTTTATATTTTTGGCGCAAATTTTTAAATTGTCAAGGCGGCAGTGTTAATCAAATTGTATTCTTTCAGTGTTTTTCTGCCGGTGCAGAAATTGGATCCCACAAAAATGACCACTCTTACCAGTTTATGGTTAGTTAAACTCAAAATTTTATGATTTTAAACAAGTTGTTGATATTTTCATGCCAATTATTAATAGTAATGCAAAATCTTTGTTTTGAAGGATTCCGGTGCATTTGGAATATTTTTGGGTCGAAGTAGTTGGTCAGCTAATGAGGAAGTTAGATTGCTAGATGCTATAGAACAGTTTGGTTTTGGAAATTGGGAAGATATATCCAAACATATAGAAACCAGAACACCCGAAGGTAAGTTGGATTAGATGTACTTATTGCGAAGGTCTTTAGTTGTATAGTTTTTTTCTAGCACCTAATGTCTAAATGTCTTCAGCCTTTAAATATAAATATTTGGAAATAAATTTTAAGGGAACTCTTCACTTTCAAACACATACAATATACTTGTATCTGCCTTCACCCTGGTTATAAATTCAATCAGCTTTGATAGCAGTGGAAGCCTTGTGGGTTTTCTAGATCTAAATAAAAGGGGTAACTTTAGTCGGGAAAACCTTAAATAACACATTTAATAATAACAATTTTAAGTAGTTTTATTTTACTGCTTAATCCGATAGATAATACAAGCTTGCATCAATTTGTTTCATTTTTCTCAGCCAGTTTCTGCATGTCCCAACAATCGAACCAATCTTTCAGTTTTTCTCACCAACTTAATATCACTTTTCATTTTCAGAAGCCAAAGATGAGTATATCAATAGGTATTTAGAAGGAAGTATTGGCAGAGCAACATGGGGGAATGTAGAAAGTACTAGTCGTCCTTCTCTGCACTGTGCAGACCAAGATGAAGGACCTTTAGGTCCCAGTGCTGTGTCTCGTTTACCACATCTTGCTGTTACTTCCGATGAGGCAACTCAACTAAGTTATATGCCAAATAGAGATGATTTTGAAAGGGTAAGTAAAGTTTTATTAATTTAGTTAGATGATAAATAATAAAATGATTAAAGCTTATTATACTAAGCACTCCCTGGATTCACCGTTTGGGCACCAGTCCATAGTGTGATAAAGTGGGGTATTCCCCACTTTATTTATTAGGATACCTATACCATTAATTAATACTATATTCTGAGGATAAAAGCAGAATTTTAGCTCCAAGTTTGCTAGGAGGTTTACCTACAAGTTTACAAGCAGAAAACAGTCTGTAGTATTGAGGTTCCCATGCAAATAAATGAACCAAAAGCTCTAGTTTGAAATTACAATAGCTACTTATCTACAACAATCTTTCAATTTTGGTCACAGGAGCATGATCATGAAGCAGAACAGTTAATATCGACACTATCAGTAAATCCCGAGGATGATGAATTAGATATTGGTGAGTAGTTACTATTACACCTATAAAGTACACACTATTAAATACTACAAAATAGTTATTAAAAATATTCAAAGTGCCTACATAACTTCTATAAAAAAAAAATATTTCCAGTTGTATAAGCCACTCAGATTTGGTTATTGTGACTACCGATTTTTGCAAATCATTGATTGAGTAAAGTCTACGCTGGTTGTGCTAGGTCGGTTGGTGGATTGTGACATTAAATGCAACGGGTCTAATAAAGTAGTTTTTAATGTATTAAACTGTTTTTACAGCACTGAAGCTATCAGAAGTCGATATATACACAAGGCGGTTACGCGAACGAACCAGAAGAAAGCGATTAGTGCGTGATTATCAGCTCGTTTCAGTGTTCTTCAATAACCAGAGAAACAAGCAGAAAACTCTAGGAAAACTTGCCAAAGAAAAAAAGTAAGATGATTTTTTTTGCAATATACATTTGAACAAAAGAGTTTGTGTAGGTAGAGTGTAGACGATAGTTTCTGGGGAGGTAGTGCAGTGGTTGAATATTAGAATTTCAATCATTGGAACATACGCCTAAGATTGTGGTGCCTATGTCGGATCAAATATTTCGATGGACCAATTCGTGATTTACTGATAATATACTAAAACAAGCTTGGACTGAAGCAGAGATTCTATTTAATTAGTGGTATGTCACATCTGTCTTAGCTGTTGGTATTTTGACTGTATTACAGACTGTAATTCAAACCAAAAAACAAAAAACCACTCCGTAACTTACAGAGTGGTTTTGGATCTTCTATTATGCCCAGGAACGGTTTGCCCCCTATTAAATGGGACCAATAAAATTACGGGTAAAGTATAGGTGTACTCTTTGGGGATTTAGTGTGATGATATTATGTATTAATTGAAGTTGAAGACTCAGGCTATCATAGTTGGCAGCCCCTAGTTCATATCTCGCCTGGACAGTTCACAGCTGCCCCAAGTTAATTTCAATGGTACCCCTATCAAAATTAGTGACACTGAAGAACCTGGGCATATACATGGACAATACTTTTTCTTGGGATCATCAGCAGTCAGCTACAAGAAGTTGGGCGGAGAGTATTTGCATCTGCGGGGTCACTTCGCAGGCTTAGAATGTTGCTACCGATTTCCGCTAAAATTGCGCTGGCACAATCTCTAATGCTTCCATTACTTGATTACGCTGACGTCAGCTATCTTGATCTCACCGAGGAGCAACTAGATAAGCTTGAGCGTCTCCAAAATATTTGTATTAGATTCATATATCCAAATAAATTCCATCTGATTGACATTAACATGTATTTAGAAAATAAATTGTTATTGACGGAAGATAAATTCTATTTGAATATATATTTTAAGAGACAGATAGCATCTTCGCTATCATATTTTATTAGTTATTCAGCCAAAAACTTGGCTAAACAATCTGCTTTTATTCAGCAGAAAAGTGACAATGTTTGTCTTGTGACCTTGGAATCTGTTCCAAAAAAGGGTGACAATAATTTAAACTTAGCTGTAGGACAATAGAGGAAATCCCTAGCAAATTAAATTTAAGGACAAAGGAAAAGTCCATGTTCATGAATATTATTCATCAAAATATTGAAGGCTTTTCTGGCAAAGAGTTAGAACTAGAATTATTTTTAAATGAAAAACGTATCCATGTACTTTGTTTAACTGACCACTGGTTAAAAAAACATGAACTCTTAGTTAATATTGATAATTATAAAATCATTAGTGCGTTTACTAGAGATTCCGCTATAAGAGGTGGGTCTCTCATTTTAATTAATGACAAATTAAAATCAAAAGACCGAAAAGACGTAGTAGCACTCACAAGTGAGCGAAATATTGAACTATCATGTGCAGAGCTAGAACAATATATTATTATTAGCGTCTATAGACCTCCTTCTGGAGATTACTACCTGTTTGAGTCCATTATGGAGGAAGCCTTAAAAAAGGTATGTAAATGTAAGAAGACTATGGTTGTATGTGGCGATTTTAATATTAATATTTTAGAAAACTCTCAGAGGTCGCTAAGGTTCCTCAACCATTTTAAATCTTTTAACTTACAAAATCTTTTTTGTGAACCAACTTGCACCACAGCCACATCAGCTACCTGCTTAGATAATATTTTTTCTAGCAGCGATGTAGATGAGAAATCTATAATACATTTTATAAATTCAGATCCTGCATGATCTGAATTTATAAAATGTCAGTTAGCTAGATTTAAGTACCAACATGTTCCATTATCAAAAAATATTGTTTGTAGACCAGTCACAACTTATAGATTTAAAAATTTAAAGAAAACATTAAGAATAAAGTACCTCTTTTGGAGTTGAATAATGATAAAAACCCGAATGATCATTACGGAGATTTGTTCGGAGTAATCAAATACGAATGTGATAACATTTTCACTAAAAAAACAATAAATGTAAATCAATTCAAAATTAAATTTAGTGATTGGGCTACGCCTGGAATCTATAAAAGTAGAAGGAAATTATATGAATTATACGAGACAAAGGCATCTACTAATGAGCCACAAGTAATTGAACAGATTAAAAAGTACTCCAAACTATTAAAAAAAAGTATGTTCAACAGCTAAATCTAATTATATACGGGCTAAAATTTAAAAATCTGATAATAAAACGAAGGCAATATGGAATGTTATTAACAAAGAAACTTGTAAAGCAAGGTCACGTGATCGATCCTTCGAGTTAAAAATAGATGATAAACATATTAAAACTGATTCTGAAGTGGCCAATGCATTTGAATCTTTTTTCACAAATGTTCCAATCACCACTACCAATAAGTTAAATTCGTCAAAAAACGTAGTCAATTCTCTTCTTAAATCTAGTGTTGATAAATGTAGAATTAACTTTGATTTTCAGTATATTGACTCTGTCACTATACTTAAAACTTTTAAACAACTAAATATAAAAAAATACCGAGGATCTTTGGGGCATTTCAACTAATATAATAAAATCAATAGTGCCCGCTATAGCGCCTCACCTTGCATTCATATTCAATAAAGTAAAATAAATAAAATAGTATAGATGAAAATCAGTTTCCTAATCTTATGAAGTACAGTAAAATCATTCCTTTATTTAAAGCAGGAGACAAAAGTAATCCTTCAAATTTTCGACCTATTTCCATACTCCCAACCCTCAGTAAAATTTTTGAAAAAATAATATTTAATCAATTGCTTTCACATTTTACAGACAATAAGTTACTTCATAACAAACAGTTTGGTTTCACTAAAGGCAGGAACACAACGGATGCAGGAGTTGCACTTGTGAAACATATATTTGATGCTTGGGAGGAAAAGCAGGATGCCATTGGTATATTTTGTGATCTATCAAAAGCTTTTGATTGTGTTGATCATGAGACTTTGCTACTAAAATTAGGTTATTATGGTGTTTCGAACAGCTCACTTGGCTTACTCGAGTCTTACCTCACTGGTAGAGTACAAAAAGTAAACATTAATGGCACCGACTCTTCTGGCGCCTCATTAGTCATGGGAGTACCCCAGGGCTCGATATTAGGACCCCTTTTATTCTTAGTATACGTAAACGATCTTCCTTATTTCACTAAAAATCTTTGTGAGATAGTATTATTTGCTGATGACACATCATTAATTTTTAAAAGTGATAGACAAAAAGTAGCACTTCGAAAATATTGCATTGGTTCACAAGTAACAACTTGCTGCTCAATGCGAAGAAAACAAAATGTGTAAAATTTACTATGCCCAATGTTAGACAGGTGGATACTCATATTACTATGAATAATGAATTAGTTCAAATAGTCAATACCACAGTTTTTCTTGGGATAACTCTAGATAGTAAACTACAATGGGGTCCTCATATCACAGCCTTGGCAGGAAGACTTAGCTCAGCTGCCTATGCGGTTATATAGAAAGATAAGGTCACTGACTGACGAAAAATCGGCACGATTAGTTTATTTTAGCTACTTTCATAGCGTTATGTCATATGGTCTGCTGCTGTGGGGCTCAACTGCCGATATTGAGACAATATTCATATTACAGAAACGAGCTATACGAGCAATCTATAGACTCAGACCCCGTGACTCGCTGAAAGAACTATTTAAAGAAATTAATATTTTAACAGTTGCTTCTCAATATGTTTACGACAACATCTTATATGTACGGAAGAACATAGATCTCTTCAAAAAAAATTCCGATAACCATAATTTTAATACAAGAAATAAAAATAAACTGGCAATGACAAAAATTAGACTTCATAAAGTTGGTAATTCGTTTGTAGGCAAATGTATAAAAATTTATAATAAAATTCCTCAGGATTTGGTAGACATGCCTCTTAATAAGTTTAAAATAGTAGTTAAAAAATGTTTGATGATGAAAGGCTACTATAATGTAGACGAATATCTTAATGATAAAAATGCACCCTAATCTTCTGTTGTTGGCCACTCGTATAATACAATATAAACTAATTGTAACAATGTAAACAAAACAATATTAAAAAAGAAAATGGATAATCTACCTGAGTTTCTTGCTGGTATCTTCTCAGGAGAAGCAACTTACCGAACCAGCGAAAGAATCATTTTCTAATGGTTATTTATGTACTTACTTAATTTAGTATTTTTATAATATTACTTGACAAAATTGGAAAATTTTGACATTCATATGTGATATTTATGTGCCTAAACTGAATAAATGAAATTGATTCTTGATTCTTTGATTCTTTGATATTTGGCTTACGCAAATATGATCATGTATCTGATTTCCGTGAAAAACTGAAGTGGCTCCCAATTCGCCTTCGACGGAATACTCATATCCTTTCTCTATTATACAGTGTACTGTTAAATCCTTCTACTCCCCAATATCTTAAAGAACGATTTAAATTCCTTCATGACACACATTCAGGTCTTAGAGGTCACCGGAAAATTTAATACTGGAGATGTCTATGCACTCCACGCGTTTCGCTGACACATCTTTTACGGTCCAAGCAGTCCGCCTCTGGAACGCTCATCCGTCACATGTAAGGCGTGCACAGACACTTGGATCGTTCAAACTTTTGACTAAAGAATACAGAGACTTGGGATGGCACTCGCTTCGCTCCCTTAACATACTATATCTATGAAAGAATATTATCTTTCCATCTGTAGCTAGAACTGTCATTAAAACTGTACTTATTTTATATATTGTATTCATATTTTTGTATTTAATAATTATAAGTAGGTTACTATTTAATTATTTTATTCATCGGATTTTTCGCAAACCATTCTTTCTCTCATCTTTGTTTTTTTTCTCCCCACCTTTGTTTTATCTATTACTTAAGTTATTTATATATTGTACACTACCCACATTATATCGCATACATCTCTCTCCATCCAAAGGTGATCGCTTATTAGCGATAAGGCCGCCCTTTGTACATTAATTTTAAGGCATGTATGTTAATATGTTACTATTTATTGCTTGTGTACGATGTACAATAAAGAGTACCTACTTATCTTATCTTATCTTATTAATGTAATGAATACTAATTAATGTTACTTCCAGGGTCACATAAATCCCACAATCAAATTATTTGCTTGTATTGAAATTGATTGATTTTTTTTCAGAGAATTCACAGAACGTCTCCGATGGACGTCACAGTTCTACGGTCGTAGCGAGCAAGCCGGTGTCGTAGCCGGGTTATGGCGCGAACGCGAGCTTCGGGTACGACTGGCCGAGTTACACCGGTACCGACTGGCCGGCGTTACCCGACTAGAGGAGTGTGCACACTACGACCAGCATGCCGCTCATAGACGACATCCAGCGGCTTCACACGTCGACGTGAGAATGCGACTACTGGTACTGCCTGCTTTGCCATTGCTGTCTACTTAACGCCAAACTGATTGAATCAATGAAGTTTTATAAAGGTCTTAATTGAGATACTTGACCTAATTTGTTTTGGGTTCATTTAAATGTGGGTGCGTGCCCGCGTGGGCCCGGAATGGCACTATAACGGTCTAACCCTTTTTTTTGGTATATCGTTGGTTGAATATGTCAATCAATTTAAAGTCAATGTTCCCATGCTCCTCCGGCACTAAAACTAAAGTTCTCTTTTGTATAATAATTTTACAAAATGAATCACAATAACTATAGGCTTGGGCTGGACTTGAACCAGCGACTGGTCCCTTTCCAGGAGAAACGTTCTACAAAGTGACGAAGACATCATTAACCCAAGCTTATTTTTATCGATACCAGTTTCGGTGAATTTCTCGATATAACAGATAATTTTTCAATCTCCTCGTTGAATTAAAAATGTTCTTTAAATGTTTAAGAATTTTGCTTTAAAATGATCAATATGCATCTGTAGGTTTGGATAATGTGAATGCCATAATTTTCAACATTAAAAGGTAACCTAAATGAGTTTGAATTAAATAAACTAAAGCATTTCTGATGGCGATTACTTGTTAAATAAGACTTCTAGTTTGAATCCATTTCAATACCTATATTTTAAACCGAATTCTATTGAAACTAAGTTAAATTGTTTTACATGTGGGGTGGTTATCCAATACAATACAATATTGTTATGCGTCGATGAATTTGGCGTTAGGTTAGATATTTTCATTGCCCATAAAACATTTTACATAAAAAAATTACACCAATCATTACATTTCGATTTATTTTTCAATAACGTTATTTGGTTATTGATTTATTTAAAAAACTTCAAGTTCTTTCTACATTACTGTCATGATCATGCATGGCATTGACATTTCATGCTTCTTGGATTCATGCTTATGCTTAGAGCGTGGTTTCGAGTAGTTTATGGTTTGCATGGACTGGATATTATGTACATTCAAGTAGTTGGCTACGTAATTACGTGTCTTTCAAATAAATAATCTCTAATATCATACTAAAATTTTGCACAAAGATATTTTATGACAAGTAAATTCTTGTGAGAAACGTATGACAATTAAAATTTGGTAGCAAATCTTAATCAGACTACTTTATTGAGCCTTGTTATATAGAGATTTGGGAAATTGTCATAAAAATTGTTCGAATTTTGTTCTTCTTACTACCGATGTGATTCCACTTCTGATACTAGAAATATTACTAGACAGAATTTGCAGGATCACTGTCTAATTTTGATTGCTGGTATTAAAAAATATCATAAATGGGTTGGATTTCTATGAATATTCTTTGAATAAATGGACATTTCTTTTACTAATTTTACGGAAGATTTTATGTAGCGACTAGCTTTTTTTACGAATTACGTAGTCTATGTACATTCAACATCTGATATTGGTGTAAGTACTAATAGTTGGTAGCGCATCGTGTGGTTTTGTGTTTGATCCCGTATAACAATTGTTTTCGCCAGGGCAGCAGTGGGTGCCTGGAAACCAACCAGACAAAAGAAACGCTGAACACAACGCAGCAGCTAAGAAAAAGGTTTTTGATCATTTATATTGTTACTTTTCATTGGGTCAAATGGCAACAGGCTTAGTGGCATGACAGTAAAAAAAAACAGACAGACACAGACACTACCTGAGTTCGTTATTGATAGTCATTTTTGATATGGTGTAGTCTAATTCTGTATGACAGCAGTTCACCAAATAAACATTGCCTGATGTTACTCAGGGATAATACACCCATTCTTACTGTGCAACCATTTTTGAAATAGGTCAAGAAATTTTCGAGTTTATTCGTTAGGCACTAGCTGATTACAGTGACTCCGCCCGCGTAATTTCGATATTTCATTCGTAATTCTCGCGGGAACCAACACCAATGTATCTACATAAGTGACATAATTATCAAACTCTGTTCAATAGTTACGTGTAGCCTATTTAATACATACAAAAAATATTTCCACCTTATAATACTAGTATGTTTAATTGCAGAGAAAGCGAAAGCGTCTCAAGTTCCACCAGCCCAAGGTGCACACGGGACGCAAGTACCGCATGTGGATGCTGCAGAAAGAGCTCATGCAACGGCGCCTGCTCGACGCATCTACTGAATAGTAATGAAATACAAGTACGTCTTACTACTTATTTGGGTCCAATTACGTTAAGTAATGCCACTGAGTTGAGAAAAAAATATAAACAAAGCTTCACGAGTTTAAAAAAAATATCCGATTCCCTATTCTAATCTCTGTTAGACGTGGATGATTCGTTGGAAGAGTCCGAATCAAACGTGACAGAACTATATATTCTATCATGTTGACAAATGGTTGACAACTACGGTACTAAATGTTTTTCCTGTACCATGAAACACGCAACGGCAGCTCTCGTCGTTCTGTCTCAACGCAATAACATGGTCCTACACCATTTTGTATGAAAACGCATAGGTACTTAGTTGGTTTCACACTACCCACATTTTATCGTTGCACGCAACGATGTGGTTGGTATCGACTTAAATCGCAACGACATCGCAATCACCATCGACTTCATCTCGATATTTTTATTTACTACCTACAAAACTGCAAAAATCTCTGATGACACTATTCACACGTGACCGCTTTTTGTCGACGTGTGCTTGGAGCTTCGTCTAGACTGCCCGGACTGTAGGTTATTATGTGGACGTAGGCATGATCATAATCACGTTGGAGCAATGATAATGCTGGAATAAAGGACGTGTTTTCAGTAGTGTAGCGGTTAAGATATTCCCCTTGTTACGAAAAAATGCGGGTACGAATCTTGCCTGAGACAGTTGTATAGAAAAGTACGATGTTAGCGTCAAAAAGGCTTTTAAAATTTAATTCACAGGACGAATTAATTTGTAGAAAAAGTAATATTATACGGGCGTATTTATGTGTGCGTTCGCAAAAGTTTTTTTGGAAAGCTTTATTAAATCTGTATTTTACTTACGCTGTCGATATCAATATGGTTTCATGCCAATATTATTAAATAATATATATATTTACCATACGACATGAAACAGTAAGTTTTTATCTCTCCAGTTGTGCACAGCCCTATCGCTGCCAGCCGCTCAGTACGTAACTATGAAAGGCGTGTTGTTACGTCGGGCTCCCACCTCAGACTGTGACGTAGACGTCGCTGTACGTCACTACCTGCACTCCGCCGGATGGATACGTAACTAAACTTGTCTATGGTCTGTATTGACTGAATATATAAATTCAGGCCATAAACAAAAAAAAACTTAATGTGTCAGGGACTTGGCGCGCTGTCTAATAAGTTTTTTTTGTCACTCGGCATGTAACCTAAATTTAATTAAACTACGAGTACATAATATTTGGTATTGTTAATTAATTGACAATGCCCGCGATTTTGCTTGTCTGGAATAGTTCCTCGTTATTTATTTTTTAAATTAATTCATTTCATTTATTTGTAAAATTTAATGTCATTTTTATATAAATAATCAGAGACAACTAGCCAAATGTATTAGACAGTGCGTTGATATTAATATGGCATTAAAAAAAATTAACTATGTATATTTGTCCTTTCGACGGTTGTGATACAGGACTTCGATAATTTTCCATAATTTAACATAATGTTATTATAATATTTGTTGATAGTTTTCTAGAATAAACTTCTGAATATAAATGTTAAGAATAATAGATTGCAAATTACTGTTTATTCAACTGTAACTGTATAATAAAATTGTTTTCTGTCGTCATTCAAGGTCATTGTAAAGGCCAGCACACCATATATTGGCCGTACAATGTAATCTCATCTGTAGGTATCGGTAGTAAGGCACAAATACAATAAAAACGACGTACGTTAAGCAATCGTATTCAGAAGTTATAAAATGCAGGTTTTTGGTGCTTAATCTGATTTAGAAAAGGTAAAATTTCCTGAGATTGACACGATTTACTGTCAATACATTATTTGCGAAGTTTAAGGTGCTATCTCGAGAATAAAGTTATTTTCTGATCATTTGATTCGTTTCATATAGGCGTCTAGTAAAGGTTAATTATTTCACAAAAGCAATACAGAGCAAAAATATCCTCTATAGAAATTAAATAAAACAAGTCTAATACACTACATTGTCATATATTTTTTTTAATTATACATTTGCATATAATCTGTCTCTCCACAAGATTGCAATTTAATTTCAAAATAGCACCTTAAACACTTTTGTGTAAAACTGCTCTTATAGAGTACTGTATATATATTTGAATAGCAATTTCATTGTAAATAATAATGATTTTCTTGGTATTTAAAATCTAGCAGCGCGGTGGTGCAGTGGTATATGTATGCGACTGCCGGTCCCGAGGTCCAGGGTTCGATTGCCAGGTCGAATTCAATATTTGTATAATCCACAAATGTTTATTTCGGAGTTTGGGTATATTGTATGTCCCACCCGCGTCTGGCCAGCGTGGTATATGTAGGCTGAACTCTCCCCTCTATAGGGGGGAGTTCAGCCTACATATACCTAGGCTGAACTCCCCCCTATAGAGGGGAGAGTTTGCGACTCATATGTTCTTGGGCTTGATAGTTGGATTCTTGGGCTTCTGACCCACAAATCATTTAGTTACAAAAATGTATGTATGGTAAGGTTAGTTCAAGATTGGTGTGCAACATTATTAATAAGTCGAGAAAGACTTATTCGTGGGGTATAATGTACCAATGACAGATGGGCTACGATTGACGTAATTGTAGACCTGAGTCTAGGTATTAGACTTATGTGAAGTTATGTTACCTAATCTTATAGATGTTTGTATATTTTATCTCAATGTTGTCTTTTATTTTTGTTGCCATAGCAACTAAAATGCTGTACCTTTGGACCCAAACGTACGCCGATAGTTAATTTATTAGGTACATAATTATAGTAAATTATAAACGGTTCTGCACAATACGAATTAGTATTCTTTATTTAAAAATATCCAGGGGAAGTACCTGATTATCCTCATGGCTTAACCAAACTAGTATTAGGTTTTAGATTAATGTTTTTCTTAATATTTTGGCAATGGCAACACTCATATTTTCGTCCTTATAATACTAGCCCCAATTAAAAAAAAATAGGTAGATATAATCCAGGTTTTAAAGGGTATGACTTAGGTTATTTATTTTAAAGCGTAAAAAATGCTTTTTGTTAATAGATCTTTACACAGGGCATTGCTACCAGAGCACAAAAAGTTAGGTATGCATAATTGAGTAGTAAATTACAAGTAATCATTTGTATGTTGTTTGTGAACTGACTGAAAAAAATCTTCATTGTAAGTACTTCAATATAAACTTACTTGCATGACCAAATAGTCCTCATGTAAATTTAGAAATAGTATTTGAGCCGAAGGTCCTTTGAAACTGCTAAAATGCTAACTGTTCACAAATTCCAATAGGAATAGTAGAATTTTAGGTATTCTCCGTGTATTATTAAACTAATTTATGGCTTATTTCACGAAGTCCTTTTGGCTGCCGATCCTACGTTTATTAGTAATGTTGACATCACTTTGTAGTCGAAACTGGCTCGGACCAAAAGCCCTGAAACATAGAGCTCCTCAAGTAACCGTACTGAAAACAATCGTAGTCAAACGAACTTCGTCAAAGGGCCATTGCAAGTCTTTCATACAAGTATGACATCACATTTACAAGTTGTATGCTTAGATCAAAAATACTATATAGATATTGGATTCAGTACAAATACAACGGGGAATCTTGGCACTCCAATACTATATAAGTAATTATTACGAATACCATCTATAAAATAAACAAGATTGTACATTTACATTGATGGTTGACATAGAAATAATTCGTAATAATTAATACAGGCGCATCAATGTACAGCGCCGTTGTCGCATCCCTCGAGAGTCGGCAAGCGGAATAGGGACTTAGTACGGAAGCGGCTGAAGCGCGCAGGTGTGCAATTTTCGATAGTGGACCGAGGTGAAGTGGGTCTCTAGGTAATTAGGTAATAAATCTAGGTAATTTTTGATCTAAGCAACCTTATGCAAATGTGACACTTGTATTCAATTATTAGCGCTCTTAGAAATATATAATAAAATATGGATGGACGGTAATGTGCATCTTAGTATGAATTTGTATACCTTATTGGCAGAGATGTTTGCTGCATATTTATGTCTGATTGAAGTGTTTTATAAATACAAGTTGTATATCGAAGTCCAATGTTACTTAACTGTCTATTAGTTGTATGTAACAATGGCTGTGCTAGTTTTTAATATAAATATATTTGTGTAAATTGTTTCCTTATGGTGTGAGAATTAGTGATTCTTTACATAGAGTATTTACTATAGACTAAAGACACATTTTTTGTGACGCCCCTATATTGCTCTCAACAGTTCCTATGTTGGATTGATGATTCAAAATAGCAAAAATATGTAAGCGCCTATATATATTTATAACAATTCTACATTTTCACAATATGACTGCCACGTTGGCTCAGTGGTATGAGTATACGACTGCCGTCTCTGAGATCGTAGGTTCGATTCCGGGTCGAATTTGTGTTATCCACAAATGTTTGTTTCGGAGTTTTGGTATTTTCTATGTATAATACGTATGTATTTAGAAATATATAAGTATGTTTATCAGTCGTCTAGATCCCATAGCACAAGCTTATATTAGCTTAATTTGGGCTAGATGACGTTGTGTTAGAATGTGCAAACATATTTATTTATTTATTTAATTTTCACCTAATCTGATGTAAAAACGGGAATTGTCGTGATAACATCAAAGATACGGTATCTATCTTGATATTCAGTTTCATTCCATTAACAGTTCCATTAATGGTCCCAACGGGATTTCCGATTCCTTATATTAATATTTTCATCGATTAATTAAATATCTCGTCCCGGATCGAACCTGGCGCACAAGTGCCCAGAACACTAGCCGCGTTACCTCGCTTTATGGCGATGACCAATTTTTGCACCAGGTGCACCCCGGAGCGAGTCACCTGTTTCCTTACAATCTATTGCCTATCTCCCTAACAATAAATATCAAATTAGTGAGTTACGTTTCTTTCCTATGAATTTTCGTTTAGTGGCATCACAAAAAAATATGTTATGTATATTTGTAATAATGTCTAATATTCTTCATATAATAGGGGTAGGAGAAAAAAACTGTTACGGTATTATTAATTTCTGGTATTGTGTGAGGGTGAGACGATTAACATGATCTCTGCAATATATTTGTGTATCTGCATTTTATATAGTTTATTTATTAAAGGACATAGTCATCTCCGAATGATTCCAAATAGTATGATTAGTTAGTTAAGCAGTTATTGGAGGGATATTATGTAGTTTGTTTATTTGCAGAATGTTATGTATATGGATGATGGCAAACGGGAGTCATTTTGATTTATTTCGGTATTTAAATTGTAGTTTTATGTTAAGCTAGCAGACTTGTTGATATTTAAGCGCTATATTTCAATTTACGTGAATATTTTCGTAATTCTTGACAGACTTATCTTAATTACGAATTGTCAATATCCCGAAGATCTATCAATATTCTAACTCATCTACTTACTAACTTTTTCTGGCTGAATTATCCAAGTCAATTCAGTTGTTCGGAAGCTATACGCGTACATAGAATTTCGGTGATTAATTTTTATTTACACAGATTTACGTATCAGACAACTCGCATTGACAACTATAACAAATTTAACGTGAATTTACGTGAATTAGCGTCTTGCAAAACTACCCTCGTTTGAGCTCAGACTGTAAGTGGGATAATAGAATAAGTCCAAGGTAAAATTAATGAAAGTAAAGGTATTAATTTACCCGTAGTCTTAGGGTCCGTGTCCATCGATCGAGAGTCACGTTTTCCCGAACGTTAGAAAAAGATCCAACGCGATTCCTTTTTTTTTTTTTTTTTTTTTTTATATTTGGTTCGCCAAATTGACGCCGCCCGCCTGGTGGTAAGTCGTGACGACGTCTAGCGATTGTGGGCCACTCTCACAGCACACATTACTATTGAGAGTGGCCCTCAACTTGACGACCTACTGATGTGCCTCTTCACGCTCCGCTTAAAGAACCCAGGATTATATGTGGGAGGAAACACGTGCACAGGCAGGGCGTTCCAGGCCACTATCGTTCGGCAGAGAAACGACCGTTTAAAACGTTCGGTTCTCGCGAACATGCTATCCACTGTGTGGGGGTGGCATCTCTGCCCGGCACGAGTCGTTCGGGATCCTCCGCTAGTGGAGACGGTTCCTTAGTATATTATTACCTAGTAGTAATTTTAGGGTATTTATTAACTGCATTAACTGTTTTGGCTCAAATGTACATAAGATATGAAGTACAACTCGATATTGTAATTATGATTTATAATGTAATTAAATGAAATACATTTTAGAAACTTAGTTATTTTTTTATTCTTTCACGATTGTCACTAATAACATAACGGATAATCTAAACGGGACATGGGGAATACATGTTCATATGTCGGAGTCTAATTGGCAGGTTCCTGAATCTGTAAGTAGCGACAAACTCATTGGCGGGTTTCGGATCTGCCAATCAGATTCTCGCGATTAATAACAATAATTTGTGATAATTTAAAAGGTACGATAACGTATTGCTCCCCGCAATAAGGTACACCTTTCACGATTAAGTTCTTTTCAGATATCACTTTAGTTTATTTGTCGGTATTGGCATGTTTTCCAAGGCGGCGGGCGCAGGTCTATTTCTAAACCATTCGTGTCTTAGTGCCTGAAATAAAATCGAAAAAGTAAGTAATACAAGGGATAATCGACTCCAAGATAGTTAGGAATGTGATTCGAGACTCACTTCGCACTCTCAACCTAGTGGCTGAGGAGATCGATATCTTTGGTTGTTCGCTGAGTGAGTTCACGAGAGTCACAATGCATGTAATTTGTTACAAATAGGTTAGTTTTTAATTTAAATATAATAATATAATGCTGTCACCACACTACCGCATTGGGTTGTCTGTAAATATAGATGTAGTTCTTGATGAAATAAATAAATAAAATAAATAATTAGCGGCGCGAACCGAAAAATGCACCAGTCACCAGGTGAGGGATTGAACTGGAATCTTTCTCTTAGAAGAACGCTTTAACTATTCAGCCACCGCATGACTTGGGAGAACTGTTGAATTTCAGACAGACAGACACATATCACGGCTTTATCCCCGGAGACCCCTCCAGGGTCTGTCACCCCCGGTCTGTCACCAGGTTTGGTCCCACGTAATAGGGGGCAAGCCCATTGCCGTTACCGGTCACCATAGAAAAACCAACAACTCTACCTGTTTAGCCGATATTCTTCTATCAGCGTCATACATAATAAAGGATTTGATTAGATTTGTAGCGACAGGCTCCATCCCAGGCAAAAGTTCCGACCAGGGCGTTGGAGCCGATTCTGGGAAGGTTATTTTGTGAAAATCTGGCAAGTCAGCGTGACCAGGCCAAGATTCTTCAGTAGGCGAGCCAAGATGCTGCAGTACTATTGCCAGCTGTTCAATATCTGATTCTCCCTAGTAAAGAAAAAATTAAGTTGGTAAGTATCTATTATTATTATTATACCATTGCACTGTTTAATTATTCGATCGAAGGTATCAGGAATTCTTTCAGAAATAATTAATCGGCTAAACTATTTCAAAGGAATAAATTTGATCTATGTAGGTATGATATAAATAAATATTAAAAAAAATATAAGACGTTAATTAATGTTTGCCACTACAATAATTAAATAAGGTTCCTGTCAGGCCGACGATCAATATGTAGGTAAAACGAATCTAAAATGGAGGTGCAAAGTTTAAAAAAGGTCAATGTCTCTAGGTGCTTACTGCAAACAACGGTTGCTTCGTGATCATTTCAGCAATGATACAGCCGACTGACCACAAATCTACCTTCTCTGAATAATATCTGGCCCCATACAGAAGCTCGGGAGCTCGGTACCATCTGGAAACAATAATTATTAAGAAGGAATTCATGAAGAAGGAAACCTTAATTTTTTAAGAAAATGATTCCCAGGTGGGATTTATTCACATCAGACCAATATTAGTAACAAGGCAATCTGTCTAATGGAATCAGTTAATCTACCTTGAAAGTCGAGGAAGCGGAAGACGGGAAGACGCGTGATTTTATGAATGCATTTAGGTAATCTACCTTGTAGCGACTTGGTGTGAATACGGTCGGCCTCCGTCCGGCCAATAAAGTCGAGCGAGGCCTAGGTCAGCTATCTTCAATATACCTTCGTGATTGATCAGCAAATTCGCCGGTTTCAAGTCCTAAGATATTAAAATATAATAGAAAATGAACTTATCGCTAACTCCAGCATTATACGTCACTCATGGGCGAAATTTCTCTAACTCGTACCCGGGGTACCCGGTAGTGATAAAAAAAACAGTACGATCCGACTTGCCCTCTTAAATATTTGTATTATTCTGTTTTTTATTTGTTGTTATAAAAGCCACATAAATACATCATCTGTGAAAATTTCAACTGTCTACCTATCACAGAGATACAGCCTGGTGACAGCGAACGGACAGACGGACGGCCGAGCCTCAGTAATAGGGTCCCGTTTTTCCCTTTGGGTACGGAACCCTACATAGTATTGGGTACATTAGATAGCAAAACTTTACAAACGGAATTCCATGCAATTGTGACCAATAGATAGCCAGTCGCACATGAGGACTGTTTTAAGTCCTAAGCAAAACAAAATCGCCAATTTACGTTAAAATAATATAAAATTAACTTACTCTATGCATAACATAATGTGCATGCATGTACCGAGTTCCTTTGAGCAGCATTTGAGCGTAAGTTTTCACTCTGGACACGGTCAGCTCTTGTTGGTTGTGGTGCAACATGTCCCATAGACTAGAGCACATGTATTCGAGAACGAGGACCAGACTCATGCCTCGGGGAAACATGTCATAGAGTTTTATGATCTATGAAAGGACGAAGGAGGTTTACTTTTTGTTAGTACCTTACCACATGTTCTGTTTAGTTTGAGACTAGATGGCGTTTATTTTTTATTTATTTATTTATTTTATAGTTTTTGTACATGCACACAAACAAAGAACAAGAAACAGAAGTACAAAAGAATAAAGTGGCGTTGTGTGAATTGTCCTAACATATTTATATTTATTTATTTAGTGTGTCCTAATTGTATTTTTTTAGATACTTGTGTGTGTGTGTCTTCTACGAACTATTTTATATATACCTAGATAGTTATATCCAAGCAGTCAATCAAATCAGTGATCTAGTTCTTCCAGTGTATTGTGTAAAATAGGTAGGTGCTGAACTGCACTGAAAAGAACCATTTCGTTAAAAGCTCTAGGTATTATACTCGTATGTATCTACTAGCTTTTGTTACAAATTCTGCCGTCACTACCATATCCCGATGGCCCGGGTACGCCCTCGAAAGGATGACCCCAGGGCGCACGCCAATGGAATCAGGCCACTTATGCGGCCTCAGCATGAGGTAGGTAGCTATTAGCTATGTACCTACTGGCCTTTGACAAGTTACGGCAAGAGCCATGAAAGAATTGAAGTGTAGTAGGTTCCTCTACCTATACTCGTAGTATGTTACTCCAATATATATCTGACGGCAATAGGCTTGCCCCCTAAAACGTGGGACTAAAAATACTGGCAAATTGTAGGTGTGTAATGCACCTCTGTTTACCCCTTCGGGGATATAGGCGTGATATGAGTGTGTGTATCTATCTGGTATTTTAGGAAATTAGAAACTTACATATTTACACCGTAATAACTGCAGTGCTTTGATTTCTCTCATCACATTGACTGGTATACCATCTTCGAGGTTTTTTATTAATATTTTCTTCAATGCCACCTCTCGACCCGTAGGATTGTGCTTGGCTTTGAACACCAATCCATGGGCTCCTTCGCCTATGCGCCCTAGCACTGTGTAATTCGAAACATCACTATCCATTGTGTTTTAATACCTACATTAAGTTTAAAGGCAGTTGTTCGCTACAGAAGTCAATTCTATTTTTGCTGTTTACGTTTACGGCGTCGCTATGGCAACCGCTTTAGGCGCTCTATAGCATAGACAAAAACTTATCATACGAGACTGGCCTCTCAGGGTCACCCAATGACTTTTTTTGCTTTTTACATAGGTATAGGTACTGGCAAAGCTAACTTTGCAAAGGAGTTAAGTGGTAACCCCACAGAAAGACCAGTATAGCAACATTCGTTTCTGTCACTTACATTGTTAGGCTTCCTATAAACAGTTTTGATACTTTGAATGTTGAATTATAAATTCCTATAGATATATTCCTATGATGGCCGATTTTTTATTATTTTTGCTTTATGAAAGAACTAATTTGACCTCGTCATTGACCAGGATACAATTTTTCACCTTTATTACTTGATATCTTCGATCGTGCTAACCTGTGTTGGAGACAAACATGTTCTGAGAAATTGTCAGCTTTTATAAAATGACATAAGTCAGGCAGTCGTTGGCACTTGGTATATTAAGTAGAGTTCATAATTATATTAGCAAGCTATTACTATGTATACCAACTCAGGTATAGATGCCTGGACTTGCCGGGACTCAATGTCCCTGCGACATGCTTTATGGTTGTCCACACGTCACATTCACCCAGCGCGCAGCGCCAGCGTTGAATGCAAAGTGACGTTGATATTTAAAGATTGGTTTGGTAAGTTGAATTCCAATTAGTTCCATTTAAATTTCATAAAATCCACTCATATCCATAGAGCAACAAAGGTTCCTGAGCTCATATATGTAATAATATATAAAGTGAGGATTCGAAAATCTGCGGTTGGTACGACCCAGCAGAAATGTAGGGCAATCAGGGCAATCGATAATTTGTTGAAAGTCTTGGCGGAGCAGGCTTTTTAATAGGTACCCTACGGATGGGGTAGGTACCTCTGTACTTCTTACCTAATATTTATTCAACACTCTTATTCTTTATTCACGACTTGAAACCTCTTGTAAATATAAATAAGTATAAAACAAAGTAATTATGCCTAGATCTTAAAAACTACGCAACAGATTTTTATGCGGTTTTCACCAATGGATAGAGTGGTTCCCGAGGAAGGTTTTTGTGTATACCTATAATTTATTTAGTCAAGCGGGCGAAGCTGCGGGCGTCTGCTAGACTGCTAGTCAGGATGAAATCCCGTTTATTTATAGACATCAATTATGGTTTACTTCTGCTGGAAAACCGCGTGGTTTTCGGAGTTAGACGCGCTAAAAGGTAAATAGGTACGGATACCTAAATAATAGATGTACTTAGTTGACAAGAACTAGCAACATTGTGTGCAGTCAGAGATAAAAGAATAGTTACCAGTTAATGTGAATTTGTGTACATACTTACATAGCCTGTACTATAGATTAGGGTACCTTCCTAATAAGGCGTAATTATTTGGTAGACACGATAATATATACGAGTACCTACTTACGACTTTCAACCAATGCTACATATCGCAGAAAATGCTTAAATCGATCAACCAAATTCGAAGCTCCTACTCTTAGGACTGATAATGAAAGTAAATAAGAATATAACCATGGAAAATCTGATAGATACGAGAAAGCGCCAGTAGGTGGGTAGACTATGTACCTACTAAATTTAGTGGAGCAACGACCGCGTCTCGTAGCTATTAGTAAAGGATGTTTACTCTTATTATATTACTAGCTGTTGCCCGCAGCTCCGCCTGCGTGTTACTTTAGATCTACATAACTTTTTTATTTATGAACCGATTGAAAACCAAACCTTAAATGTTAAGTTGAATAAACCACAACGCATTACTGAAAATCGCAAATTCAAATAAAAACTTCAAATCGGTTAAGCCGTTTCTGAGATTAGCGTGTTCAAACATTCAGACAAACAGACAAAAGTTCTAAAAACCATTGACTTGGGTTTTATTGCGTTCATAAAGCCCCCCTTCAACAGTTTCTCTATTATATTCTTTATTATACCATACAAATTCATCTTAAGATACGAAAACATGAAATATTATTTATTATCTTCGTCGTGTGTGATAGTCCATTGAATTGTATGGCGAGCGATATTGTAACTTAAGAAAAAATATTATATCTTAGCCGTGTGCAGCGCCCCTTAGTGAACTCTACTGCGGGTGACGTAACCTACGACAAACTTATTATTTGCGGTTGGTACAGTAATCGGGTCTAGGGGAACCGCAAAATTAAGTTTGTTTTTTATTGTATATACTTTTCCGAGATAAAAAGTAAGCCAGTAGGTGTCCAGGATATTAAAGAATAATTATACCAAGTTTCATCGTAATCGAACCGGTAGTTATTGCGTTTCCAGTGGCGCCCGGCGGACTTTGATCCCGCGTCGTTGGGGTAGGGTTTTATCCCGCGTCGTTGGGGTAGGGTTTTATCCCGCGTCAGTGAGTGAATCTAGTTGCGTGCTATGGGGCAAAGGCCCCGCAGCACGCGACCCTTCTAGCCTGCTTCTGTAAGGACGGCGGGTGGCGACCCCGCCGTCCTCAGGCTCCGATCATTAGTAACACCCCCTGCCATTTATTTCTTGATATTTTCAATGTACAGAATTTTCACTTCTACAGATTTATTATAAGTAAGTATAGATTTTAGTTAACGATTACAACATTGTAAACAGCAACGAACTCCTCCTTGTGTTTCATACATTACTGATACCTATCTGCATACACTGCGTTGTGGCTATGTAGATAGATATACCTATTTAAATTCAATTTATCTTTTTTTATTCACCGATATTAGTACCTACCTAGGTAAATCTGACTGACAAAAAATCTAATTTAGATATGTTACGGCTAATACCCGAAGTGCGGCTGCACCTAGTTTTAGACGGTTAGAACTAGGTGTAACCACTTACTCTTGGTTAAACCTAGTATGGGTAGGTTAGGTTAGGTTAAAACTGTGACCACCTACGCCAGAAACTTGCATTAATAAAAAAAAGAGATTTCTCCCAGGTGAAAGTGACAACTGGACCTAGTTGTAGCCGGCATGATGAAGGCTAGACCTAGTTTTACCCGAAAACACTCGGCTCGTACTAGGTTTAACCAAGAGTAAGTGGCTACACCTAGTTCTAACCGGCTAAAACTAGGTGCAGCCGCACTTCGGGTATTAGCCGTAACAGATATAACAAAATAACTACCTACGTAATCCCGTACATAGAGGCAAATTTTTTAGAGTAAAATACATACCTACGTTAGGTACTTAATTTACTTAATACTGGCAATTGACATAAATTACATAAATCTTGCCTTTTTCCTAATACCTTCCTATAGGTAGGTACATACCTACATAGACCATGGATTTCCACTAGCTATGATCTTGACATACTTACTTCTTTCGCTTCGTTAGTTTCAATGCGCTATAGCGTAACGGTATAAAATATATTTTATTATGTAAGAACCCTAAATAGCTTATTAACTTAGGTATGTACCAATGAGGACTAACTTTCTGTACGAACCTAGTTATCCAGCTCTGTCACTATTTGATAATCACAAAGTTATAAATAGCTAGGTTTTCGCAGTTGGTCAACGACCTCCGCAGTCAATCCCTCCATCATAGCATAGCAGCATATAGGTATAAACTTAGATAGTGTTTGCACTTTTGTGCATCATGTAGTCTCGTTGAAACACTAGGTGTAAAGACAGTGGTATATTTAGTTTAGTGCAGGCACAGTTGACTACTTTACTTTACGTTACTTTTCGAGAAGGTAACAAGTACATCACGTAACAACATTTGCATTAATTGCACTCAATTTAGCGCAACAAGGGACTAGTGAGAGATTGTGGTCACCTAATTCCAACTAGAGGTAAGAGTTTTAGAAAAACTCACGTACCTACTACCTAGATAATAAAGCTCATGCGACTGTTTTATATTACGTCAGTATTATTTAAACCACATCCAGAAATAATCTTAAACGCAATGTAGGTCCTATATCAAAATATTCATCGTGCGCGGTCGTTGTCGCTTCGCTAACACGCTTGTGGATAGGTACACACACGTTGTGTTGTATGCTGGTGAATTAATATTTATACAGTTGTTGAATCATTATTATAACAATGCGAATGTATTCTCTTCCATGTTCTTACATCAGACCATTCTATCAATAGCAGTGGTAAAGTAATGTGTTTGTGTCTTTGTAATTCAGGTCCAAAACCATGAGGCTGAAATTAAAGTGTGCTGTGTTTGTACTGGCATATATCTGCCATGCGGTTGAAGGTGCAACGATTCTTGCAGTGTTTTCATCACTCTCTTTCACGGACCATGTTGTTTATAGAGCCTATTTATCATTACTTGCGCAAAGAGGCCATTCTTTAATAGTTATGACACCGTTCCCTGGACATTTCCCTTATCCTGAAGTTGAAAATATTGTGGAATTAGATGTCGGGCAGGTTTCCGCACCATTTTGGGACGAGTACAAGAAAATGGTAACAAACACAGATGATTATTATCAGAGATTGAGAGCAATGAATGAGTTTTCTCTTAAATTAGCGATCGCGCAACTGAAGTCGAAACAGATGATGGCGCTACTTATAAATCCAAATATACGTTTCGATATAGTTATCACAGAAGCCGATGTTCCGTTACTGTACGCCATTGCAGAAAAGTACCAGGCTCCTCATATCTCCATTACGACCTCCTCCGGTAGGATACATCAGCATGAAGCTAAAGGAGATCCAGTGCATCCTCTTTTGTATCCTGATGTCAACTCTTTGGGCTTTGAAAATATGACCAATTGGGAGAAGGCAGTAGAAATTTATCGTCATGTTCTAACTAAGAATGAATATTATAATAACTTCCTTCCTCTATGCGAAGTAGCTGCGAAGAAATTACTAGGTTTAAATAGGCCTCTTCAGGAAGTTGAATACGATATAGATTTATTATTTATTACAAGCAATCCAGCATTGACTGGTAGTCGGCCATCAGTACCAGCTGTTGTGCACGTCGATCGAATGCATATCAGACCAGGGTTGAAGTTACCACAGGTAAAGCTATTTTGTTACATTTTTATGTTAGTAAATTTTTCAGAGTACTTAGGTAGAGAATAGTAATTACACTTGATTATTTCACAATTTTCAGGATTTACAGTCTACCTTGGATTCAGCGACTAAAGGTGTAGTGTACTTCAGTCTAGGTGCTATTCAGGAATCGGAACAACTTTCTACACATATTTTACAAACATTAGCTCAGGCCTTCGAGGAGCTGCCTTTCACAGTGCTCTGGAAGATCGGTAACACGACCATGTTTACTAAATCGGATAATGTGATTGCTCAAACTTGGTTCCCTCAACAGCAAATCTTAGGTAAGACGTTGTTTAGATAAATCAATGATTACTGAGAAAAAGATGTTCAGATTGTATAGAAGTCTTTACATTGCGGTTACATATTACTCGTATATTAGGTAGGATATAATTTCTATCTTTCTGTACAGCGCATCCCAATGTAAAAGCCTTCATTACTCATGGCGGACCACGTTCCTTAGAAGAAGCAGTATTTTATGAGGTCCCAATTATTGGATTCCCGACAGTCAAGTCAAGAAAAGTTTTTATAACAGAAGTCACGAAACATGGAGCTGGCGAGCTTCTAGACCCACAGCGTTTGGATAAAGAAAATTTAAAGTCTGTGATCGCTGCTGTGATCAATAATGAAAAGTAAGTTAATTCGTTTCCAAGATGCTTCTTGTTTTAAATAGGCAAATAACTCAGAAGTCCAGGTACCTACTTTGCAACTGTTCGTCAGTAAGTCCATCATTGGTATATAGGATCTTGACTAGACTCTAATGAAACGCAAAAGTTAATGTACCTAGACACTTTACTAACGAAACAAAATACCGAATACCATAATACTCCCAACTCAAGCTTAAAGGTAGCAGCTTGACGTTGTTTTACGCTTTCATATTGTGGGCACTAAAATTTGTAGGTCAGTAATACCGAACACATTACATGGGGACAGAATACGTGATGTGACTAGGTACAATATCTACCTACTGCACTTTATTATGTGTTACGTACGACTGCGTAAGCGCACGAGGTCACTGCACTAACCTAACCTATCATACCATAAGTGCACAAGCACATTATTGTAGGTACCCAAGCCCAAGATATGCACATATTGTTCGGTGCAGTTCTTTCCGTTAGTTAACTCCCATAGGTACTTTTAACTCTTTCAATTACGTTTTTATGTAATCACCACGCCAAAGGTTTTGGCCTATAACTTTTGACCCCTTAGGGCTAGGTCAAATTTTCGATTTTTAGTCCATCCATAGAGGGGTCAACCTAAAATCATTGGAGCATAAACAGTTCTCGAAGGCTAAGGGGGACATTCCCAATTTCTATATAGTAATTGTTAGTTAGTTAGTACCTGTATTAAATTACTGTTTAGATATAATTATTATGTAGGTAATGAATATGTACCTTCCTATGTTGTGAGGTAGGTGTCTATAGTCCGTATAGTCACAGAATAGGGAATAGTAGGTACTACGTAGTATAGTAGGTACCATAGAAATGTACAACGGAATTGATTGTAACCGACTTAAAAGCAGTTTGCGTAAATTATAGTAAGATAACACGTTTACGTAGTTTTCTAACACAGAAGTGGCGATAACAGGACAAAAAGATATACAAATACGTGCAAAACCGAATTAGCATTTTACAATAGATTCATGCGGGATTGGATTGTTTAGTTATGTTCTACTTTTAAAATAAGACGGCAGTAGAAAGTATCGTTTGTTATTTATTTTCTGGTGCCATTGGAACGAACGAGTTTTTTTGAACTTACATTTCGACTTCATCGAAATACCTATGTTTCATCTCCGATTTAGGACGTAACTAAGTTCCAACTAACCTAGTTTAAAACATCCGATCACATCTTTACGAAATCGGTTAAAATCTAGGTCTGGGAGACCGGTAGTGGACCCAGATTTTAAGCCAAGTCAAACGAAAAAAAAACTTTCACGGCCGTACCATTCTTTTCATGATACCTTTTATGTTGAAATTCTGTTCACAGGTATAAATTGTCTGTTTCAAGAATAAAAGACATGATTTTCAACCCTCTTATGTCGGGTCCAGATGACGCAATATGGTGGACCGAGTACCTTCTACGTCATGGAAGTGCTCATCATCTCCGCTCATCAACAGTGGGTCTCACACTCATTAGGTACTACATGATAGATGTTCTAGTTAGTTTGTGGGCGGTTGTTTTCTTAGCCTTGTATGGTTCTTATGTTATGATACGTCACACCATCAAGCGTCTACGGCGTCGATTCAGTGCCAGACGCGAATTAGCTGCTCCTGGTATCAAATTTAAAGCACTTTAATTGTTTTTTTTAAATCTTTGTACCTATGATCTAGAACATCGTTTATCAACTAATTAAAAAAAGATCTTGACCATAAATGTGTAGTTTAATTTAGAAAGTTATGTAGTGAGTGACATGGTACATACCTAGGTACTTTGCTGTGTAGGTAAGTATTAGTAGGTACCTACAGATATCGCATAATAAGTGTTTATACTTAGTCTCAGTAATATTTTAAATAAAGATTTGACTATTTGTATGTTTGTATTGAACAAACTCCGTGACTACTAAACCGATTTTCAAAATTATCTTCTTCAGTAATAAGTATATATGTACCTAGTGTTAGTGTACCTACAGTAAATGTTCAAAAGTGCATTGCCATTATTACAATGTCATAACTTGACTATGCTGATGCTCAGACTGCGTTTCTATTTAGTGGTATTTATACTAAATAAATAGTATATATAGTATTTGTAAATCTGTCCTGGCACAGATTGTTTTTTAATAAAGAAAAAATATTTTTCTTTGCATGAAAAGATCTCTGCAGTATACCTAATAGATTAAACATATTAAGTATACTGTCTAGCCTCCTTGACTGTATACCTACCTACCTAAGTAGCTATGTAGCACAGAGGTGTATGTAAATGCACGGTACCCGGTAGTATAGTTGGTCCTACCCACACTCAGATCAACTATCTATCTACTACTACGAGAAACTCACCTAGTGCCTTTGTTTTTTAAATTCTGACGTTACGCGACCGCTCCTGCGTCCATTGACGAGCACCTCTGGTTAGTACACAAAGAATATTCAGTCGCACCCGGGCGGTCACCTACTGCCTAATCTTAAAGTTTCAATCCTTATAGGGAGCAGAAGGAATTTTCAGAGCTGTGCACAATGCTGAAAATTCCTCCGGCTCCTTACCATGCCAAAAAGCCAGGTGCAGCTCGTGCAGTAAGTATTCTTTATTTGGAATTGTATGGAAATGCTCAGTTCTTCAACTCAGTAGCGTCACCGAATCGTTGGATCTGCTGATCCGGTGACCGGCGCGGACGGCGAGTTGACCACTCGGTGGAAACTCGGTCCACACAACGACATGCAATTGGCGCCACCGTTGTTGGCACGAACGTGTGGAGCTAGTAACTGGCCCTATGAGACGATGTTTGACATTACCGTCATATCAACAAAGGTCCTTGCGGTACCGGTTTAGCGCTATCAAATTATTTGATGCCAAGGCAAAAAGAAAGATCAACAACCAAAGTTGCTCTGTGCTTATCACACATAACCTGTAGTTCCTTGCTGGTCGCAACAAAATCGTTCTTTTTAACCGGCTTAAAAGGTCTATAAACCAAGCCATAAAATCAAAAATCAGAAACGTCCACAAACCCCCACCAATGCGTCATCTGAAGCCAAAAAAAATAAATTCTTATGACTAGGCGGTATGGTCGAAAAACTTTAGCCTGCCCATAATTGGGCGAAGAGGAAAAAAAGTTGTCAACTGTCAATGTCAAAATTACGTTGAAAATGTCAATCAAATAAAAAAATTGTTTACTTTTATGTACTTAATATTTTTATTTCTTGATTTCTGGCACAAATAAGAATTTGAAATAGGTACAACATTGTCTACATTCTACGCCGTGGTTCGTGGTACCTACTGAATAAATATGAGTGTTGTTAGGACATGTCCGGGGCTGTACTGCGGGCGATCTGAGCTTGAAGATAATTCTTGGAGTGATTGCGGCGCTTGTCCAAGGGGATATCGTACCAATGACACCAGCTACTGCGTGCCCTGCACTGATGAACCTACACTGTATGATGGACTTTACCTTGGCTTCATGGTCCTACTGCCCATGGTTTTGCATTGGTCTTTCATAGACATGGTTGCATATGGAGACTGGTTTGTCATCCTTTTTTTTACTATCCAGTCTGGGATTTGGTTTATACTAAAGATTGTGTAAGCCAAGTTAAAGAGACTACAGATTATCTAGGCAATTGAAATTGTTTCATAATGTATATGTTACAATTAGATTCCTACTGAAGCATTTATTTACCTGACATCCATTTTGTTTTATTGCAGCAAGAAAAAAGTTCTTATTCAGCATCTGTGTGCATTTGTAGAGGTAGCATCAGGAACTCTGGCTGCTTTGTTAGTGTTGCCACCTTCCGGTACTATAGCTTTGCATGTCTGCTCACCAAAGGCACTGGCAGATTGGTACACTCTACTGCACAATCCTCAGCCCGATTATAAGGAGACACTGCATTGTACTCAAGAGGCTGTATATCCTTTGTAAGTCTTATTATTTTAAGGGATTTCAGTGCTAAGGGACCCTATAAATATCTCTAGGAACCAAGACATCCTCACCTGCACACAGTCCATCTGCTGGCAGACGGATGGAGGTTCTAGCAAAATACCCTAAATGCTATCCATGGTATTAAGTCCGTCTTTGTACATTATTTGTGGACAAAGCCTAAAAAAAAACCAATTATGTGGGACTAGCAGTTACTGTTGAAATGTGGGTGTAACTAATGCCTCTGTGTACCCCTTCAGGGATAGTGATATGATTTTGTGTGTAAGTGACCATTTAAAAACATATAAGGTAGGTATGTATGGATAGTTCTATACTCAATATAATTTTTCCTCGGTAAAATAATGTGCTAAAAATAATATAGTTGACAAGACATTACAAATTTGTTATTCTCAATGATTTTGACAGACGACCAGGGCAATACCTTGTGCAATAGAATAAAAAAATATTCAAAAACAATTTTCTTATCTTTTCAGGTACACAGTGGTCCTTCTAATCTACGCATTCAGCCTACTGATGACAGTCACTCTGAGACCCTGGATTTTGACACGGGACCCATCAAATCCTGGTAAAAAGGCTATTTATAGTGCCCTGTACTTTTACCCTATATTAGTACTGATACACACAGTAGCTGCTGGTTTGATATGTAAGTAAACTACTTTAATGGAACTTATGTTTGACAGAACCTAATTGTTGATCGGTAAGTGCAACACAGGTGAGGTGGTCTTGGGACCCTCAGATCTAAGTGGCACCCTTTTAATATCCTATAGCTTCAGTACTATACACCTTTAGCTCAAGTAAATACTGATGTACTTACTTGAGCTAAAGGTGTATTTTAGAAAGAAAGAAAAAACATTTATTACTCCACTTTACAACCTTACAACATAAAATGACAAACAACGAAAACAACAATAGCTTAGAAAAAAAAAAGAAAATAAAAAATTATAATATGTGGAATAAACAGCCATTTCTAGCGTTATGCTGTCTGCGTGGTGCCAGTGACAGTGGTTTTCAGACGGACTGATGGTGCAAACAATTTTATACTCTGTCATTTCATTAGGTACCCACTTCTTTTTGAGGGAATGTCTCCTCAGTTGAGGTTGCTGATCAGAATGTTTATGATTCCGTCAAGTTCTTCCGTGACCGATTAATGTATCCTCCCAAATCATTGTTATTAATAAAATCACTGATACTGATGACTGAATTTACCCACATTTTTGAGCTTCAGTCACTTTGACTAAGGCTCCAGATCAGAAACTCCGATAGACTCCATTACAACAACAATAATCTAGGGGGCAACACAAATCCTTATCCCTCATCACTACGTCACTATCACTACATCACTATCACTACATCATCACTCCTTGCCCATCCTTGTCCCATCCTTGTGCGAACCAATGCTAGTCTGTTTATAAATGTATTAAAATAATCCATATTTTTTCCAGATTGTTCATTCCCATACATAATAATAATAATATCTATGATGACATCAGCATCCCATTTCTCAATTAAAAACGACCAGTCAGCTTGGACTCTGCTCACATCAACAATAACTCATCCAAGAAATCTGACCATAGTCATAGGACATTGGCTTGTACATGCATATGGGATCATATCCTTGACCGGATTCAAAGAACTATGGTACTTGTCTTTAGTACCAGCACCTGCGGTGTTCTACATACTGACTGCACAGTTCACAGACCCTATAAAGATACATAGTGATTGACATCCACACAATACTGTGCCAGTTGTTGTTGATTAAGGCTTTTACAAGTTTTGTTGGATTTTATTTGAAGAAAAAACTTAGAATAGCTCTCTGCAGTAGAAATGCTCACGGTTCGGAGGCTCAGTTGAAGTTCTAAGGGAAATACGGATATCTCACACAGTGCTACTGAGAAGAAGTGTTGTAAGTAAGCGAGATAATTAATAATTCGGGAAAATAATATGTATAGTCCAGGTCACGTAAGAAGAAAGCTGAGCGAGAGTGGAGGGGTGTGTCTGCATATCGGTACTCTTGCTGTTAGCATATAGATTAATAAATCAGCGGAATGGAAAGTCAGCGTTATTTTTATCTGTCGCGACCTTTACTTACTTTTAAAATATAGGCTGTACATTATACAATGGGTACATACTTAAATAAGTATGTAATGCTGTCGATAATCTGGGACACCATGGCCTTTCTTGTAGCAGAAGCGCAGGTTGTATACCTCGGCACGCTATTCTTAACGACATAATTCGTAGGGCTCTTTCCACCGCAGGTCTTCCGGCCGTACGTGAGCCAAATGGGTTAGCACTAAGCGATGGAAAGAGACCGGACGGTATGTCTTTGCTACCATGGAAGATAGAAAGGCCTTTGGCGTGGGACGCTACCTTAGCACCTTCACACCTCCCAAGCTCATCCGGATGTGCCGACGCTGCTGCTGCATCGGCTGAAGGCCTCAAACGGCGTAAATAAGATAACCTAGCAGGTGATTACATATTTGAGCCGTTTGGGGTTGAGACACTGGGGTCATGGGGGTCTGAGCGCGCGCTCCTTTATAGAGACATTGCTAAACGCTTATCCGATGCTTTTCAGGACCAGAAAGCTGGCTATCTTCTGGCCCAAAGAATAAGTGTCGCTATCCAACGTGGCAACACAGCCAGCATTCTGGCAACCTTCCCAGTCGGCAATGTCGCGGAGGATTTTTTAAACGACATTTTGTAGTGTAAATATTTTTTGTACTTTCATAATTATGTAAATTGTTATTCTTATTGTAAATAAATATCGCTTACCTATCTTACATAAGTATTTAATTTTATAAATAAAACGATCTACTAAATAAAGAAATTTGTTTGATTTACTATACATTATACACTTTCATTTGAAGCCTTAAATAACAATACTTTTTGTATTTTGCTGCAAAAATCGCGAAAATTAAAGTCTTAGGTTGGATTTGAACCTGTCAGTGTCAGTTCCTTTACAAGGTGAATGCTCTTACCAGCTGAGCTACCAAAACTAGTATTTTTGTACGGGTACCTATTTAGAGGTAATCCGTTTAAACTAGGTACCTAATTATAGGATTTTTAAGTACCTAGGACTCTTATTTTCGCCTTTCATTTATATTTGTAGTTTTTACTTTTCTGCCGTGGTATAACTAGAATGCCGTTATCTACCGAAACCACTTTTTTAAATAAGCGCGAAAAACGTGAGAAAATCTTTAAATTGACGTAACTCATTAATGACAAATCATAACTAAAAATTAAAAATATCAAAAGATAGGTAAATTGGAGTACTTTTAAATGCCATCTATGAATTTTAGTACTTAGAATATATTTTTATATAAAAAACGTTTTATGCGTTTTATTTTAACATCTCTAATACAAAGAGGTCAGAGGGTATAAGCTAAAACGCCGCTATGCATAGCGTAACGGCATTTTAGTTTAAAACTAATAAGAAATAACAATGTCCAATAATATTCTTTAAAAAACTACAATAATAATTGACTAAAACGCCGTTACAACACATTGAGTCGTTTTAGCTAAATAAAAAGAGCTGTGAACTTGCTATATGTTAGACTTAAATGCAGCTAATGTCATTTTACCGCTTTTATGTATATTATCCTAGGCATATTATTAAGAAACTTGAAGCATTGTTAAACTTAAACGCAGTTAAGTAAAAGAACCCTAAATCTTAACGGCACTATAGCGACACAATGCCGAGATGATAAGTGAGCAAATTTATGTAACCGTAGTTATGAATAAAAATAAAACTTTTTTTTTTACTAAAATCGTTGTTTTATTGACCAAAGTCAGTCTTTACATGTGGTGATTTTCTAGAATTGTTTCTTTTTTATTTCTTTTTTCTTTTTAGTAAAAAATACTATAACAGAACAACTAGTTTTTTATTTTGATACAGATTTCAGTTAATTCTTCTTCAGTGACCTTAAAATGGTTTGCTTGTTACCACTTAGTGGTATAAAAATGAGCATAATTATAATTTTTACTTAAAACTAGCATTCAAATATTCAAAAATGTTAGTAATTTACATTATAAAACTTTAATATATTTTTTTATATTGGGTTCGCCAAATTGACGCCGCCCGCATGGTGGTAAGTCGTGACGACGTCTAGCGATTGTGGGCCACTCTCACAGCGCACAATACTATAGAGAGTGGCCCTCAACTTGACGACCTACTGATGTGCCTCTTCACGCTCCGCTTAAAGAACCCAGGGTTATATGTAGGAGGAAACACGTGCACAGGCAGGGTGTTCCAGTCCACTATCGTTCGGCAGAGAAACGAACGTTTAAAACGTTCGGTTCTCGCGAACATGCTATCCACTGTGTGGGAGTGGCATCTCTGCCCTACACGCGTTGTTCGGGATCGGAAGGAAGAGGGTGGGATCAGATTGAAGAGCTCTTCAGAACACTCGCCGTGGTAAATACGGTAGAATGCGGCCAAGGAAGCTATTGTTCGGCGCTGAGCTAGCGGCTCAATGCTTCCCGTTACCTACGGACAATCTATAATACGGATAGCCCGTCGCTGCATAGCGTCGAGAGCGTCGAAAGCAGCAAATACTTCGCGGAGCCGTCCCAGAGGTGAGAGCAGTATTCGAGTAGTGTGAAGCTAAATCCAAGTTTGTGGGGTCCCAACCCTACCTTACCTTATCGCACTCTATCAAACTATTCATCGCACAAAAAAATTGCGACCCATATTTTTGTCGCAAATTAAATTCTCTACGACTTTGTCCTACAACTTTTTGTCGTAGAATTAAACATTACAAAGTTATTAACAAAAACGGATGAAAATTTGAGAACGAATTTCCTTTAAGGGTTTATTTTTTTTCCTGATCATTTTACAGTAAAATTCATCAGAGCGTGTTTGTAGATGAGTTTTCGAGGAATAATTTCCAATATTAACATTTCGATATTTATTTATTTATAAGGGTTTTACACCGCTCCGAATTTAACGACAACACTGCCTAACGACAACATTGAAAAGTGGTTGCAAATCGTTATCGGGCAAACTTTTTACCGCACAAAAAAGTTTCGACAACATTTTTGTTGCAAATTAAACATAACAAAGTTATTAACAAAAGTAGATGAAAATTTTCTTTTTATTATTTTTCTGATCATTTTACTGTAAAATTCACCAGAGCATTTCTGTAGAGGAGTTTTCGAGGAATATTATCCAACATTAACTAGATATAAAATCCGTCCTCTGACTTTTGCACACAGCCCCATAAAATGTAACATTTCAATGGACTAGTAGGCATGTACATTTTATAAGCGGCATACCTAGGTACTCACGAAATTTTTTATTTTTTTTTATTATATCCTTTATTTAACTTGATACATATTTAGTACATTTTTGAATAAATCTATAAAAAAATACAAATATAGTTAAAAATATAAAAAAATAGTGCCCCACCGGTATCGAGTACAAGGACCAAGCTACCGGTGGTTAGGGCTCCAGAGTCAGGAATTTCCTCACGATGCGTGCCGTGTCGAGTAACACTGCCTTCTGCATCAGCCCCTTGACCCAACTGTCTAACGAGAGCCTCTGTAGATGTTGGTCGAGGCTCTTGGCGATCAGTCCATGCACGGAAACGACTATCGATGCAATACCAGCTGAGCTTACATGCCACATGTCGACAATCTCGTGGGCCAAGTCCAAGTACTTTGCTTGTTTGTCTTTTTCGGCTTTCACGAGATTGCAATCATGCGGAATAGTAATATCAACTATTATTGCACGGCGCTCTAACCGATCTACTATCACTATATCAGGCCTATTACAACAATAGTTCTGTCAGTGATAATAGATCGGTCCCAGTACAATGTGATATGATCATTTTCGGGAACTGGGTCGGGCACATACTTGTAATATGGCACTTCTGACTCCACGAGTTTGTACTTCAGAGCAAGCTGTTGATGGACGATCCTAGCTACTTGGTTATG